>JAHQIW010000100.1:0-176418 GCA_019055375.1 Parelaphostrongylus tenuis | reverse complement strand
TCCTACTGACGCGCCGTACCAGGGGCTCTTTCGAGTCAACCCACACAAAAACACATCCAAAGCCTCCCAAAAGCTAGCAGCCCCACCCAACGGAGTCTCCTATCACCGCTTCAGATACTCGTCTTTCTAAAGAGAAACATTCCTATAGCAGCAATCAAGATCACTGCACCACGTAGTAAAAAAAAAATCACAATTCTGCTGTAGCAGAAGTATTTTTTGCCGTCGCGGGGGGGAAAAATGAGACCCAATTTTTACTGTTTTATGCATATTATACACAATGTTATAGCTTGCTAGGCTCTAAACGTGGGGCTGAGTATACACGAGTACCTTGGCAGTCTCTCTCGGAGGAGCGGGAGGACCTTCTTTGTTGGAGGCGACTTCTAACCGGCCTCCCATGTACTTCCCAGCCGCTTGATTGCAGGCTTTTGGCCGACTTGACTCGTAGAAACAGAGTTTTGTCAGTCGGCGCTGCAGAAGCAGGGAGCTCATTCCCTGAATTCACCTGCGCATACTCTCGGGAAGCACACGGTCGCTTTTGCTTCACGTCTATTCCCCTATCCACCCGCGGGGAACGCGCCACGTGCCCCTCGCGACTAACCGGGGCAGGATCCCTCAAAGAGGGCGGGTCCCGTGGTCAAATTACACTCGCGTCTTTCTGAAATGACGATTATGGCGGCTGCTAGTGGCAAAAAACTGACTTACCACACTGAGGGAGGTGCCTGCTGGCCGGGAATGACTACTCATGTCTCCGTTGAGCACCGAATCCAAATAAGTTAAACAGTCTTCCCCTTTGAGGGGTCTCTGCCCCGGCCAGTCGTAAGGACGCGTAACGTGACCTCAGGGGTAGCGGATACGGGAATTATCCTAGAATTCCATAGATAAAGAGCGGTCGATCCTTTTTTATAAAATGGCTAAAAATGAATAATTGATCCCATTCCGTTGGACAAAACTCTTCCCAGGGGGTGTTGGTTAATCTTTAGAAAGCTCAGATCTGTGCTAGCGTCTCTTAGCGAATTTCTGAAAAAGTCTTCATCATAATACTTCATTGAGGAGGAGAACATTTGTGTTCCACACAAGCGTTCTTTTAGCAAGACATAGAGAGCTCTTTCTTTGAAGCACAGCAATCATTCGATTAGCGTAAGACTTGAGGATTCCAACGCTATGTTTAGTTTCTGGGAAGACCGTTTTCTATACAATATTAGCAGGAGAAATAAGATTGAATTACATACACGAGCGAGTGTTCTTGGCCCAGTCACGGAGTGCGAAGTGGGGCCGGTAAGGTTTACGCGATCATCGATTTATGGCGCCCTATGCGAAGTGCTACCTTTTGTTCTTTAGTCAGCAACTGGGTTCTTTCTGGTTATAAGGGAACAAATGAAAAGTCGATTTCATTTGCTGAAGAGTAACTTTTTATAGGGGTGTTAGTAATAATTCGAAAGCTTAGATCTCTGGTTAGAGCCTCAAATGGCTGGTTTCTTGAAAGACTCTTCTGTAACGGTGTAAAATCAAAAATAAAATCATGTTTCACACGACCACATGTTTTTTTTTCCTTATCTCGTTTATATTTCGCTGGACAAAATTCTTTCCTTAGAGTGCTAGTACTCATTCGATAACAACAATTTCGAAGAACTCAAAAATGTGTCTGCTTAATGAATAAGTTCTTATACTTATTTTTTGAAAGGACCGTTTCTATGCAGTGCAGCACGGAGAAATGCCAGAGCGAATAGATAGATGGTGTGTGAAGACGGCCACAGTCGCCCTCTCGCCGCTTCACCACCCGATGCCGCCACGAATCCAAGCTAGCAGACACCCAGCCCCCACGCTAGCCGATAAACAAATCCGTCGCGTATGTGGACTTGATTTTATTTTCCTCGTTACAGTGCAGTGAAACAGTATTTGAGGAAGATAAGCACGACATTGGATTTAAGTAGTGGTTACTGATAAGTTGAGAGAAAGAGCTCTGTCCTGGGAGAAATGTGCTGCGGCGTAACATAAATGATTTTTTGCTACAGCGTTATGAAAAGACTTTCCAAAAACCAGTCACGTAGCACAGTAGCCAGAGATCAAGGCTTTCGAATAATTACTAAAAGTGCAATGGAAAACTTGTCCAGCGAAAGAGATCTCTTCTTCTTTTGTCGAGAGGTAACAAGAAAGAACCAGAATACGAAAGGAGAATTTATGAAGATGTCACTAATGAAAACTATTTCCCGCAATTATCTGACTCTTTGGTGTAAACAAAATTTTGCACGAGAAAGTTACCTGCAATTAATAGAGCGTATATGCAACGAAACTCCTTTAACATAGGCAGCACTGAGAGCCCTTTGCACTTCAATGAAAAACAGTCCGCGAGAGGGGATAATGATAGCAGCTATTCTGCCCATGTACTCATGGTTTTCAGAAATCACGATTTGAAACAGCTTATTTCCTCTCGGAACCACGTTCAGGAATATATTCTGTAGACTACGAACATCTTCGTGGACAATTGCTCAAAGAGATGTGACAATGTATAGCGAACGGCGTAGTTCGAATGTTGGCATCGTCGTACTTCTTCTCGGCATTTACAAGCGTCGGCTAAAACGCGAACTCAGCTGTGAGCCTATGTGAATGAACTCAGCATTTGATTTCGTCTCCTGTAACCTTTTCAATGTGTTAAACTAATGGATTGCAAATGGGTAGAATTCATGTAAAATTTGAGCTTCGTGATAGGAATAACTTTTGAGTCCGACCTCTATTGGCTATGGAAAATTTAGTACCTGAAGAAACTGGAAAAATTCCACTTCTGTGAACAAAATCGCCTTATCCCGATGAGAATCTCTCAACGCAGACACATAAACCGAGCTTGTAAAGGAATGGACATTTTTGGAGGCATTGATAATATGAATAGATCTGTTCCTGATAAAAATATCCTTCACACTCCTGCATGAATTGATGGACAAAGTTGAAAGTGGTAAACTATTCGATTCTCTTGTGAGATGGTATAATGACTCACACAAATCGTTGCGTTTTTTAGGAATTCTTGATAAAGCTGTTATTTTCGTGATAGTTCCGTCACCACAAAAAGTGCATTCATGCAGATGAAAGAAGTGATATGACCTTGAAAATTCATCACACTTCTTCATGTTTGTTGAAGAGCCTAAGTCGAGCTCCATCCTTCATTCAAAATCTTGAAGAACATGAAGAGCTTGTACACGATGGACACTATTGAGGCATTTTGGAAAATCATCTGTATCAGGTGCCGTCTGCGCCGAGCAAGCGGGCGCCAGCAAAGCCTTCAATTTATACTACCACGTGTGAAAGTAATCCAGTGGCCTCTTTTCTACTGTCAATGAATGGAATCCATCCAACAGTCCAAAACAATTGTCCGTTTCTCCTGTGAAGAGCAGGTGACAAAAAATCATTTGTGTATCGCCAGTATAATAATGGACGCCTGAGATCTGCAACTTTCACACTAGACGCAAAGACAATTCAAGACTTGTACCATTCACTGACAGTAGAAAAAGAGGCCACTGGATTACTTTCACACGTGGTAGTATAAATTGAAGGCTTTGCTGGCGCCCGCTTGCTCGGCGCAGACGGCACCTGATACAGATGATTTTCCAAAATGCCTCAATAGTGTCCATCGTGTACAAGCTCTTCATGTTCTCAAGATTTTGAATGAAGGATGGAGCTCGACTTAGGCTCTTCAACAAACATGAAGAAGTGTGATGAAATTTCAAGGTCATATCACTTCTTTCATCTGCATGAATGCACTTTTTGTGGTGACGGAACTATCACGAAATAACAGCTTTTATCAAGAATTCCTAAAAACGCAACGATTTGTGTGAATCATTATACCATCTCACAAGAGAATCGAATAGTTACCACTTTCAACTTTGTCCATCAATTCATGCAGGAGTGTGAGGATATTTTTATCAGGAACAGATCTATTCATATTATCAATGCCTCCAAAAAAATGTCCATGTCCTTTACAAGCTCGGGTATGTGTCTGCGTTGAGAGATTCTCATCGGGATAAGGCGATTTTGTTCACAGAAGTGGAATTTTTCCAGTTTCTTCAGATACTAAATTTTCCACAAAAATGAGCCTTTAACCTCTTTCATGACACTCTGAAGTAATATCAGAAGATTTCGCTAAACCTACCGCTAGCGCGCCGATATCTTCACAAGTTACACTTCATCATAACCTTTCCTGTTGGGGAGAGTTCATACGAGATTTATATGGCTTTCTCCTTCTCATTCGCGTCATTTTCATGGGGAGAATGGAAGGCCAGTAAGTTTTGCAGAGACTAAACTAAATGGTCCGTAAATACACTGATAGCCCTTTCTCTCTCGATTCAACAATCACATTGGAGCCTCAACACTTCTTGCACTGGATCATTTTCGCCGATGCAACATTGACAAAGTCTACATTTTGCCCCTGACTTCGACCGATTGTCTGAAGTTTTTTCATTGCCACAGATCTTGTTGATTCTCACTAGAATCCTGGGATAACTTTAAAAGTTGTCTCCTAACACAGGTAGTTCCCAGCATTTATGGATTAGAGTGGAAATCTTTAACACGCGGTGGCGTGGTTTTCGCAAGTGCGGAGAAGTGGTCTCCATTTTTGACGCGGCTGGGGCTGAAGCAGGGTCTATCGCGTGTTGAAGAGATCCGTTACACAATTGAACGATACTCATTAGTGATATCCAGATTGATATCAATATATAATACAATAACAATAATAATCGCAAGTGTAATGTGTAGTTTTACTACCTCGAAAAGCCCAGAGAAATTGCAAAAATGATTACAAATTCATCGGGCCACAATGGGTCATGAATAAATCAACATCGACTCTCACTAAATCTTGGTCATGAAAAACACTCTTTTCACGCCACTAGCTTTTTTTATATACATCTTACGCTAAATTGGTGTCTTTTTTTCAAAAGCCATATCCCATGTTTTTGGCTTCGCCTTCCTAGCCGCTGAAATAACTTTTACGGGAAGGTTCACTTATCCGTTTGCCGCACATTGTTGAAAAATGTGACAAACGGCAGTGATAATGCTCCTCAAGTAGCCATATCCATATTCAGCGAAAGTGTAGCTCCTCGAGATAGTTTGGTTCAAAGCACCGTCAAGCGAAATTTTCATAAAAAAAATAAGCACCTAAGAATGACTGTACTACCATAGAGTATCTTGAGGCACCAGCTGATTCGCAGCCGCTCATATGACCATCTATGTAATTTATTTGAAACCCGAAATGGCATGAAACGTCCTAAAGTAGTGGTTGTGACTGCATAAGTGCAGAAACAGTTCACTTAATCTCTCGCATGTGGCGACAGTGAGGATATCGGCAGAATAGGCAGGCCAGTTTGGGTCTTCCTAAAAGTACACCTAGCTGGCAAGCTCAAAGCTAAATCAATACTTCGCTAGACCCGGCGTCGGACACAGATACATAACAAGGAAGATTTCCGATGTAAAAGCATGGTCTTCCGGCAAGAGTGAAATATCGGCGCATAAGAAAACTTACATCACTGTAAATAACCTTGATTAATACTGACTTTTGATCGCAAGAAGGAAGATTTCGTTTTCACGAGTAGTATGACACAGTATATGGAACCCATTTGATTTTGAAAGTTTTGTTAGCATTCTATGTGAACTCTACCCGGTACCATTTGGTCTCAACAGTATATGGAGTAACTGTTTTGTGCTTGACGGTAGTGAAATCTAAACTTGTGATTTTTCTCTCTCGAAGTAATCTTTAAGCTACTTGATTGTAGACAGCCTAGTTTCTTTCTTTGTCTTTCGAGTGTCTAAAAATAGCGGAACTGCCCAAGCATCAGCTGCTCTATTTAACTATTTGACATCAGGAAGAAATATTTTCTACAGCTTGCTACTACGCACCGGTGACCTCTCCCATATAAGTAGTTTGACGGTTCCCACGTATGGCGAAATTGCCGAAACGTTATCCATCACTCTCAAAGAAGATATCAACTTGGTGTTTGTTTATACAGAAGAAAACATTTCATAACAGTGCTGAAGACATTACGTGATTATAGGTACCGTTTAGTACTAATTCGTAAATTCGTATGTTGTATTTCGTCTCATAACTCCTTTTAAACATTTAATACATTGTGTAAGATTGTGTAGAGCCTTTTCGAGGTTGGTACGTAAGGGTCACAGGTACGTTTTCGCAGTGTTGCTCGTTTCAGTAGTCGTTCACGCCTTACTCTGAGCTCTACTCGATCAACAAGGGTGGGAGAGGACGTTATTTATGATGATAGCACATGTTATTGTGCTATTCATTCTCTTTTTCAGTCAGTTGATTACGGCTGGAGGTAAAAATGGTGATAGCACAGTTTTACGTGTCATCACCATAATAACTTCTTCCCATCCCTGCTATAGAGTAGGATTCTGTGTGAGGCGCGGACCACTGACGAAGCAGGCGACACCGCCGAAACGTACATATGGTTATGACGTACCAATTCATAAAGAGTGTAAATATTGAAAGCTAAAAAGGACAAACCTCTCGGTGTCGATCAATCCCTGAGGGATGCGCCATGCATTCATCTTCACTTTTTAAATTTCGTTTGAGGTGATTGGATGCACATCTGGCCTTTTCAATGACTCGTGGTGGCCCCCGCTGAACCGAATGAGTGCCGCTCATCCTCACAAACAAGTCTGAGACCAGTTTGGTACCAATTTACCGATCCCGGAGGGATGGATGGCTTGGTGAGCCATGAGCGTGAGATCGAACCATTGACTTCGTGTGCGACGCAGAGCACCTCTAACCACTACGCCACATGCGCTCTGTGTAAACATTATCACAGACTAATTCGATCCTCAGCAGCCGATATCACAACTTGGAAACCAACCTCCAAAATTTGCTGGTAGATCTACAATTGCAGTCTTGAAAGGCAATCATGACTGATCTAAAATTTTTATATAAACTAAAAAGCCTGAGACCATATCATCAAGGAGACTTCCACTACGACCCTGTTCAAGATTATCAATAATCTGAATAACAAGCATTTTCGTTGTTTAGCAAGCTTTACGAGGAAGCGTCTTCAGATGTTATGTTGACTATGTTGACAACCGTGCTAGGCCTATAATGGTGAAAATTGGCAGAGAATTCAAGCTCACTTTCTACCTTTCAGAGAATTAAGGAAAAACGCATATAATGAAGAATTGTGGGACTATCTGTTTGCATTGATAAAAAGATGCCAAATGTTTAGCGGCCCTGAAAATAGTTGCTAATAATAGTAACTATTCACCAATAATTGGATCTTCTTTTTTTATTTAGTCGCAACTTCTTACATGAATATGTACTATACGCCGTTACTCTTAGATGCGGATAACGTCGTTTCCAAGTAAAAATGGTACAAAGTCCCTTGTTGCAATTTGATCGAAGCATCTGTTTTTCAAGTTTCTATGCTCCTCAACATCGGTCGTTTGGCATAATCCCATGTGCTCATACTTGTTATCAAACCATACGGTTTTCATCGGTTAGTACATAAGTGAGTAAGGGGTTCAGAAAATTGTTATTCCTGGTTTTCCAGTGTTCCAGTCGACCGTAACACTTCGTATCTACCGCCCTACTAGATATCGCCAGCTTGCTTATACTATAATGTTATTACTGCAATAAACAGTTATAACCTTAGTGTAAGTTGTTCTTTATTAATGTCATGAGTGGTAAAACTCGTCCAAACTCGATCATTCTATTTCGAGATAGTAATTTCTGTGTTAAAGACTAACCGACACTCTACTCTCTACTTAACAGTCAGCAGAATTGATGCATTGGCTTTCTGTATTAAACTCAGACGCGGTACTCGTGACTCTTTCTCTCTCATTCTTTACTGGCCAGTTTGACCAACTCAGAATTTGGTGCTTGGGCTCATTTATCTAATGTAGAAATGATACTCGCTACTCTCCCTCTCTTTGTTGATCAGTTTGACGACCTTAAAATTTTGTGCTTGTTCTCACGTATCAAACCCAGATAAAATAATCGTTACTCTCTTCCTTCTAATGACCAGTTTGACCAACTCAAAATATGGGGTTCAGGCTCATCTAACGAATGTAGAAACTATATTCGCTGCTCTCCTTCTCCCTATTGGTCAGATGGACCAGTTCGAATTCTGGTGCTTGTACTCATCTAACGAATGCAGAAAACGATATTTGCTACTACTCTCTCTCTCTCTCTCTCTCTTTTTGTTGGCCAGTGTGATCAACTTGGAATATGCTGTTTCGTCTTGCGTATCAAATACAGATACGATATTTGCTACTCTCCCTTTCTCTATTGGCCAGTTTGACAAACTCATATGGTGCTTGTATTAATCTATCAAATGTAGAAATGATATTCGCAACTCTTCCTCTTTCTATTGACCAGATTGACCAGCTCGAATTCTGGTGCTTGTTACTTATCTGTCGAATGTAGAAAACGATAATTTGCGATTCTGTCTCTTTCTGTCGGCCAGTTTGAAAAAACCTGTAATCTGGTGCTTTGCCTTGCGTATCAAACATTAGATACGATATTTGCTACCCTCCCTCTTTCAGTTGACCAGTTTAAACTAACCCAGAATTAGATGTATTGGCCATTCTGAGTTGAAACTCACCCAGTAAGCCAATGATCGCTGCTGTTCTGATATCGTATTGCATATTGTGATTCGATCTCAAAAAGATCAAACAACCTCAGCGAATCAAGAAATAGCGCGAACAACTTTACGGCGACAGACTTACGACGGGGTCCTTTCTATATTGGACACAAAAAAATTATCGACACACCCTATCCTCACGCATGGAAAAGGGTACTAACAAAACGGTCCACCGTCATAAAATCTCATTTGACACCTACGAAGACGAGGGTTAAACACTCCTACAGACGGTCATTCGGACGGATCTCGACGAACGCAATACGTCGCGACACGAAAACCACGCTATAACATAGGCGATATTAGCCATAGTGAAGCATCAAGACTATGTCCAGGCAGCACCAGACAGTTGCACTAGTGCTGCAGACAACTTTGAGCTGCAACCTCCAACATCAGAAGAACAAATAAGGCATAGATCTAAATACAGATAGAACAGTGGAACACCTCAATAAGGCAGAAGACTACCTCTCTCAGCTTCTGAGCCCAGAAAATAAACTTGAAAACAATCTTCTCAAAATGAACTACTTTATCGAAGTGTTCTGAAATTACAGCCATTTGCGATGTTACAGGACTCAACAAACACAAGCTAAGGAAGCGTATGTGGTGAAAACGGCCTAGACTTATCAGACAAATAATAATCCATCACCAACGCAGAGCTCTTCACGCTGGCGTTCCCAACAGCTAACAGGGACAATCAATTTCTACCAGCACAACGAACAATGGCATATGTACTTAAACATAAGCAAATTAACATCAAAGCTACGTCCAGATCTAAGAGGACGGATTCGAGAAACTATTCCAGGACTCAGGACAACATCTTTAGAATCTTGTATAACGGCCGTCAGAGTACGAAACTGCAGTCAAAATATAGATTTGCAATTATCAACATTCTCACTATATACTCCTATCAGAGAGACTCCTGCAAAATTTGATCTTTCAAGAAAAACGCTAAAATTATCCGTTGTGAAGGATGACTAGGACATGTTAACTTGTCAATTTCAGCCACACCAACTCATGCTCATTACTAATACTACTAAAATGACAGAAATTATCATAAAATGACGCATGTCTTCTATTCCTCTGCAGTAAAATAGCTGTAGTTTGGTAATACTTTTATTTCGAGTGCTTTATTAAGATCACGCTCAAATTTCAATAGATCCTTTCATTATTATTTGAGCCAACTTGTCATGTGGTCTTAATAAAGCACTCGAAATAATGGTACAATATTCGCCAACACTTTCAAATAGCTAGCTACTATGAGAAGAGCAGAAGGCTCAATCTCAAACTGCTCATAGAGGTTACACCTTACTAACTTGTACTATGAGTTACGATGGCGATCAAAAGTGCACTTTAGAGGGGTATAAATTGTTGAAGGTGTATGAGCTCATCATCACGATGTTTATGAAAACTAAATTGTGCTGAGTATGGCCTGGATTCCTATTACGACTATATTATTCGTGTGATTTCTTCATTTATGAGGGCCCACTCAATAATTTCCTCTTTAGTAGAGCATTAAATTTATCCTATGAGGTTCATTGATGTAAATCTCTTGCTTATTAGCGGCATCAGTTAGTTTGCATAGTACCTTAGGAACGCTACGTCAACCTTCTCTATACTGTAGTCAGTAAAGTCAAAATGGTAAATTTCATTTCCAGCTTTGTATAGCCTGATTCAAAGCTTTGTCTTGATGAGTTTTGTACTAGAAGGCTATTTAAGAAATAACGAACAATTTCTTAGAGTGATTGTAGAACAATCTCTTGTTATTCTACAATTTAGACTTTGCTAGAAAAGACGAGGTCAAAGTAAAGCATCAAGCTCCAAGACGATTCTCTGTAAGCTTTGGTATTGTGGCTTTACCTCCTTCAGGTTTAGAAAGATTAGGTAGTGCTCGCAGCCCATTCAGCTCAACATCTCCATTACTATTATAGAAAAATCACTAAACCTAGATTTCGATCGCGTCACAGGCGCAGAATAACTTTCAACGTATTCACCGCTTTTCTTCTGTTGCCCCTTAACTGTCCAAATGGAGACGAACCATGCACAGATCACATAAGTTGCGAATGCTCCTTCCTCGTCATAACATCAGTCTTATATACTGAGGAGTATTACTCGCCTAAACGAGACTTTCGTCAAGGCTCACAAGGAGAGCTGATGACAGAACGAAGTCTCGTTTGCAAAAGTCGATGCAGAAACCTATAAGTTTTCTCCGACACGAAGAAAAATTCCTGATTGGATATCAAAAACCGCGCAACTCTTACGAAATCAGCGTCATTCAAAGGCGCGCCAACTTTTCTTGTTCATTTATAGATTTCCTTTGCTGTGGGGAAAGCTCTAAGGTTTTCTGTCTCAATTTTGTAAACGGGATTTTGTTCTATTGTTCTATGTGCACAAACTTTTCTGTTTCACTTTGCTAGATTAGCGCTTCTATGAGGTATAAGTTACGAGCTATTTACGTTGAATGTAATAAGTAGTCTTCTTTTCGCTCGACAACGTTCTTTGCAAGCCTCGACTAAAATCAGTTCTACAGTTAAAGTTTTTGAGATTTGGGCTATTGAATGGTTACTGACGAACCAGCTGAAAGCCTCTGGAAAGTCTGGCAAATAAATTTGATGTTTTGTTATAAAGCCAAAATAAATGAGAAGACCTAATAGATGTTCTACAGTTGACGTGGCACCACTTTACGTAAAAAAAAAATTCAAAACTAGGTTGAGATACAGAAATGTTTTAGTGTTAATTGAGAATAAGCATTCTGCTGAAGAATGGTGAAAATGCGATTGGATGCGCGTTTCGATTTTACGACAATACGTTATCCAAATTCTAATCACCTACGTGGAATTGTTGCGATCGTGAATGTGTTGACCTACCTGGGCGAGCCGAGAGATCCTTCTCTTCAAAGTCAACAAAGTGGTGTCAAGTATGTTTAGAAGATTGAGAACTTGGAAGAGAGAGATGGATTGGGTAGAGAAGATATGCTTCCAATCTTCTCTGTGATGCTCAATCGGCAAATTCCACAGTGTACCATTGAGGACTGGATATACTTTGACACACTTCGCTTTTGAAACCCTCAGTTTTTCTAGCTGTCTTCTTTGATTTATTGTAACTGGCATGAGAATGATATTAAGAAATTATTTAGTTGACGTTTTCAATTCTTCGATTTCCTCAAAGTTGATTACTCGATTTGATGTTAACCGAGCTGAATCTTTTTCACTAAACAGCACTCAAATGAATAACCCACTCTGCGATGCCCATGCAATCACTATCATCAACAATCATCCAGCATAAAAGGGTATCCACCAAGTAAAGTCTTTCATTTGAGCGGTGCTCACTGAAATTGATGCGACTCGGTCGACAACGAAGACGTAGACTACAACGAGGACGAAGGCAATAGACTTGAATCATCGGCTCTGCAAAAGACCAAGAACTCAAAACGTTACGCGAAAATTCTCATTACTCACCTCGTGCTACAATCTTAATCAACAAAGAAAATTTGGGTTCATTGAATAAGCTGCAGTTATATCTCAATTTTTAATGAATGGCGCCATAATTGTGAATGCAAAATCAAGTAAATTATCCAAAAGTAGTGATGAGGAGTGTAGAATCCTATCATGAAAGTCGAACCGATAGGCAAATCTTGAGATTCTCGCAGTAGTAAACTGGTTGTAAGTAAAAGTAAATAGGCTTGTGCAAACGAAACGAATGGAAGAATCGCTGAGATTTTCACAATATGAGGGCCCTATGAATTAACTCATTTCGGCGCTAGATAAAAGCCGGAATTCAAAGTTGACTTCACGGGAGTGTCCTCAGATTTGCGCTCTAAAATCACTGACAGGCCATCGTGGATGCGAACCAGCTTTTCACCCAGAGGTCGGGTAGGAATCTGATTATGGAGGTATGTCATGCATTGCTGTCACGACGAGTAATTGAAGCATCGAGCTTGCATCGTCTATAACCTTATCTCAATCAATATTACACGACATCTCTAACCACTGCACTTTCTACCACATTCAAAAAACTTGCATTGTTTTTCGCAATGACTTTCTAGCGAGTGTATTTCGAGATCCAAGCGTCACTGAACTAAAGTCAAAGCCTATACTCAAATGGGCTTTAATTACTTTAGTGAAAACAAGTTCCGTTCAAGACTTATCATCACTATTTGACCGAGAAACTTGTGAATTCGTTAACTACTGCATTCGTAGTTGATGAAGCGTATATTCAGAATATACGAAAAATAAAGAAACAAGAATATACGAATATGAAGGATTCGTATTTTCTGATTGCTTATTCAAAATGACGACACCCAAACAGGTCATATGTTCAACATTTTTGGCTTAATCACTTCTTCAAAAGGTGAATCAAATGTGACGAGTTTTAGTCAAAAATGCTTCCAAAAAATTGTTTCGAAGACATGAAACCGTCTTCATATTTACTGCGCTAGCCCCGCAATTCTTCTATTTAGTTCGTTTTTTTGCGATCATCATTTATAAAGGCCTTAAGAATTATTTGTGTGTTCATGCATTGACTGAGAATGCCCAGCCTTCTTTACAAGTATCGATGAATGCTGGGTCAGCCGTTGTTTGAGATGAATCTAGTACAAATTCGTCGAACCCAAGAGAATGAAGAGTTTAGTTGACATAGGGTTAGAGGAACAACGGCTTATCAAATAAATTCACTACCACTCCATTGAAACAGCATCAGATCACTTGCCAGAAACGTTTTGATACAATCGAAAATTTGATTAAAAGCATGTGAATATCAAAAATGTAAGTTTAAAATATCAGGATTGAATGGTCTTCCATGATTTTTTTCGACATCCGCAACTTCGCTGCTACATATTTCATGAACTCATATTATGAAATTGTGCACAGTTCTATGCATTTTTCGTATGTTGCAATGATTAACGATGCCCTAACATACTCACCGATCGATTATTGGATCGATCCGGCGTGCGAGCTGATCAATCCAGTGCTTTTCCGATATCTTCACCCTATTTCAGCCTTTCGGAAAAATGTGTTTTTGCTTTTACTTAGAATTTTAGTGCTCATTTGATTACTCAAATCTCGACAACTTTAATGTGTACTTTGCTTTCAATACGAAATTTCACTGCGCTGTGACAGCAAAAATGAAAATATTTCCGAGAGTACATTCCACATTCGGGATTTTTCGCTGGACAGAACTTTTTCTGTAGACTTCCAATAAACATTGTTTCAACAATTTTAGTAGTGTACTTCATTACCAAAATGGTGTTCTTACTGTGCTATTGTTATAGCGAAAATAAAATATGTTTCAAATGCAAGCATTTTCGCTGGACAGAGCATTTCCTCTTGACGATCATTGATCATTCGATAGCTCAGATCTCGATGATTTCAAAGGTGTACTCAAGTAGTAGCTAAAATAAAACTGAGTTTTGCAATCGGAGCGCATTCCTAGCTCCGGTTGTGGACAGGAATTCGCAGCAATGACGCCAAGCCACCGCGCTCTTGCAACATAACGATTATTTGGCAGCACAAAGTTAGATAATTTTGAAGCTGCTTGTCCGGAAACTTGTTCTATTGCTCTGTGGGCTTAGCATTTCCATTCCACTTTGCCAAATAAACTCGGTGATGGGATTAAGCGACCCTAGGCAGTCAGCCTAAACCTATACAAGGAAGGCATATAAACTTATACGGGAATTTTCAAAGTGCAAGTGTCATATGCTTCATATGGAGTTTTGATGCGAAGAAAAAATCTAGATTCAATGAAAAAATTCGCACGCCACATGTGAATCACACTGCGCGGTGAATGTGCGCCAAGTGCGAAGCGTAGTTTTTCTTTTTTGGTTGCTACAAAGCAGTAAAAAATCCTTTTTCGAAATGCAATGCGTCTTTGACGTCCAAATCTAAAACATAATTCAACCCCTGAGGGATGGCGTGTACCAGCTGAGGTACATGACTGTTCGGAGGCTTTTCTCGCTGAGCAAAGCCCTCTCTTAGACACTTGGTAACCATTCGAAGGCTTAAATCTCTGAAATTTAGACGATATGTTTGATTTTTTTTTGAAAGACTTTTCATTACGTCGTAATGCGAAAATAAAATTATGTTTAACACTCAATTTGCTCCATTAGCTCGGCTGGGGCTTCGATATAGCTCTTCGCTAGTCTCACAAATCATCAAATATCCCAAGTCTCGAGGATTGCGAAGATGCAAATGTTTTTTTTTTTGAAAGTTTATCATAGAACGCTGCAAGAGCAAAAAGAAGATCGAATTTCACCTCTAAAATGTCACCCCGCAATCTGGACGTCATAGGTGGCTTGTTGGCAATCATGGATGAGTTTTATATGTCAGTACTTTTTTTTCCGTTACATAAAGAAGAGACTATCACAAATGAATCTTTTACAAGGTTTTTTTGACATAAGGAGTGACTACTTCTCCTGAAACTCTCCATTTTCTAGCGGTAATACCGTGTCCTTGTAAAAAAGAAACAAACTTTCAGCCCCTACTATGCATTTGTATCTCCTGTCTTGCGAGAACGCAGCCTGAAAACACGTCTTCTATAACTAAACATCTCTAATAGAGGTCTGTGTGGAAGCAATTCTAATATTTTTTTTTTTCGATAGCTAAAAACTCAAAAATTTGAGAGATGTATTTTTTTCAGAAATGTCTCTTTATATTACTCTGTAACACGAAAATATTGTTATTTAACAGTCGAACATCTCTTGATGAGCAAAGCTTTCCTCAGAATGTTTAGCAATCATTCGACAGCACAAATTTCGGCAAGTTCAATGGCGTTCTTGGTTTTCTAAGAAAATTCTTTGTTACGGTGTGACACTGAAGTTAAGATTGAATTTCACATGTAACGGTTATGGCTTCCACCGGTACGTGAATGGATATTGCAACACTGGCATCAAGCAGCCGCTCCTCAATAACCAATGGATAGCTCAAATCTCGAGGATTTCAATAACATGTCTGACTTTTTGAAATTCTCTTTGCGAGCTGTATCAACAAGAATTACTGTGTTGTACATCTTAGCATATTTCGTATATTTGAGTATTTTTCGCCAGACACGGCTTTTCTCTCAGGCTTTCATACCTATTCGATAGTACAGTCCAACGATTTCAGAAAAGTGCTTCGTTTTTCAGAAAGACTCTTTGTGCGCCGTTACAGCTAAATAAATATTGGGTTTTACACTCACTGTGCACCGCACGCCATGGGTAAACTGCTCTGCGCGAGCGACACTGCGCCGAGTGTGGAACTCAATAATCTTTTAGGTGTAAAGATGCGCTAAAACTGCCTTTTCAAAATCAAGCATATTATTGAGATCGTTGGGATTTGTGCTATCGGATGGTTATCAAAGGTCTGATTGAAAACCTCGGTCCCGCGAAAGATCTAAGACTGTGTAAGAAAACTATACTTCACCTTTCAGTATAAAATAAAGGCCATTCATAAAATAAAATACACCCTTCAAATTATCAGCATTTGAGCTGTCGAATTGACTACTAAACTCTCAAAAAGGAATAAAAGATACTTGTCTTCGAATATGGGCGAAAATAGTGTAAAAGTACCGAGAAAACTTTCCTAGAGACACATAAATTTGACCAATCGTTTGCATAATGCCGATTTTCTAAGTCCTTTGTTCAAACATGACTTTCCTTCCCGCTCAGAATTTTTCCTTTATCCATAGGTACTCGGCTTTGTCTCACATACATCTTCTCTAAATAATTAGAAATATACGAATCACTGATATGAACTTAATTTTAGTGAGAGTTTTCGATAAACAGGTAGCGAATACAGCGTGCATGATCATTTTTCATGAATTACTAGGTGTTTTCCAATTTTCATTCACCATGATGACTCTTGGGTCTCGTAAATGACCATGGAAGAACAAAACTGAAAATTTTTTCTGTGTTACCATCTGTACAATGCAATACATTTGACTGAATGCCAAATGCAGTATGATCTTATGGTGAACCAGTGTTTCTTTTTCTACAGAAGACGCATATAACCAAGCCAAAAGCATATGAGTGAGTTGAGAAAATCTAGCTTATCAAAGTAATACTAGAACTCCAAAAGTTTTTTGCAGACGAGGAGAAAAACCTCAATCAAACAACGAAAATCGCGCAGTTTGTCCTCGCTAGAGCTGCGAGAACGTCATGTCAGGTTTTCGAGGATGGTGCCTACTCGCGGCGTTAGCTTCCAAATGTCGAATTCCTCGCCTGCTTACCCTATTTGAGGTATACCCCAGTTGTAGATGGCTGTTTGTCACCGAGGAATACTATTGCTATTATTAAAGCCATAGGTCCGTATACTATTAGCAGGGTTGTGGCGTTCATATGTTATTTGTTGCTAGAATGGCGGCATCATGATGAGGCTTCTGCTTAGGAGAGCACTCCTACTAATTCTCCTATCATCACGTGTTTGACGAAATAGTTCTTCTGCGCTTTATTTTAACCTAAGCCGATATAATGCAGTATTCTTAGACTTCCTATCCTTGATACATCAAATGCGTTTCGTCAGGTGCTCCTTCTATTGAGGAATAGAGATCTTAAATGCTAACGTACTTTATATTTGCAAATACTCGCATGACTTACATGTTCCAATGGTCTGCTAAACTAACGCTGACATTTCAGCAGGTTTCTCGTACTTATCTCAACAAAGCTGTCGAATCAGAAAACTTTCCGGAGTCATCGAAGTAGGCCGCATAAAAAAAACACTTGGAGAAAAAACTTCGAGTACACCGTCGTTTTTCATTCTCGAACAACACCCATTCACTTTTCGAGAGATACACCACGGGTATCAAGATTCAATAATCAAGAATTTCTCAACTTAAGAGCTTAATTTTTCCATTTTCTATGCAAACGCTTCAGAATCTTGGAAAATTCGATTTCTGGGCCTAATCTGTAGCTACTCACAATTATTCAGCGTGGAACACTGAATTGCACTAAGATAGTATCTATTATGTATTATATGTTGTCATCTAGGCGCAAGGCTTGCCCAACGTGTTTTGCTACGAAGCACGATCGAAGGAGCCTCAGTGAATCATAGAGTAGACGAGAACTGAGGGACAGAAGGTAAAGCCTTTGGCGGTGATTAATGCATTAGGTACACGCCATGCGCTGGATTGAATTTGTTGCATTCAAGAGTTGATTAATTTCACATTTGCCTCCGCAATAACTTTTATAGACTCCCATACCTATCAATAAGTGGTATTAATCTTTTGATCCAATTCGTCCTTTCAGAGTTATGTGGGCTCCTTTTAGGTCAAGAAGCAAAATCGCGACAATCATCTCGTGTGTAATTCACAGCACTTCTAACTAGTGCGCTATACGTAAGCCCCAGAGGTCTAAATCACGTTGTATATGCATGTCCACCTTTGGCCTTTCACGTACAATTGCCTTAAACATTGAGTAACTTAACTATGAACCAGTAAGTCTCTTTCGTCTACTCAGCAGAGAGCATTTAATGAGCTTCATTTGCTTGAGAGTATTATGCATTTTATACTATTTTATGACGTCCATCATTTGCATTGTTCTGAAGAGAAATAATTAATGGTCACCATCAATGATTCTGCTATGACATAGATCTACCATAAGCTGGGGCTGTTTATGAATACAGCGAACTCCTTTATAACTTGAGAGACTCTACTGAAGGATGATG
Source organism: Parelaphostrongylus tenuis (assembly GCA_019055375.1). Classification (NCBI taxonomy): domain Eukaryota; kingdom Metazoa; phylum Nematoda; class Chromadorea; order Rhabditida; family Metastrongylidae; genus Parelaphostrongylus; species Parelaphostrongylus tenuis. The sequence goes on along the minus strand of JAHQIW010000100.1, from coordinate 158,168 downwards.
ATGTAACGTCGACCAAGCCAGAATGAAGTTTCATGATCCTCATTTGATGTAATAACAAGATGTCACATTGAAAACACCTTTAGTAATAAGAAATACTGCCTGCTGTTTTGTAATATATTCCCGCGACATCGAATTTACTTGCTTATCACAAAGAAAATGAAGGGATAGAGCTCACCATTCATCAGTTCTTCAAGAAAACGCCAAGCACCTGACTCGACCATCATAAAGGTGGTCGAATGCACATCTGACCAACTCAGTGCAGCAAGTCGGTGTTTCTTATGTTGCCAAATAAGTCTAGTGCCCATTTTTTTCCTACTCTGAAAGGATGGGCATGTGGCACAGTGGTTAGAGGTGCCTTGCGTCAGGCACGCGATTATAGTTCGATCTCACGCTCACGGCTCACCAAGCCATCCGTCCTTCCAGGATCGGCAAATTGGTACCAGAATAATCTTAGACTTTATCATAATTATACCTTTATCTCGAGTGCTTTGTTTAGACCACGCTCAAATTTCAATATATCCTTTCAACATTATTTGAGCCAACATGTCATGTGGTCTGGTAAGGGCTCTTGCACAGCCCGAGACACGTGTTTCGTCCTTACAGACTCATCAGCCGGGCAGAACCCATCGTCTGTCGATCTTTTTATAGTCAGTTCTCTTGGGAGCGTTACACTCCTCATTGAGAGTCATCGACGACGTACGCTTTACACTCTATGTCAAGTGTAACATTCACCCACAGAGTATTGTGCACTAGATTGCTCATTGGCTGGTACTTTTATCATAATTATACCTTTATCTCAAGTGCTTTGTTTAGACCACGCTCAAAATTCAATATATCCTTTCATCATTCTTTGAGCTAACATGTCATGTGGTCTGGTAAGGGCTCTTGTACAGCCCGAGACACGTATTTCGTCCTTACAGACTCATCAGAGATAGAGGTATAATTATGATAAAAGTACCAGCCAATGAGCAATCGAGTGCACAACACTCTCTGTTAGGTGAATGTTTTACTTGACATAGAGTGTAAAGCGTACGTCGTCGATGACTCTCTATGAGGAGTGTAACGCTCCCTAGAGAACTCACTATAAAAAGATCGACAGACGACGGGTTCTGCCCGGCTGATGAGTCTGTAAGGACGAAACACGTGTCTCGAGCTGTACAAGAGCCCTTGCCAGACTACGTGACATGTTGGTTCAAATAATGATGAAAGCATATATTGAAATCTTAGACTTGTCTAGTAGGATAAAGAACATTGAATCGGGACAGCGACGGGCCACCTCGAGTCTTTGTAAAGGCCAGTTATGCGCTCAATCACCTCACACGAAGTTAAACATTGAAGAAGAATGCATGGCGCATCCCTCAGGGATTGATCAACGCCGAGAGCTTTATCCTCTATCTTGAAAAATGAACAGCTTTCTTGTCTAATATACACAAGTGAAAACTTTTGACGTTTCGATAGTAAACGAGATTGAGATAATTACGGTGACACAGGTGATACGTTGAATTTCCAATGAGTTCTGCTTTCGATTCTCAGTTCAAAATTATTAGCGCATCCATTCAATCAAACTCCTTCATTAGAACTTTCCATACTAATCATTTTTAACACTATTTTATATGTTAATTTCCACCAATATTTCTCTCGCTCAAGTTACAAAGCGAAAAAATATAATACAATCGCTGACTGCGAGGTGAACAGCACTTTTATGGCGATACTGTATTTCAAAAATTGCATTTACACTCATTCATGTGAAATATTTGCGAGCTCTTCTTGACGGAATTTGCAAAGACGTTCTGTATGAACGCTCTAACTGTCCTTTCGAAGCATTTTCTAAGGAACGAGTGTACCATTTGAGATACTTCATTATTTGAAGGCTTTCCTCGCTGGACAAGACTTTTCTTTTAGACACCTGGCAATCACTGAAGAGCATAAATCACTGCAATTTGAACAATATGTTTGATGAAAAGCCATTCTATTACGTTGTAGTAGCGAATATTAGATTTTGTTTCACACTCAGTTTGATTTATTTGATTAGCTGGGGCTTGTATATTGCTCTTCGCCAAACTCTTGCTAAATTCGATAGCCCCAATCACGAAAATCTCAATATTCAATTGGCTTTTCGGAAGATTCATGGGATACTATAAGAGCGAATAGTAGATAACATATCGCACTCGAAGATTTTATTGTACAAAAAGTGATGCATGAACGATAAACATGTGACTATATAGCGAAAATTTTAGGGTGTCAGAGAAGACAGAAACTTAAGAATTCACTTCCCAATGGAGAAACACTTTAACTGAATAACGAAAATCGTGCGCCTCTTGCGAGTTGCTCTGTGCGATCGATCAACTGCTGCCCACAAAAGGTTAACCCCATTTTTTGAGTCAAAGGACAGGCGAGTGCCCAACGCTAGAAGAAAATATAACGTTGCTATCGAACTAGTTATGGAACAGAAAAATTTTCTGCATTGTTCACTCAACTGAATGCTACTTTCAATTGATGCTGTCTGTCAATTTACTTATATCTGTTACAGACTAGTAACCACATTTTCTGCGCGAATTCCGCGCTTCTTGCATTCGATCCGTTTGCTGTGTCTTGCAAACTTTGAGATAGCCGAGCTATAGCATTAACTTGTGATTTCAAGAAAAACTTAAGTGAGGATTCGCAAGCATCTTATTTCTTGATATCCTGCGTCACTAACTACACGGCTATCCTGCTAACTTTCACTAATCAGCACAAGTTCATGTATTGCGATGACAACAGAAGCAACAAAACCTGCCAAGGTATTTGTAGCTTAAATTTGTTCGTTGAAGGAATTTAAATATATGCTGAGGTGGATTGGAAATTGGTGATCTATTGGTGAGAGGTCTATTGAATATAGACAGAAGAAGAGATAGAATTTTCTAATTGAGCTCGTTGCGACTTTTACAACGTTAGTTAAGAAGAGTGCACTCAAACTTTTTCCTACGAAGTGCTTATTATTTCCACTAACCAAAGCTGCAAAAGTGACTTGCACTTTTCCATGCATCTCATCGGCTTCGTGACAGCCCTCCTTCGATATGATAATTTCACTAGGATTAAAAAACTTGTAATGGATGCTTCTATGCCTACATCACACATTTAACATTGCACTCAATGGCCAATGGCTAGCAAATTGATATTTAAAAGCGTTTAAGAATTCCAATTCTACCTAGACATGATCTGAAATTTGTCAACTGTGGTATGAGATTAATTTTTCATCTTACATTGCAATACAATTGAGAATTCGGCATTGATTATATTAAGCAGAAAAAGCCCAAAATAACGGCAAATTGAACACTTTCGAATTCTCGTTGAGTGCTGGAACAACTACTTGGCAAACTTTCCAGCTCCAATTACACCGAACGATGCAGAATGATACGCTTCTCAGCGTCCTCGTCATCCTCTCATGCAGTTATGAGAAAGTCAGACTCATTAGATGATCTCATTTCGTCGTTGGCAGCACCGCATAGCCACCTTATCTAATCTTCACAGATGCAATTTTCTGTAAAATCTTCTGAACTACTATTGCATTGCCTGCCTGTTGGCAGTTTCTAGACCAAATGTGGACGCCCAAATTGTTTTTGCTTTGTAATCCACATCGAACTCAAGTTAGAACCTCAATCCAGTTTGTTTTTTGGGTAGATCATTCCCATAACCGAAGATACATCATTTTTTTAGCACTTTTATTGCTACGTATTCTTACTTTATCTCTCACTATGCGTATCCTAGTACGGATCCCAGTACTTTTAATATCCAACTCGTGCTTTCGCCTTATCCTTCAACGTCGTAAAATACTGGTTGAGCGTTTACCCTTGCAATCTAGTGAACAGAGCGGTTATGGTGTCCGATTGGGATTTCGTCGTTGACTGCCGGAGAGTGCTAAGAGTGAGATTCGGCCCGGCTCGCCGCTACGAGCATTTCGCCAAGCTAGCTACTCCTAACGGCCAAAACACATTAGAGCTAACATAGGCAAGGAAATATTATATATAAAAAAGAGATTGCAGCAATGCAAAGAGTGTAATCATTTCTGCAGCAGGCTCAAAATTTCTATCTTTATTTGGATATCTCATATTAACTATCTGAGTTAACATGTCATGTGCTCTGTTGATGAGCTCTTCCGATATACGTGTTTTCGACCTTACGGTTTTATCTCGGGCAGAAGCCTTCGTCTTTAGCCAGTCCTCTCGCGGGTCCCTATTCTCTCTCTAAAGGGCTAAGTGACGGCGAAAGATTTATACTGCACTGCTGTCACGTGGAAAATCATTGGATCGGCAATTTTTCGAAGTCAAAGTCCCCCCGACTGACGAGACTGTAAGGTCGAAACACTTGTATCGGGCTGTACAAGAGCTCACTGGCAGATCACATGACATGTTGGCTCAGATAATAATTATAGGATATATTAAAATTTGAGCATGGTCTCAATAGAGCACTTGAAATAAAAGTATGATCTATATGGATACTTATACAGCGCGATACAAAAACTCTCTGACAATTACGTAAAATTCTCACCTGATTAGTACATAGTTGTTCAAAAAAACTTAATATTATTCAGCTGTAAGGGGATAAATAGAAAACCGGCCTCATTCGCTGGACAGAAATTTCTTATTGAAATGGCAGTAACCACTAAAAAGCTGAGACTTGAGGCTACAGTCCCACGTCGCCGGTTTTCATAAAAGTCTACTTTGACGTTGTCACAGAGGGATTTTTTTGCGTTGCAACGTAAATATTTCTTGCCGAACAGAACACTTTCATTGCACTACTAGTAATTATTCGATAGTATAGGCGTTTCTGATCCCAACGCTGTGTTTATATCCTGAGAGGTGGTAAAATAACTTAAATTCCCGTCTGCGATTAGGGGGTCTTTGGTGAATTCAGGTGCATGTACATGAGGCGGCCAAGTGAACTTTTAACGCGATACTTCTCCACGCGTTCATATGTCCAAAAAATCGACGATCATCGCGTCATCGAACGTGGCTGCCTCAGGTAGCAGCATGTGAATTGGCCAAAGACCCTTGATCGCAGACGGGATTTCAACTTATTTCACCTACTGCGCTTCATTAAACGGTCTTTCAGGATATAAGCATAGCATTGAAATCAGAAACGAGTACGCTATCGAATGATTATTATTATTCCAAAGATAGATCACTGTCCGTTGAGAAATATGCGCGTCTGCAACGCAGGAAATCTCCTCCTGTAGCAAAGTCAAAGCTTTTTCGAAAACCGGCGAAGAGCGGCTGTAGCCTGAAGCTTCCAAATGGCTACTAACACTTTTATAAAAAATTCCTCTGTAACAAATGAGGTCGATTTTTCATTTGCCCTCTTAAAACTGAAAAGACCAAAAATATCTGCGAAACTCTTGAAGTATCGAAAGATGGGCATTCCAGTCCTTCAAAGACAGTTCTTTATTCGTTTGTCACTCAACAATGTTTCAACTAAGATTGAAAATTATGCCAGATGTGATGCCAGAGAAACTTCTTAAGTAGTGAAAGTATTGGCAAGTATTCATAAGGGCTGAAACTAATTCAGATGTCAACAGAGATAATTATGAACATTGAAGTCCACTTATTGCTATCCAAATAGGTATAACTTTAGCTTTCAATTTAAAAATAATAGGACACAGCCATTTCAATTGAATTGGCATGATTGGAGTTACGTCAGTTTAGTGCAGTTTTTATGGGCTTTCAGAAACTCGCAAACTCTAAGTAATAAAATAGAGAAAATTGATGAGTTTTAGAAACTTCAGCCCATAGAGTCCTCAATCTCTTTTTCACCTAAATCGATCAGTACTTCTCCTTCCAAATTCTTGGAGTCGTGGATACAAAAAGCTGAAATGAAATTTCTACAACTACAGACCGCTGTAACGCAGTTTTGTTAGCAATCAATGGCACGTCCACTGAAAATTTCAGCTCCCCATAATTCTATCTTTAAAGACTTTATACGGCTGCCCGAAGTTAATGGTTAGAGGCGCTGTGCAGTGCAATCACTGCTGTCCTTAGATGTATCACCTCCTGAGCCACTCACGTCTCCGAATCCTGCAAGTCCGAAGAGTTCACACCAATTCTCAGATGTCAACGTCTACTCAAATGGTCAACCTTAAGAGTTCTCTAACAGAACTGCTCTAAGATTGTAGAGAAAATCACTTCTCTGCATCCAAAGACGCTTATGAAGAAAACCAAATATGCTCCAACAGCAGCCAAATATATAGAAATTCATGACTGATTGATGCGAGAAAATAAATCGAAACTAAGAAGTACCGAGATACGCACAATGCGCGATATTGGGTCACACCAATAAGTGCAGATAATTATAGATAGAATGAATATAGAAGATGTTCATGGAGAAAATTTTTTCCACATTTATGGTTTAATTCCCGTTGATGAAAGTAAACTGCTTCTCTTATTGATTGATTTATTCCGTCATGCTAGCGATACATTGTGATATTTCTTTCAAACTGATCTTGTAATTGTCTCGCTTCGTGCTCACCTGACTATGTTAGAAGTCGATTGCTGAGTCAATCCATTCTTTTTCTCTCCCACAGTGTTTCCATCCAGCGTGTCTCTTCCTATTCAGCGATTGTCATTAACACTTTTCCTTTGATCTCACTCTACTTCTTCGATCTGAACATTGTTTTTGCATAATGATTAAGTTGTGATTCTTTGTATGCACTTTGATTGATCTCCTTACATTGTTACTGCTGTGATAATATTGGTTGAACAGAGGCAAGCAATAGAAAACGGAGCACCACATGCCACACAAATGTCCCTACACATCCATTTGCTAGAAGCATCCTGATGATAGAAGTAGCTTTCTCTCTCTCTCTCTTTAACGATGTAGGGTGGTGCGCAAAAACGTTTTTGTCAGGTGGGATTCGAACCCACATTTCACCCTATCCGCGGGCGCGTGCTGAACCGTTACACTACCAATGCCCGAACGGCCAACCGTCAACGGTCTTTTTTCACTCCCTTTCTCCAACTTTGTCCTTCTTTCCCTTTCTCTCTCTCCTCTCTCTCTCTCTCTCTCTTTAAAATTCTAGTTACATCACTAAACCAATTACAAGCCTCTGCCGTGTATTTGTTAGCTCTCAATTCAAAAAATACGGCGGTGGTAGTTTTTAGTGCAGCTTCTGTAGCTCTTGACCTAAGAAAGTCTATAGATAAGATTGCGGTGCTGTTCCTGCGGTCGTCATAATTATTCCAAAATGATTAAAATTATATTCTGCCATAGCATAGATATGTAAGATTAAAGACTTACATTGTAGATCTCATCAAGCGGGAATTAGACAGAAGGAAAAAATCCTTATAGCGCGTTCGATGGCGGTCCATGGCACAAGTAACGGTTGTATGAGAGCAAATACTTGAATAGGATATTTATTCTAATTTATTTAGAAACGTAAAAATCAACGTAGGTTATAAAATCGAAGGCCGAAAGCGGTTTTGAAAAAATTGTGAACATGGTAAAATACTGGCTCATTTAAACAATAAATCTTTGCTGTTCAGTTTCTATCATAAAATTCACTTTCTTCAAGCTTTATTTTCTAAGTTAGCTTAGCTACTGCTTTTCTGTTTATATTACCCGTTTTACCTGCCGTCTCGCTGAGAGTCGAATGATTCGAGCGGGCACCAACAACACTTCCATTTTTCCATTTCCCTATCGAGTGCAAGAGTAGCCCGGGGGTGCTCCTCGATCTAGGGATTCGTTGAGCATGATATCTTTTCTTTAGTCTTTTCGTGAAGAAATCGGTTCATTTCGTCGGTAGTCTTCCTAGAGCGCTTAATATCTCGAGGAATCCAGTCGGTAACGGCTGTCGTACATCGGTCGTCGTTGAAGCGCATCACGTGTCTGGTCCAGCTTGGTTTCGATATCCTGGCTTGAAGAACGGCGTCTTTGATCTTGGATCGTTGACGTAAGTCGGAGCAACGGACCCTTTCTCTCATTTGCGAGATACGAGATACTCCTAGCATCGATCTTTCGACTGGCCGTTCAATAGCGCCAAGTGATGTCTCATGCTGCTTACGTAGCAACCAGGTTTCTGCTGCATATGCTAGTGCAGGGATAATTTCGAATCGAAAAGGTAGGCACGGAGTCGGATGTTCTTAATCTTTTTCACTACATCCTCCATGCACTTAAACGTTTCCCAAGCCTCTCGTTTCCTTCTGCTCAACTCTGGAGCTAGGTCGTTCATCATGTTGATTTCAAGATCTGCGTAGGCAAAACTGAAGCACTCGGATACGTTCGTTCTGTTGAGCGTGAATGGGGCATTCAAAACTCATCCATTCCTCATGAACATCGCTTTCGTTAACTTTAGTTGAAGCCAGTACCAATCCTTCCACAGGCGTCGTTGAATATGGTCAACATTCTTTCCGCTGAGTGATGTTTGGTGTTATGAGGACGATATCATCAGCAAGCGAAGATGGTTTAATTGTATGCCATCAATTTTCACTCCCGTATCGTCTCATTCTAATGTTCGCATGACATTTTGGAGGGCGGCAGTGAATAATTTTGGCAAAGTTTAATCGCCTTGTCAAACCACTCTTCTTACCTTGATGGTAATATTGTTGTAGAATGGCGTTATTTTGGTCGTGAAATCTTTACATACCTTACGAGGGATCGTTATGTATCGAGTAGAGACGCCCTGTTGTCCAGAGCCTCTATAGCCATTTCTCTTTCCAACGCATCAAAGGCTTTTTCCAGATCGATGAAAGTGAGACAGAGCGTTAGTTTTTACCCTCGTGAAACTTCATTGAGTCTTGTAATCGTGTGGATGTGGTCTAAGGTACTAAATCATTTTCGGAACCCTGCTTGTTGGCATGGCTGTCCTTCATCCAGAGTTCTGTAACTCTTGTTTAGGATGACTCTAGTGAAGAGTTCATGGACAACGGACAGCAAGCAGATTGGGAGATAACTGCCTATGTCGTGAACGTCTCCCTTCTTGAACAATAATACGGTCTAGCTGGTTTTTCATTGACCGGGAACATTGCATTCTGACAGGTAGCGAGTGAAGAGCCGAGCCAGTGGGTTGATGAGAAATGGCAGTAGGTTGGTTCTTTAGGTGCTCTGGTCTAATCTTGTCTAGACCGGGTGTTGCTCTGATCTTCACCGACGATATACCATGTCGGACTTCGGAAGGGAGGATTAACGGAACGACAGAATCATTCTCTTTCAATTTATATGACGGTAAGAGGACATGGTTAGCGAAGAGATCCGAGTAGTACTGGTGGATGATTTTCTCCATTGCCCTTCTGGAATCTGCAACTGTACCGTCAGGGCATCGGAGTGCAATCATCTTGTTTTTGTATGGCGAAGCTTCGCTGGGCTTTGCGAATGCTTTATTATAAATTTTTCGTTGCTTCTCTGCACCGTTTCGCAAATTTGGATGTAAGGTTTAGGTTGCCTGAAGCTCGTGCGATTCCACGTTGACGTATCAGCTCGAGTGTCTGCAGAGACAGGCGTTTCTTTGTGCCTTTAGGGCTCTCGACTATTATAGCGCTAACGTGAAGATATTCAATGAGCCGGTCGTATTATTCGTCGATGTTGTCGACAACGGTATCTACCCAGGAGCGGATTAACGATTGGAATACATCCCAGTTTATGGTAGTTCTTGAGACTTCGTTGCTTGGATTTAGCGGTTCACTCCTTTCCGCAAGAAATGGAGCGTTGCATGAAGGAGGCGATAGTCTGATCCGTGTAGAACTTAGGAGTAGCAGCGACATTGGCCAGGCAAAACCCTCAATTTATCAAGATGTGGACTATTTCGTCATGATACCCTCCATTGGGAGACTCCCACATCCACCGTATAGAGTGAGACCTTTGAAATTGTGGGTTTCCTTAGATGGTTTGGGTCGTAATGATAAGCTCAGATAGCCTCTCGCCTTTTTCATTCCATTCTAATTCATAGGTGACAAAGTGACTTTCTTCGGACGATCTCCTGGGTCCAGTTTTTGCATTAAAATGTTTATATATAAAGTTGTAATTTAACATAATATGACATAGATAAAGAGTAAACGTAGTTTTTATTCCAATCCTTATTCACACAAGCTGCACGAGTAAACCTTAATTACGAAACGCTGCCTCAGTAAGGCAACTTGAGAGAAATCGGTAATAATGATTTAAATACCACCGAGTACTCTGAGGCTCCAGGCAGCTCGCACACTTGTATGGCCATGTGTACACAACGCAAATTTGCATAATATGCCAACGGTAGTGATGATGATTTCACGGATTTGTACACGCTTTGCGTAATGTATTGTTATGAGTGTAGGGCGAATACATCGGTGAAGCGGGAAGATCACTTTTCCTCCGCATATTCAAAATATTGAAAACTTAGAGTTAAACTGAAAATCCCAATAGGCGAGCGGAGAGAGAAATACAACATAAATGATTTTGAGTGGAAATCAATTTTCTTGCTCGGAAATTCAAAACTTTGATGTAAGACCTGTGATCATTTGCGATAGCTTTCATAAAACCAAAAATAAAGCTCAAGGAGGAATGTCTCGTTATCACGCGTAATCTCACACAGTACCTAAGAATGATATTTCATTATGAGAAGGAAGCATTGGCTATTCATATGATTTTGTTGGTCTCACTTTGAATATTCAGCGAAACACTTTGAGAAAGCGTGACTAGGTAGAAAAACTGTTCTGTTTGCAATAAGATTAAACGCGATTTTTCTGCTGATTATAGGCGTACCTGGTTAACTAGGTTGCAACCAATCTTTGACCATCCCAAGTTTTGAAGAAGCTGGTACAGCCGAAACAGCTTGCATGGTTGAAAAATTGCACTATAAACCGCGTGTTTTCTCAGCAAGAAAAATAATGAATTATTGAACAATATCGAGGTTACTCGAAAGCAGTCGGCTTTGGGATTACATGTAGTGTAGTCTCCTTCGAGTTTCTCATCATATAATTATAAAGGCAAAGCTAAAAAGCTTTCGGCGTTGATCAATCCCTGAGGGATGCGCCATGCATTCGACTTCAATTTTTAAATTCGTTTGAGGTGATTGAATGCCTATATGGCCATTACAATGACTCGCGGTAGCCTACCGCTGCATCAAGTCAGTGCTGCTTATCCTTCCAGACAAGTCTGAGACCATTCTGTTACCAGTTTGCTGAACCCGGAGGGATGGATGGCTCAGTGAGCCGCGAGCGCGAGATCGAATCATAGATCTTGCGTGCGAGGCAGAGCACCTCTAACCACTGCCCCACATGTGCTCTGTTGGGATATATCAGTATTGATATTAGTTTTATTCTATTATATCATCCACTATTTTTTACAGCCTGTGGAGTAAACTCGGGTTATCAAGAATATAAACATGATAACAATTTTAGAAGACATGTTCCTCAACTAGTAACTCTCGAAGCTGCTTTTTTTGACACAACGCATCGTTCTAATTTGCCTGCATAATGATTTAATACCTATCGAGTCTGTAGACTGAGGTTGAAGCGTTTAGAGAATTGATTTACAGCAGGGTCTGATCTCCTGGCATAGTCGTCTAAACCATGAAGAATTTCGACATTTCCATAAGAAAACTCAACTATGAGACAATCAATACCGGAAAGTGTTTCCGCCATCAAAAAAAACCTAGTCGCAAGCTGGCAGGCCCAATCCTATCCACAGACGTCAGTAAACGAAACAAACAGTGAAGCTCGGAAAACGAAGCCTTTGTGGAGAGATGGAGAAGACTTTAACTGCGTTGCTTGATGAACATGAGGCAAAAAAAAAAACGATTGCATAAAGGTAGTAGAATAAGAGGGCTTATTGTAAAGTTGTGAGAAAATATTTGAATGTAGCAAAGTCGATCCCTCACTGGAGTTTTTGAAGGTTTTTAAATTCTACGCATTATCAACCCTGAAGTTTTCTGTATCGAAAGCTTTTAACAAAACATGCTTGATTGATGCTTCTTTCAGTTTTGTTTGCTTACTCGCTGTGTATAGATGAATATGAACAGGTGGAAATACAATATCTCTCACATCTCAATGACTACTGGAATAATCACACTGAATCAATAATAACTAAGCCTATTCAATCTCCTCAAGTGCTGAAATGAAAGCTCTTGAAGAGCTCTCGAAGATGATCAATTATGAGGGATGGATGTGACATGCATTCTAATTCATTATGCATTGTCAGAGGTGAGTGGATAGCAAGAAAGTAAGCTTCAGTGAGCCACAATGACTTATCGAAATGTCAACTCAGTGCTGCCAGCTCATACATGTCTAGTAATAATTCACTGAACCAGGAAGAATGGAGAGCATATTGAGCCTGCATGCGGGATCGAACCGTTAACTACGTGACGTCGCAGGACACTTTGAACCACTGCGCTACATGCTCTCACAAACGACTGAGTTAAATTGCTATTACCTGACTTTGAGCATATGCAGTATTTTATGCGACTATGGATGAAGACTAGAATAGATCACGGATTCTCTATAGCAGCAGTTTGACTTCACATCTACTAAACATTTCATATAGTGCCTAAATTCGTCCTCTATGAGCAATCCTGTCAACTACTGTAGTCGTTATGACACAGGATAGTGAGATATCACGTGAGTTAGAAAATACCTCTTATGTTCATTAACTTTTCAGCATATATAAGCTTTTAATCAGTCACGTCTGCTTGGAGCATCACATTGCGACCAAAACCTTTCATTTTATTCATTATTTCATTTGCTGGAGAAACAACCAGAATGATTAATTATTTGCCTAGTGTAACCTGGACTAAAGGCAAAGTTTTTCATAAGTGCCCTGTTGTGTCTTTTTGAGAGTAGGGTTAGAAGTGGTTTCAAATTTTCCTCGATACTCATATATTTGCAGCTTTATTTCCGCTGGCATAGTTACTGTAATCTAGTATAGCCAGTATTACCATCAATGTAATCTTTTTAACCAAATATGAAAATTAGTTGCGGATCAAGGAAGAATTGTGGCATTGTTGGATAATGATCATATAGGCATGACACAACTGGCCATTGTTAATGGATTTTCTTTGTAGTTGTTCTTCAGCAAGCTATAGCTGTAAAATAATTTTTTGAAATATACGGTTTCATACTGTGATAATTCACCTTAGTTAGAAAACACAATGTATCTTAGTTAACTGGCCACTTGAAAACGTGCATCACATGTAATTTCGTTGCTAATTGCATAAGATGAATGAGAAGCAAAAAGCACCGTTTCATTTTCCACTGTTGCGAGCAGACTTAGCAGTCAAGCCCCGTAATCAAAGATAGAAAATATGCAGAACCTTTCTTTTTTGCTGTTTTCTATCGAGAAAGATTATGACCAAACCATGACAGACTTTCTTTTTTCTACTTTTCACTCTCATTAGTTGCCTCCTAGTTTTTCTAACATTCCATTGACAAGCTAACACGAGGTTGCTTGTTGTGGCTAAAAGTGTACCAGCACTTTTGTCTCTTTGAGTTAGCAAAATTTCCTGACTAGTCCTTTCTTCGCATGGATACTTCATAATCATATTAAGTCAAATTCTTGAAATTAAGCATCGAACGAATAATTCAACAATTAGCCATTATGATAATTTGGTGTTTCCCTGTTGAACAGACACAAGTATCAGTATTTTTGCCATGTTAGTTAACGTTTTGATTTGTTCCGACTTCTCTAGAGCTTCGAGAGGTAAAGCTGATGTGCAATTTTGTCAGCCAATACCTTCAGTGACTCCAAAGGAGTAACTCGTGATATAGGACTAGCTGCATTGGAAACAGCTTGATTTGTGCTCTTTAGATCATATTCGTTGACAGTTGGTTGCTGAAAGCCACCAAATGAGTCAAATGGCAAATCAGGGTGAGGCAGAGTTTGTCTCGATAGTGTAGTGCGAGCGAGTGCTGCCCCAGAAAACCGTATTGGCGACTTGAGTCCATGATGAAGTAATATGAGGTCACAAGTTTCGCTCCTATTAGCATTCTTGTGGAATTAGTTTTATTGCGCTTTTTTCGTCTTCTATGAGATGTTCATGATTGACGGAGAAAAACAACACAATGTTTCCCTACAATAATTTACAGTTTACTTAGTTCTCAATCAAATAACCAAGCAATTTAATATACTTCTTCCTTGTCGAATGAGCCTGCAGCACGTGGTATTATTAACAGTCTTATTCGACCAACGTTTTGGAGCGTTTCAGTTTCTTCAGAGAGTCGCTCATCCAGTGCGATTTGTTCTCGCTGCGGCACTTCTCTTTCGTCTCGTTTGAGTTAAAGTTTCCATAAATGGATCTTTGCTCAAATGGAGAACCTCATTCGGCGAACTCCTTATATGCAGGATAAATCATCTGTTGATTAGCTATTTGTTAAGCCATCAGCTGACTACCTATTGACAGTGCTTTCTCCAATAGAAGTCCCTCTTATTTACTTGCACAAAGCGCTATAACATATTGTATTAAGTCTCAAGCTACGTTTCTGAACTTGATCCAAATAATCAAAAAATATTTTCCTAAGTAATCGAAAGCATCGAATATCATTAATTGAAGTATTCTCCTTCTGCCTGGATGCAATTCTGCCAACGCTGCGGCCACAAATCAGTTCCGCGCTCATAATGTAGATTTTGAAAGATGCAGGCAAGAAATGGCACGAGGGCGATTGGATTCCGTACGACCTCACTCATACAAGCTCAGAAGAACAAGTGAAAGCAGAATACGCAAGCTCATCATCGTCGTCATTGCCGCTCTTCATTTTTGAACAGAATTGTGCCCATTGGTGAGAAGTGGATCTTCTTGAAGAGCCAGCGCCATCTAAATCAGTGGTTGTCAACAGGTCAGCAAGAAACACCAACAGCGAGACCAAATCGATTTGTGCCAGAAGCAGTGTTGATCATTTTGTGGGACCGATGTGGACCGATTCATTGGGACTTGTTGCAAGCCGGTAAGACCATAAACGCTGAGCGATATTGTCAGCAACTGGACTGCTGCAATCAAGCGATTCCACGTCACCGCCGTCTCCAAATCATTTCGCTTCACGACAATGCAAAGCCACACGTTGGCCAAGAAAACAAGTAAGAAATTGATTGATTTGGGTTGAGAGCACCTGGTTAATCCGCCGCATTCGCCAGGTCTGTCTCCGCCCGATTTCCATCTCTTCAGATCATTGGAGCACTGGTTGGACAAGAAAAAGCGTTTAGAGACTTTGGTTTGCATCGAAGAATAATGAGTTTTATGAGTGCTGAAGTTATATTATATTTTATGCTAGTATGAGTGCTGAAGTTATATTATATTTTGCTGATTATATAATGAGTAGCAGAATTGCTTTGCTGCTGAAGCGTTGGTAGAACTGCATTAAAGCAAACGGAGATTACTTCAGTTAATGTTATTTGACACTTTCTACTACTTGGAAAAATGATTATGGATTACTGAATCAAGTTCGGAAACTTAGTCGGAGGCCTAATAAATCGACGTGTATTGTAACCAAATTCAATTATTATTCTAATTCCATATCAACCGCTTTTGTGTCTGTTGTGTGTAACCCATCGCTTCATACAACCGATTCATTTTAGCACATCCCTCATCTGCGAAGATGTCCGAATGTGTATTATTTAAGATACTGATCGAGTCGTTTTCAATGAATTTCTAGGATAACAAGGCAAGAACGTTTTCACTTAGACTGCAGAGAGTGCAGTTAATCATAGGCAGACCTAGTGTCTTTCGAACACCAGAGCGATGAGAGGGTTGATGAACAAGGTGCAATGCTGAACCACAATGGTTCTTCTGATGAAAGGCATCACTATCACTGTGTTATATGCTCACTAATTGCAATGAAACAGTATTATGTCAGTGTAATTAATGCAGAGTATTTTGCACAAAGTACAATTATACGTTAGTACAATAATACAAAGTCGTTACTGGGAATTACTCTATTGATGATAATTTGTTTCCATGTGAAAAATCCGGGTAGCCCACATATTACTGGCTGACACATTACGAATTAGTCTTTTTGAAAGCCAACTTTTATAGCAAATGAATACTAGGCATTTTGATGGATCTAATGATAAGCTAGCGAAACGTCTACACGTCTTCCAACTGTTTCAATTTTTCTTTCTGTTATTCGATGAAGTGGTTTTTTCGTTTCAAAAGATCGTTTCAAAGAAGGCTTATTCTCACTACGTTCTTATTTCCATTTTGGTAATCCAAACAAGATATACGTCAACGAAAGTTTAAACCGAGTTTTTATTGCAAATAGCATCTACTACTGGTCATGATGAGGTAGCAGTGAAAGTGGAGCGATATGATATGATTGAAATTCTTCACCGGTCATCAAAAGTGACTCGGCGAGATCGCTGAGTGCTTTCTCCGTTCTAAGACCTTGACTTATCCCACTAAGTTCTTTCGCGCTATTGTCTTACTCAGTTTTTTCTTGATCTCAAATGAGGTTATGGCCGAAAAGCTGTGGTATGGTGCATAATGTTTTGTTAACTTGCGTAGACACTTAATTACAGCCGTGGTACCATCACTCGTCATTTAAATAAAATGAAATATCGTAAACTGATTTGTCGACGGACACCTTATGCAATGATCAATCACCGCACACTACAAAGTCGACTCGAAACATTTGGAGAAACTGGACTGCACCACGATACCATATCCACCGTATAGCCCTGATATTTCTCCATCGAATTATTATCTCTTTCGCGCCATGAGAGTGCATCTGCGGGAGAACAAAATTTGAAGACTACAATCAGCTCAAAGTGCCCTAACGGACTTCTATGATCGTCTTCCTCATTTTTCGAAGGAGTTAGGTATTCAGTCAACACCCAAAAATTGGTTTCTTTTCATTGATCACGATTGTTTATTTTTTTGTTCATCAAATGGCTGTTTCACAAGTGCAACTGAATTAACAAAAGTGTTGAAACGCGATAGTAATCTTGAGCAATTCAATAAAACAACTACGTGTCTTGAATGAAATCTCTTCAGAATCACCATCTATGCAGCTTTTCTTTAGCTACAGCTCGGTCATGAAATGATGCTTTATCACAAGGTAATTGTTAGGAGCCTGTTGTATTAATGCGATTATTTTCTATATTATGACTTGTTGGCCATAATGATGAGATTTACCAGTTTTATATACTTTGAAATTATCTCCAGATAATGTGCTATCCGCCTATTCTTTCCTTCAATCTATTGCCCTGCATTCATCATCTACGAATGTCTTCAACTTTTTCTGTGAACTTGCCTACTCTCTTCATATTTTGATCTTTATCAAAAATGTCGTTGAACGCTGGTCGAGTTAGCTGTTCTCAGAACACCTTGAACATCTTCATAGAGCGTTCACAGGTTATAAGAGGCAATCACTGGTCTTTGTGAATAAAGAGCTTTTTTGGGCTTGTCCTGCGCTGCAATTGAGAAGTTGTGCAGGTCGGCTAACTTTGAAAAAGTTGGATTTTTCATACACCTCCAACTATTTCGCTTTTCTCAATACATATTTGGGATTCTTAAACTCTTAAACATTATCTGACATCACCAATGGAAAGGGTTCCAGCTTGTACATTTGATAAGTTCTCTCCTGTCAATCATCAGCAAAAGACTTTAGCTTTTGCGTGTTTCTTTGACTGCTGTTTGATAATTTCGCATTTTCTTTAAGAATGTCATTGTGCTCGTCGAGTCCGTTTCCGCATAACTCTAGGATAGTTAAACTATGACGTTTTCATGATGATTCGGAAGGGTGAGCAGAACGAAACAAGTTTGATAACAATTTTATTAACCCAGAGTGATAGGAGTCTCGGTAGCACGAATTGATACTTTTCGAAGTCGAAGTGGTGAAGAGTCGAATTAATACTTTTTTTAATTTCTGACATCGTTACAATTGCACTTCCTGCTCTTTCTGCTAGAAGCCAAGTTGTTAAATTTGATATTTTAAGTAAGGTCAGCCTTTTTTTTGAAGGGCCCTGCCCAACTGACGAGGCTGCCATGGCTGAAACACGTGTATCGGGCTATACAAGAGCCCATAACAGGCCATATGCATAGCTCAAAAAATAATTATCAGGCATTTTGAAATTTGAGCATGGTTTTAAGAAAGCACTTGAAGCGAAAGGAATGATAACCTTTCTTCGCTGCGACAATTCAGTGTGATCAGCCATCACATCTAACTTGTGACCAACATTCTGCATAGTTACCATTATTTCGAGCATTAGGAAGTATAAATTGACTAACTCTTTCTTTACAGCATATATATTTTTAGTTCAATACTCTCAAAAGCATTGAAGAGTTTATTCACGCTTAGAACTCACGCTGCAATAACGAAGATCTGAGTAGAAAAGGAGTTCGTTTGCAAGAATATCAATTATTGGGTAACAATCTCTCAAACTCAGCTGTAGTTTCCATCAAAGAAATGCCGAATAAGTTATCATCTCTTTCGAGATAAGAATAGAATAAAACATTACAGTCGTCGTAGGGATCAAAATTATACGTCAAGTTATTCATTAAATGACTTCATCTATATAAAATCCAACTCTTTTTACGAATTTCAATTTCGTTTTGAGTCATAAGCACCTGCAGTGTTACAAAACACATGACGAATCTAATTGGAAATTCTATCTTCTATTTTTAGGTCTCATTTTTCAATCACTTCGTTTTGTTTTGAGCATTACATTCTCCTCCGCATATCTTGAGGTCAATCACTGTACTTATGACATATTATTTGTTTGGTTTTGACGTTGTAAGCATTTAATTTAAATTTCAGATAATTGTACCATAAATTTTTGCATTGTGTATTGGAAACCTAGGTGGGAGTATAATTTCATTTCCATTATAGACGTTCTGGCTTTTCGATTATCCTAGAATTATATGGCAAGAGTGGTTTGATTTTTGCAAAAAGGACGGACATACAGGCGTGCTTTTCGGTTATAAAACTTCTCGAGTTTTCTTCATTCTCTCAAAAAATAATAAAAGCAGGAGTTACTAAATTTTAATAAAATCACTATTTTTCCTCTATAGCTCTGGAGGTATGGATAACTTGTATGTCTTAGGATCAATCATTCAGACGCATCACTGTGAAGTTCTCTTCATTCGCTGCCTTCGCTGCTTTTCACAACACTTACATTTTACGAGCGGTCGAACGGCTAAAAAAAGTGCAGCAAAAATCTTCTCATGACCAAATAAACAGTGGGATAGTCTGACCGGCAGAGAATGAATCACATATGAATCACCTTATTGTCAGTGTGCCATATTATTTATTTTTCAGATTATAATCCACGAAACAAACCTGTCAAACATATAGCATAGGCACTGCTCTCAATTGAAAAAAGCTAAAGTTATATATATATAACATTTTTAATGGTGATTTGTACTCACATCATCATTATGGCAGAGTTATGATGATTCATTACATCCAGTTTTTCGTTCTATGATCTTCGGAAATGAAGGTGCTGCAAAATATATATTTTTTATAGTCCCAGTCATTCAACATTACCTACCGCACCTGTGGACCCGTTTTGATCGGCAAAGGACTCGAGCAGGTGCCAGCAAAACTTCCAATTTACAGGAAGCGTGAGCAATAGTAGCCCAATGGGTACTCGTCGTTGCATATCATGAGGTTTCGTGAAGAAATCGGACAATGAGGTTCATGTTTTTCCTGCTGTGCGTTCACACCCGGAAAATCCTACATCGCTCAAGATGTCAGTCAAAGTATTAGCGAAATCAACTCTCATTCAAAGAGATTTGGCAAAACTTCAGATATGGTTTTTCACATCAAGTTATTGAGAGGATTTATATCTTCAATACATAGGGTTTGAATAGAGCGCTTGTGGCGTATTGGTTAGAGATACTCTGCGTCGCACACGATGCTCTTCGATCTCGCGCTCATGGCTCACCAAGCCATCCATCCATCTCTCTGGGGGCGGTAGGTTGCTACCAGACTGGAATCGGACTTCTCTGAGCAACCGCGAGTTATTGTAAAGGCCAGATACGCATTCAATCATCTGAAACGAAGTTAGAAATGCGATGCATGGCGCATCACTCAGGGATTGATCAACGCGGAGAGCTTCAGACTTTTATTGTAAGTTACCACACTAGACTATTTGAGACATTATTTTCACATTAATGTCATTCGTTAAATGTTCCTTAATCCCTGAATACTTCCCACTCACTAGTAGATCTTCGTCCTTGTGTTACATTAGTACCTGTTCATTGCGAGCTTTTGAAAACAGTCGATGTCATAGATCAATTTTCTTCTACCAGCCACGATACATCGACTGAAAACTGGTGATGGCACAGTGTCATTGTACATTGTGCCATCACCACATTCTCCTCCACCTTTGTTACAGTGCCGGGCTTAATGAGGGGCGTGGCCACTGACGAGGGGTGCGAGACCTCTGAAACACTCGTGTATGGCTCTGATACCAACCTCCGGTAAGGCTTTAAGCATTCTTGGAAATTATACTACCTATTGTTTGCAATGAGCATTACATTTTAGTGTGATTTATAGGGGGCGACTAGTGTTCTCGTTTGCTTTCGTCTTCAGTACCTTTTCTTACATACAAGATGTCGATTTGAAGAGAAGGCGTGCGGCTCTTTGATCGGGATGGTGTGTGACACACACTTGACAAACCAGTACCATATTTTGAAAACGTAGAAGTTTCAAGATGAACTCTCTTCATTCATATTCTATCGTTTGCTGACGACAAGTCACTCTTTAGTGGCGATGTAGGTCCAAATTTCATCTGATTACTGCATCGTGATTAGAGCGCGCCCTGCCAGCCGATGGACCTTGCCGCGTGCTAGGTGAAAAATCAACGTGGTACCTAAAAGGCCAATAGTAGGGTGGAGAAAAGTATTTGATTCAAAAACTCGAATTCAAATGGGAGCTCAAAAAATCTTGAATTTACTGAATGAATCCGCAAATTCCAACAAAGCATGGGGTGCAGTTACTTTGACACCAACCTGATACATTAATTGCTCCTTCTCCTCTATAGTTTATGTGAATGGCCAATTACACGCACTCAGGACCACGCGGTAGAGCAGTCGCGCTGAGTGGTTGTAATGAAGTCGCCACGAGGGGCGATTGCCACCCCCTCCCTAACACTCTCCGGCAGTCAACAATGAGCGCTCCATGGAACACCAAATCCAGGATATCCTCGATATTGCAAAGAAACGTGCTCAGCCAATATTCTACGAGGCTCAAGATGCACGCGGAAAGCAAACTGAGTTTTTTCACTACGCCGGTCCCAGTACTACAAATATAGGGATCGGCGCAGTGAAAAAAACTGTGAAGACGGATCAAATAAAATAATAAAGTTTACACAAATAGATCGATGCACTTCACTGTAAAGCCCAGCTAGATATGCATTCAGTCACCTCTAACAAACTTTAGTAAAGTCGAATGCATGATGCAACTTTTAGGAGTTCATCGAGATGGGGAGGTTCTATTTTCTGACCTCTAATCGACTTGAAGCTGGAAGATATTCATGATTACACTTCAGTTTGGAACTACGTTCGTCTTCTAAGAGTTTGGAGTTCTAGAACTGCTCAGTTGTAGAAATTTAAGCTCAGGCATATGTCTGAATGTGATTTTCAACTCTTCTAGAGCGCTCAGCAATTTTAGACTAAAATTTTGCCTCGGGCTGCCTCAAACGATTTAGAGAGCCTATGATAAATAGTTGAAAATATAATAGTCGCTGATAATTGAAGTGGTTACACAAACAGAGGAGAAGTTCTAAAAGTCTAAAAGCGGCAAACTGGTATGAGATCCATATAGGCAAACACTCCTATAAACAAAGCAGATAAAACTTTGTGCATTAATGCTTCGATAACTCAGAGCTTCTAATGAATATTAATTCTGTTGTTTTCTCAACGGCCCACATCGCTCCACCAATTATTATTAAATTATGCCTGATAAATACTTTTTGAGTCATACATGTGGTTTGTAATAGGCACTTGTATAATCCAATACATGTGTTTCGGCCTTAGCAGCCGCGTTAGTCGGGCAGGCTCCGTTTTTACCCAGTCATCTCGGGGGAACCAACCCTCTACATAAAGAAGGCGCAGACGTCCTACTTACACATTCCATTGAGTGAAATTACCACTGAGTGGGCAATGTTGTCTACTTGATTGCTCTTGACTAGTATCGTCAAATATAACATACCTTCCGTTTCGATTATTTTTTTAAGACCACGCTCAAATCTCAATATTCCTGACAATAATGATAAAAATATTTTGATATGATAATATAATAAGAAAATAATCATCAAGCACACTGAAATATGAGCGTGGTCCTAAGAAAACACTTAAAGCGAGAATTATTATTACAGATTAGTCGCACAGAATCTTACACGAGTGACAAATGTGTCTGAGTCAGACCAAAAAATTGATTTGAAATAAGGCACGACGTTAGGCTTGATGACGGGCCACTCATCTGTGCAGATCATTTTGAATTTTGAAATTAACTTCAAACGCTTCGAGAGCTTTACGTGCTGAGGTCCTCTTTTCGTGTGTGAGGATAGTCAGTTCTCCAAAATCTTCCTCCTGCTGTGTATGTGTGCCCTGTGCACCTAGCGGGGTGTTTGCTCAATCCCAACCTTTTGCAAACAGCGATCATTTTTGGCTGGTGGGCGGTTCGGACAGCTACGAATAGCTCTGGCGGGGAGCGCTCCAGTGGTAGTATGGTAGTTTTCTAGTGAAGTGTCAGATTTTTATCACCACAAGTAGAGTTAAATTGTAGGTAAATAAGAAGATGTGTAGAGAGGAATTTAATAAAATACCTTTGGTTTGAATATGCCAAGCAATTGCAAAATAACTGCTTGCTTGCTTGCTTTTTGTAAATGCTTAGTATGTTTCAACCAGAATTGTCTTGTATGAATCCTTTAAGATACAGTGCTGAAAAAACATGCCAAGCAATTGCAAAATAATGAGTTGTTTGTCAAAAAAGACGTCATACACTACGTTCGATGTCTCCTCATAGATAGCAATCATCGATTTCTCTACTGTTCATGTAGTTCAGGAGTAAGGGCCTCTATATAAATATGCAAAAAACTTCTATTGCTGTGTCGGTACTAGCTTTTTTTCGTATCAACTTACACTTTACTAATACATTTTTCATCGTTGCAGTCTTTACCACTGGCCTACGTATTAATTCGAAACGCAATAATCATTCTGTGACTACAGCGTACTATGAAGGTTTTTCAGAAACCAAGCACAGTAGTGAGATTTCCAATTTTCAAGGTGTCGAAAAATTACCAGTAGTCTAGCGAAAAAGTTCTCTTCTAGAAAAAACAAACGAAGGAATTATGAGCACATTCAGCAGAACGCCACTGCATTTCACGGGTTTCGTGCTAAAAGATAAAGATTTTTGAGAAAGCTGGGCTTTTTTTATACTACAAGCAAGTTTGAAAAGTCTCTGAAGTCTGTTTAACTCTAGCAGTGGCAAAGTTTATTTGGAACCAAAATTTCACTACATATTTCCAAAAAATCCGTTGTGAACTTGGAGAACTGAACTCTAATCATATAATGATATGTTTAACTATTATTAGAACGTACTATGAGAGTTTTCTTCACAAAAGAATAGCGAGTCATTAGAATCTGAATTTTCAAGCTGCCGACTACCTGCAGAAACATAAATAAAATGAGAAAAATGTTCAATACTATCTGGATACATGCTCATTTGCATTGATGTTGTTTTCTCACAGAAAAACGGGGAATTTTGGGAAGCATAGGCGATGATTTTACCCAAATTGTCCTTGCAGAAGTTCCCTCGGTGATATTCCATCATTTGACGACTATGCTTTTCTGAGACCTTCGGTTATCCTTTTTTCTGTTGGGAAAGTGTACCAGTCTTTGTAGCTATCCGAACGAGGCTGATAACTTGAGTGATTGCAAAGCCCCTCACACACAGCGAAAGCTTAAGTAATAGCCAAACGTTTCTAAATCGTCTACGTAATGCGTATCCCAGCAACGAGTACGTGATGACGTCGTTTGACGATGCTGCTTTTTATAATTACGTATAGAATGAGTCTGCATTACAAGCCTGTCCGCGAGCTAACCAACATGAAGGAGCAAAAAATGTGTGGCTTCACGATCAATCAGCTCATGATCCTTTTGAAAAAGTGACTAAACTTCTCAGTGATAGAATAGTCCGAAAAATCATGTCTAAGGTTGATCCGTTCGGGGTGACAATAGAAATCGCTGCTCGCCATCTTAACTGCAAACTGGCTCACGTTTTCCTGTATTCACGTAGGGTTTTCTTCTCCGTCTCGAGGATATATATATATATATATATATATATATATAATGCGTTTCTTCTTTTGCGTACACACACCGGTTTACTCTTAACACTCATATCATTTTGAAGCATGTATAGCTTTTATGAGTGAAGAAAAGCACTGCTTTACTATACAGCTGCACCATTTTGGCATTCAGTCAATTCTGTCAGATTATTCTCATAAGTTTTGGCAATAAAGCAATGGACACCAGATTTGTTTATCAAAAGTATATAAATTGCTTGTCAACACTATTCAAAGTATGCGCTATAACCTCAACACATTTCTGGCATCTTTCCGGCAACAAATCAACTCCTCTTTGTGCAGAACTTTCTAAGCTTACATTTGGCATTAAATTTGTCCATACTGCAGCAACATGACCACTCAACATTGCCTTTATTGAAATTTGCTGCTTGTGATAAGATTGAGATCCGCTACACACTCGCTCTTGAAACATCAACCGTGCAAAGACTCAAGAATTTGTATCTAGGAATAGAAAAGCAATAGGACATCTAATTAGGAGCAAAATCGAAGAGACCTCATTTTAAGACAACGTAGAAAGGAAAGAATGAAAAACTAAGAAGAATCTGGAATGTGAAAGGTAGGTGAAGCATAACTTTTCTTAGTGTACGCCTGCACGAGGGGCAAAATGAAAATTCACAGAGCCAGGTGGGGTTTTAAACCGAAGCCATTATCTTAGATCACCCCTCCCTCTCCAGTTGTAGAATCCGGGCTTCCATGTTCGATAGCCGGGTTAGCAGCTTGAACATAACGAAGAACGGGTTAACCGCTTTGTACTCAGATTTTTGAAAAACCGTTAAGCTTAAATTCAAACTAAACACTGCACTAGGCGCTGACAAGACATATGCACAACGGCGAAGACTTTGATTGGAAGTAATCAGCCTCGCACAGAAACATATGACTTTAGCGCATAAAACTCTCAAAACGGTTCTCCCATTTAGTACGAGTGCGACTGATCTCAAATAATAACTGAAGGACTATAAGACAGCAATTGCCTCAATAGAAGCTGTTTACTATGCGATTAATCATACATCTACTAAGTTCATTTGTAGTGGTTATAAATTATTTAGCCGATTAGGTCGCATGTCAAATTGACTCTGCCACCTCTGGAGAAGGCGAAGCCGTCAAGACGTTCGTACTTAGGTGAGCGTGAAATGCAGAATTATTTGCTTAACACCAAGATCAGTCGATAGTTGGTTCTGAGAAGAAGTTCGACATTTCTACTTGGAAGCTCAATTAAGAGCAAAACAATACCAGAAATCTCAGTCAATCTAGAGTTACAGAAACAAAGGGATAGGACTCTATTTAATCTATGGACTGACCAGTGATTGTGATGATGACCTGAAAATGCACTAACCCAGAGGTTGAAAAATTAAAAAAAATCTTCTAGCTGCAATGATTATACAATGTTCCACTTTTTCAAGTTAATGTTGTTAGTTCTCGCAACGGGGTCTTTACAGCAGTGGATATGGTATTGTATACGATGTTGATCGTTCGACCAAACGCTCTGATAATCAAACTCGACATTCTATCTGTGTCGGCAAGATGGCAGAAGATATGTCTAGGAAAATATTGATAGCAAATTCATACTTTGACAGGCTCTGAAACTCCTTGTATGGGCCAAATTTGTAGTAAGTCACCTTGGCAATGGCATAAATTGAGTTGAATGCATATTTTTTCTAAGAAATTGGCACACCAGACCTTTGTCTTTCTGTTCCTCTGTGACTTCTATCCTAATGAGGAAAAATTCACCTTTTTACATAGCACTCGTTTCTTTGCCATTTTTAGAATACCTCACACTTAGCGATGATGGATTCGTTGTTTTGGAGACTGAGTTTTGTAAACTCGAATTTATGAAACACCACCATAGTATCAGAATCATTTCTTTTATTTATACCAGCTAACTGCCTTTGCGTGCAATACATTGAAGAAACAATTTTCATGTTTTGTAGTATTGTTTGAACATCATCATCTCCGTTAGCAATCATTACTTGATCAGCGTTTATAAGGTGTCATTATCGTCGTTAAAGCCGGAGTAGAACTTCTTTTTCTCTATTCCGCCATTTGCTTTGGTTCATTGAATTATAGATGCCTCGTCAGCATCTGCTGATGATACTGTTTATACTGTCAGCACTCCACGCCACTGTACCGTTTCGATTCCACCGTCATCTGCCTCAAATCATCAGACGGATATCGCAAGAAATCCATGACGAAGTAAGTTTTTTTTGAGCGCTTTCAGGAGTCCAGACACTGCAGATCGGTGCTCGTAGTTCCAAACCGTCTGTAGCTAAGTCGTTCTCATTTCAGTCCTGCTTTGGTGCGCTCATAAACTTCAAAATTTGATGAGCGAACGTCTTCTGTTAGAGTGCGTTGTATATTATAAATTCGGTGGGGAACAATTTTAGAAATAGAGTTACCTGCACTTATCATTCCCTAAAAGAAAGAAAAAAGCGATGAAAGAGCTTTCTTTCCATTTTTTTACGCAGGAAAAATCCTACTGACTACGTGTAATTAGGTGCAAAAGAGACAAGTACTGCGTTGACATTGATAGGCTTTGTAGGCCAAAGCACATATAGAAAGACTGGAAACTCTGCATTAAATTTTACTTTACCAGGACAACTCAGTAGTACCGGTTACGCAATGGAGGGAGCGGCGAGGACAGCCAATCATCGACTATGTGGACGAGTTCTCTGCTGATCCATTCGAGGTGCCGTTGAAAGTCTGTGCAGCATACTTTTCGTTTTAATTTGACCATCGTAATGGTGAAACTCCACATGATTGTCCTCTTATTCTATTTTTTCGGAAGTATGCTGGTAGGACCAGTTTCTCTATGCAAATGAAGAAAAACATAAGTGTAGTCGATTATTCAAACATCATAGTCCTGAGAAGAAAAACTCGAGCCAAAAAGAAAGCTCTATATCCCAAGACAAACGCATATACACTTCAATAAATTAAGAATCTAAATATCTTCACCAACGTGATGCTGGTACTAGTCCGCTTTTGCACCACTTATAAATAGTTTCACTGCCAATAGATAGAATAATGAGGGCATACTTATTCGAGAAAATACAACCTTAGTCAACAAAATCTGACGGTAACGGAAATTTTGCTGATGTGTCAATGGCTTATGTACGTTTCGGCAGCCACAAGCCATCGATTGAAGAATGGTTAAGGCCAGATTTCAGTTCGTCTTGACTTGACGTGTTTCCCCGTCCCTACTAACACTAGCAGTGACTAGTGGGGCGCAGACTATATTGTATATTTATAGAGAAATTTGAAAGGAGCAGTCAAAAGGAAATCTTGCTTCAAGGCTAATTTTTACCCTTTCATAACCCTATCAGTCAAATTGGGTAATGTTGTTGAATTTTCCTCGTTGATTATGCGCTAATTTCAGATTCCAACTGTCAAAGGCCGAAGGCAGTAGTCATTTCCCAAAGTTCACATTGTAGCTTTTCTTCATTGTCATAATTACTCAGTCATAAACTGGATCTCACATTCGAATACTAGGGGATCAATATATTCGATTACTGATGACCAAACTCTTTGAGCTGTGAATACACTGTACCTTCGAAATGTCGAATAAATGTCGAATTTTGTGGATGTTTTGGCGTATGTACGGTGGTTTCAGCCATACATCGTGAAAGTAATGCAGTATATTCAGTGGTTCAAGCTGTATCTTATCTGTTGTAACGATTGAAATACTCTACTAGGCTCTCTTCTGTTTGGAGGCGGCAAATGAAGAAAGAACCTATTACGCTGAACAAGAACTTTCGATAAGAGTGTTATGATAACGCTATAG
Organism: Parelaphostrongylus tenuis; assembly: GCA_019055375.1. Taxonomy (NCBI): domain Eukaryota; kingdom Metazoa; phylum Nematoda; class Chromadorea; order Rhabditida; family Metastrongylidae; genus Parelaphostrongylus; species Parelaphostrongylus tenuis. Next base: position 130,156 of record JAHQIW010000100.1, on the reverse strand, counting down.
CAGAATTAAAGCATTTGTGTATCACACACGGATATTTTATTTTTCGCAGAACAGAACTGCTCCTTGGAATGAGTGACCATTTGATAGTGTAAGTTTCGACGTTTCCAACACTGTGCTTATTTTCCGTAAGAACTGTTTCAGTGCAGAGTATCAGGGGAAGTTTAATCTGCCATACATGGGACATTTGTTTATCGGCGAGTTTGTGTGCTCAAGGGAAGGGGGAAGGGCTGGCCGTGAGTTCCATACGGCGATCGATTGATGGCGTTAGTGCAACTCCTAAGTGAAGTACAATTTTGTTTTAAATTTGTGATTTTTCCTGCGCCTTCTGAAAAACTCCAGATAAGGCATGAGACTCTGATGCTACAAGATTTCCTCTACACGTTCATACGCTTTTCGTGCTTCCAGCGGAGTTATAGTAAAGCGCAATGTCGGTGTAAAATATATTTTTATATTGAGTGCTACAGCGTTATGAAAGGGTCTTTTGCAGAGGTAGCACTTATCACAGTAGGAAGCTATTTGAGCTTTCGAATTATTACTAACCTCCTATGAAATTCTTACCCAGCGAAAAGGATCGTTTTTTCCAATTGTCTCTGAATAGCAAAGAAGATCTCTCCACTAAAATCGCACAAACGTCAATTCATGTTTATGCAGATGTTGACTCGTGAAGTTGTATCTCATGTGCTGGTGTATAAGATAAAAAATGACTAGGTAAAGATTAGTAATGACATGTAAGCACAAGCTAATTTTGAGAACATGTCAGTGCACTACAAAATTCAAAAATATAAAAGAGGTTAGAAGCATCAGAAAAGAAAACAAAAAAATTATAAATTGAAAGCAAGTAAGCATAATTTTGGCTAAAGAGCCAGCCATCCATGTGCCGTTCATTCCAAGCTTTGAATATATTTTCACAATAACGCCGATAGATTGAGAGGTGGCAACAGTAGTGTTGTTTGAATGAGGATATAAGAAAAGAAGATTGTTTACTTTGTTCTTTATGTATTTACAGATTTCCGAAAACACACTGAAGTACGCCCAAGGCTTCTGAAGACGTTGATAAATTGATTAATTAGTAACTACATTCACTACTTTCCACTTGAGCACAGGATTCTAGAGAAGCAACAGATGCTGTTAACGATGACATTCATAATCAATACACATGATTTCTGTTATAAAGCTTATTTATGGAAGCGATATCAAATAGGGAAAACTGAATAGCAAACGAAACTCCGCATTGATTGGTTGAGTTGGTACAAAACTGCAATATGATAAATCTGTATAGAGCTGTATGAAGGCGAACTATGATGATCGACGACCCGCTGTTGATTATATCAGAAAGTTATTAGCTCAGACACTCGGGAAGAAACATGACAATTATAGAAAAAAAAAAGAACGAATGAACAGAGAGGAAGACACCGAATTAACACTCTATAGTACCACATCGACTACTATCTGTTCACGATCGATAACGGTGAATCACTCGATAAGTCGATATTGAATCGATAGTTACGTCGAAATGTGTCCGGATCCAATGATGAGAACGGGTCCATACTAACAACTACCTGAAATCATTTTCGTAACGTAAGCACAAATGAATGACTTCTGCATCATCCTAGACACTTTGTCATTTGATTTAATATTCAATTCTAAAAATTTTATAATGATCAGTTTGCTATTCTACTAATTATGCAGAACAGATTATATTCTCACTTTTAAGAAACATTTGTTAATACTGTAGAAAGTAGAAATATCTTTTTTTTCGCTTTATTAGCAGATAAATTTTCAGCTTTTAATCAACGTGTGCATTGATGGAGAAAAATTGTGTGCATGTATAATAACTTCAGATAGAAATTTTCAAAGTGCGCTGTGAATTGAGAAAGAAGAAGATTTTCAAATTTTTTGTGTTCCTCTTAGAATAAGCGAACTTCTCGAAAAAAATCAATACCATATTTGTCTTACGGTAGTAAATTGTTTGACGAAAGAAACAAAGGAAATGGCATATTTATCCATCGAATAGCTGAGAATTATTGGTTGGAGAGAAATGATATAACGTGCGGTACCTTACGAGCACGTGCCAACTCGGAGACCTGTGTAGCCGACAACGAAGGCTGGTACCACGGTGCCGAGATCGGCACGTTGATCACTCGTTTCTGTAAACATTAAATCATTGTAGTTAATCATCACGCACTCTTGCACTTCATCACCAAAATTTTATCAACACTTTAAGTTAGTTGAACACAAATAAATCCACTTCATTATCGGCATGCCTATTTACCTTTTCATTCACATCAATCTCGACGAGGTGATGAACTCTAAAACACGTCTTGTCTAAGCTGAAGTGTTTTTAGAGTTAAAAAAAAAACGAAGTAGGAAATTTGAAAATGTGAAGATAAATATTATATCACATATGGTACGTCTTTTTCTACTATTTCCTTTCTATTTTCGGAACTTTTCTGTTACCTCAATTTATTATTCAAAGAGTTTTAATGGCTTTCAAAACAAAGCACTTTTTCTTTGACTTGTAGCAATTATGCGATAGCTTAAATCTCGGAAATTTCAATACTGTGCCTGCTTTCTGGAATGACCTTCTTAGTGCGCTATAGTAACAAAAATAAGCTGCAATTCACACTCGGAACGCTTCGGTGTGTTTTTCGCTACACAGAGTTTTCTCCTAGAATTTTAGTAATCATCGAATATCTTGAATTTCAATTATTCCAACTCCATGTTTGCTTCCTGAGACCGGCTTTATATTACGCAATACCAGTGAGATAAAGCTGAGTTCCACACTCAACACATATTTCCTATCAGCTAGAGTGCGTGAATGGCTGTATATCGATCGTGCAGAGTAATTCACATGTAGCGCGCTATTTTCTTCGTCAAATTCAGGATATTTTAGACGTTTTGAAAGAAACTGTAGATAAAATGTATGACTCTGATGCTCCAAGATTTCCTTTACGCGTTCAAATTCATTAGTGCATACGTTTAGGCGCATTAGCGGATATATTTGGCAATAAAAAATGAAAATGAAAAGAAGCCGAGAAAGATCAGAACAAAGTTTCTTTTACAAAATCAAAACGAAAAAACCAATAAATCTCTACGAATAGAGAAATCATTTTCGATCAAATACGAAAATGCAATGAAAGAAGATTTTTTTTCTAAAAAAAAACAGTAGAGTATTGAAATCTCTGAAATTTAGTCTATCAATTGACTACTGAATATTTGAAGAAAGCAAAAATGCTTCTTTTAAGGGGGTTGCAAAATGTTTCGAGAGAAATGAAAGCTCTCCCATTTTTTAGCTAGCTATTTAGCATAGTTAGCATATTAGACTATCTTTACGCCAAAACTTCTGAACATGTCAAGCTATATGCATTTATGATTCTAACCTTATTCGTTATGGGACTTTTAAGAAGATTCTCAAACCAGGCCATCTGTTTAATTCTATAGCTCACACGCTCCTTTTCTCACCTGTTTGCCTTCAAATTTTTCCTTCGCAGCGTTGATACTGGGTAATCCCAAGGGACTTGCCGAACGTCTTATCGAATCTTTTGAGAGTGGCGGACTTGCGAAATCCATAAATCCAGAGAACTTCTCTTTGCCTGTAACACAGAATGATCAGCTCTTTGTGCTTCATAGAGCGCGCTACTAATGAAGAAATCACCGTGATCTGTCCCACATCAAATTCACGATTACTAACTACAAACACTATAAATCTTTAATGATTGAAGAATAATGTTCCCTCTTCAGCAAGAGCCACGAAGGTCTCTAAAGTGCTCTTCGAAACAAATAAAGTCTCACATTAACACATTTGAAGAAGTGTATGGCTTCAAAAGTCTACTCTGAGTGAATCGAGACTGACCACAAAAATGATGCGCAACACAAAAAAAAAGCAGATAATCAGAAAACACTGAAACACAGTTACCTCAGGGACCAAATAATAAACTCAAGTTCGGAGTAATGGAGGAGACTGTAATGGTCCTGTCACAAGAATAATCATACTAGTACTCGTATATCAAAATAAATGAATCACCTGATCAAACGCCTTATTCCTTGTCTTCTGGTAGTTTCTGGCGACGTGCTGGCAGGAGATATCGACGATGGTGATGGAATCGAAGTCGATGACTGTGACGGTGTTGGCGACACCACAACTTTCTCTTCAGCTTGCGATGAGCTGTTTTGTGATGATTTTTGTGATGGTGAAGATTTACGAGTTTTTGCTGTAGTTTTACTCTTTGGTTCTAGCAATGATCCTTTCTCCTCAGTTTTCGTTGCGGTCGAGTTTTGTAATGAAGGCACCTTTTCATCTTTTTGTGTTGTACTCTTCTTCCCTGGTGGTGTCTCTCTCCCAGGACTCCGTGATGGACTGTTGTTTAGTGATTGCGACGGTGCGATTTTTTCGGTAGTTCGTGGAGAGTTTTTCTTACTAAAACACGACAATAAATCGTTTAAATAGCGATAATATTCTATTGAGAATTTCTACGCAATAAAATCTTGAGCGATTTTATCTAATTATTTTATCATTATATACTATGTGTTTCTACTTTCATAGAGCAATTCTTCACTATAGAATGTGCTAAAAATCAATGGATTATCCCATTATTACTTCAACAATGTTGCTCAAATCATGTTTTCTCTTTTAAGATAGGCTTACTGCTAAAAGCGGTATGTTGGAGAATGTTCTACAAGCTTTGGCTAGACATTCAGATACGGCCGTAGCACAATCTCTTGCCACCTAAAGGAGATTGGTCAACGCAAAGTTGCTTGTAGGATATCTTATCCGTTTACCGAAACACGATCGAATTGCACGCGTGAGCATTTGCAAAAGCCTTCTGCTGTGACCGCACAGGCAAAACTTTCTCTCGTCGATCATCATTGAAGATGAGTTCTGGGTTTATTACGAGAACAATACGCACCACTTCTCTTTACTTTCTAGCGGCAAATTCGCCAGCTTAGCCAAAGCCCAACTTTTATGCTCGAGAGTCTATTATTGTGGTCGCTTTTGGGCACTGACAGGGCATGGTGTTTTAATAACTTTTCGACGACAAGAAGACAATTAAGCCGATGTCTACAGAGAGCAACTCCAAAAGTTGTGCACGGCGCGAGAAAAGCGCCCGAAACGAGTGTGTCGCTCTTTCCAGGATAACGCTCGATCATCGTACATTGCAAAGTTAACCCGCCAAATTTTGGAGAAAACGAGCTTGAATACGGCATCTTAGCCATCGTAAGGCTCTGACAATACTCCATCGTATTATCATTTCTTCTATGCTCTGGATCTCCATCTGAGAAAAAAAATCCAAAAATTACAACCAGCTCAAAAGTGACTTGCGACTTCTATAGTCCCTAGCCCCAGTTACTGGGAGGAAGGAATCCAATCTTCGCTTGGTTTTTGTCATGATCATGTTGGTGATTATATTATTAATCAATCTATTTATTTGGGTAAAGAACAATTGATTTGAAATAAGTTTCGAAATGCTGAAAAAATATATTGAACAGCGCGATATATTATATCACATTTCTGCGAGCACTATATGCATTGGAAGTAAATCTTTCATTTATTTAGGTCGAATCTACTAATTCTGTTGAATTTGTAGATTGGTTGCAGGTGAGATCATTTCAAAGTAATTTTTGAAGGATTCACACGTAAAAAATATAGGTGAAATAAATTTTGGTGTTGAAAATTTGTGAGGGTCGGACCTTACTTTCCATAAGAATCAAAACAAAAAATTTCAACGTTTTCCTTCTAAGATTAACCTTAATCAGCAGCAAAGCTTGGCAAACGACCTGTAGTTACCTCTCGCCAGGGCATCACGCAAAAGTGTGAGCCGTCTGCCTACTGTCCTCTACTTATCCTTGGAAAAGTAGAATCAGTTGACTATTCCGAGAGTTTAAAGCAGATGAATGGAATTATAAAGACTTGTGGTATTATTTATTATTGACAAAGTCTCAGAAAGGGAAAATAATGATCTTCTGATGTGAACATTTGCGTTGAGAAGCCGATTTACAGACCAGTACCGATGGAGACACTACGAGGCATGTATTCATAAAAAAAAAAATAATGATGACTTTGAGAAGGACGATGAAAATGTTGCAAAACAAGAAGCGTCAAGAAAAGCAATTCTCCTTAAGTATACGCAAATCTAGTCAGAGCTGTGCCCAGCAATTTTACGCACAGATAGGTGGTATCGGCCCTCGTCAAGTCAATGTGAGGTGATAACGGCTTGCCATATTTGAAAAGCAACTACTATTACCCAACTTTCATCTTAGCGTAATAACTGACCAGCACGTAATGACAATACCGAAGTTCGTTAGAACCTGTCGCCAAGGAAGATTGGAGCTGCTTCAAATTCATTTTTCTCTCAGTGTTCTGATGCAGCACACGCCGGTAGTGCACCAAAGTTATCTTTTCGACTAATCAAGTACAAAACAGAACAATCTAGTGCATTAGCACACATCAAAGATGTCAATTTATACGATGATCTGATCACCGTAAAAAACCAGATACAGTAGCATAAAGATTTCTTTCATTGTGGGTTTTATCTGAGTTCGCATACATGAGACCAAACAAACGTATCGACGCCTTCTACTTTTCCCACCTTCAGCTCTGATTTTGACTTTGAATATTCCGTCGCTGATCATATTGTTTTCATATCAGATGAGTTAACTAGATGCCGAAACAGGAAGTTGATATCGTAAGTCACTTATTAATTACTTGATCACTTATGTAATCCGAACCAGTTTTTTTTCAATCGCAGTATTACCTTTCTAGTGACTGTTCAGTAATTCAAAACTTTTTTCTTCATTTAGAAAAACCGCCACAACTAAAGGGGGACGCCGAAAATGTACCACTCCACGTCGAATGAAAAAATCACTTGATATTGCGTTCTAGAGTGGTGAACCAAAGGGCATGGGCGACTGATGAGGTATGCGAGAACACCGTAATGTACGTTTGGCACTAGAAATACCATACCATATCTGAATAGCATCCCACTACTTTTAACATTCACTTCGTTTTTCGTCATCTTCACAAACGTCGTAGAAAAGTGGTTGGCCACATCTCTTTGTAATTCGAGGATAAACGGGCTATGGCGTTCCGTAAGGTGTTCGTCATTGGCTGCCAAAAACTGCTGGAGGAAGAGGACTGGGATCGCTCCGCGCCGTCATCACAATCACTCGGGCACAGCTCCCCTTTTGTCATTATTATTGTACTCAGAGAACTTATGGTGTAGTACTAAAATAAAAGAACGCGAGAGCAACATTTGCAATCGAAAAGGAAGGGTTACCTGGATATTTCGTCCGTTTTGTTGAAGGGATAGCATGATGCCCTAGACGTTTTTGGAGTGGGCGGTATTTCGTTGATGGTTGGCGGTTCTGTGGCTGGCAGAGGTGGCGGGTAGTCAATTCTTAAACGTATACAAAGATATTGAATCAAATTTATTTTAAGTTGAATAATAATTTATGTCAAGACGCATGAGAAATAAAAACAAAGAAGTACGAAGTACTAAGCAGTGATAATTTGTATTAATCTGACCATAGTTAGTCAAAACTTGATAATGACGAACGGTATGGTTTTTTTCAACAATGAACTCTACAATTAAATAGTAGGACCTAAAATTATCTAGATGTTGGTATTCAATGATCATTCAGGGATGTGCAAAACTTTTGCGTCAGGTGGAACTCGAATCCACATTTCACCATCTCCGGGAGCGCGTGCTGTAACACGTTGCACTGCTGACGCCCGTTTTGCCACCACTGTTTCTACGCTACCATGCATCTATCTGTCAGCAACCAATCATTAACGGTGTGGTCCAAGTAGTCAGTATCGACGTAGGACCCAGTCATGCTGACACACACTGGTCATTGGATGACTAACTAGAATTTTTTTTATCTGATCTTTTGTTCAAATTAAAAAGGGCGTCAGTAGTGCAACAGGTTACAGCACGCGCTCCCGGACAGGATTAGGTGCGGATTCGAGTTGCGCTTGACGCAAGAGTTTTGCACATCACTCTACAACAGTGGGTATATTTATAGCATCATACCACCTCTAAAAGCGGTCAAATAAAAAAAAAAGTTCTAGCTGATCATTCATTCATTATTCTTTGAGCTGAAAACATAGCACTGGCAGCTTCATTCCATCATTATGATATTTCTGCTAGAAAAAGAATTGTCAGAGATACATTTCTATGCCAAAATCAGAGGTTTTTCATAAAATAGAAGCTCAGTAAAAATAGAAGAAAAGTCTTAGACTGTCTTCTTTTGGAAATTATCACAATGCCTATCAGGGTACTTCTGTTTTTTTTTTCATGATTGTCAAAGAAATCTAGTTGACAAATTTTATACCAAACTCTATACCAAGTGCTGCAAACTTAAAATCACTAGTGTATCGAAAATTATCGGAAAAATATCGGAAAGAAAGAAATTTGGGCATTCAACCATGAGGTGATCAGCTACTGACCTGCGCTTCTCTTTTGGTGATGGGAGGTCAGCAGAAATGATGGTGTCTTGGGGGACAGGGCTTTGAGTTCTGGCTCTCTCGACATTCGGCTCTTGTAGGCTGGATTTACTACGACATCTAACCTCAGAATGAGCGCGTTCATTGCGATCCATAGGAACGTTCACTGAAACTTCAGCAATAGAGTGTAATTGATGATGACTTTTTGGAAACACTAACAGCTTAATGAAAAATAGCACCGAATAGCTTGAATGTCTAATTCTGTCTAATTCTCGCCAAAGTAGCATTTGAGAAAAGAAGCTCGCTATCTAGATATCGAAGCATATCAGCGAAGCTACCGTCAAGACATTACTGTAGATTTACGAGAGATTTCCCATCCTGTCTTAATAAAGTATACCCAGTCACATTGAAAATGGTAAACGAGGCGAAGGAGACGTTTAGATGTCAAATGGGTTACGATTTATTCATACCTCTTAACGGTTGCCGAAGTCCTCCAGTTTGCACTGGTGCCCATTTTGACGGTGATTTTGGTTTGTTAATGTCACCTGCATTATTGTTCATCTGAAAATCAAAAGGAAGAACTGCATGCCACCCGATGACGATATGGGATGAAATTGTATATCTCTTTAGTTTCTTACGACTAGAGTAAATCTCAAACCACCATGACTTATTGAGCCAAGCCTATGATATCGGTCGTAGAGAATATGAACAGTTTACCATAATGAGCAACAATACCTTTTGCTTAACATACCACAGCACATAAGCTCAACTAGCTTTTAGTAGTGAGTTTTTTCAAGAGTTATGGCTATGACCACCATCAATGCTATTGGTAACATCGACAACACCATACAAAACGTCTGTAAGTTGTACTGCTTGACATGCTACCCGCATCACCTGACGTCCCGTGAACTGTCTAATGATTCGAGTAGACGCCACTAGCATCCATTTTTCCCTATCGCATTCGAGAGCAGCCAGTACAATCTCCTCGCTCTAGGAATTCTTTATGCCTTATTCCTTCTTCCAGGGATTTCGTGAAGGATTCTGACCATCGAGTGGGTGGCCGTCTTGTTGTACATCTGACCTCGAGAAATTCAGTCCACGACAATCCTTGCACATTAGTTGAGACGCATTACCTCTTCGGCTAATTCATTTCTCAATAGTGTGAAGTGTAGAAGGCGTCTCCGTTTTTTTACCACTGGCGTAGGTCAAAACCTGGAGTCATTTCTCTCAATTGCGAGATACGGAATATTCCTAGCTTTCATCTTTCAACTAAATGTCCAACAACGCTGAGTGATTTTCATCCAGCTCACGCAGCGCTCAGATATGTGACACACATGGTGAGACGGAAAGAATTGTGTGGTAGAAAAGGTGAGTGCGAAATTGGGGTTCTTTGTACTCTTCGCTATTAAAAGCATTGATGATCGCTTACGAACTTGAAGAAAGTCATTGTTCTTTTATTACACGCATTAAATTGGGTACGTGGAAGTTATCATATGCTGGCAAAGATCTTGAGATAGGAGCTGAACAGTTTCCTCACAATACATACCTGTTTATCAATAGGAAGTTTGAGCGGTGATATACGGAAATTACGCTGTACTGGGGCACCGTTTGACACCTCAGCGCCAACGTTCTGCATGAATGCGGCAATCCGAGCGGCAGCCGTACCACTTGGAATCTCCTGTAAGAGGCTGAGAAAAATTAATTTGAACTCAAAGTTTAGTGTTGTACTATCCATTTTCAGTGACAATTATGAAATGTAAGAAAAAATACACGATGTACGTAATCAGTACGGATTCTTCTACTTAACTGCTTCTCAATAATGGTACAATTTCGTATCCAGAAATCCAATAATGTTGAGTAATATACAAGAGTTTGAGCCTCAAACAGGCATCAAACTCATACCTCATCCTTTCAAATGGCGCGTGCTCACCTGCTACGCTATTTGGGCTCCTGTTCCGCTATCACTTTTCTTATTGAGTTTATGATTGCTTGATCATTCACATGCACAAAATACAGTAACCCCAGATTTCAACAATCAAGTTTGATGAAAAACGATAAAATCACACGTGCAGAACACAAAATTGCTTCTAGAGAAGGTTTTTTTTCTTGCACTGTAAAATTAAAAAGCTCACGTAAAGCATGAGTAGTTCGAAAAATGCTAAAACCTCAATACAAGACATAAGTTTAACTGGAAACGTTCATTATCATGAAGCCCCACATTTTGTTGGAACATTTGGCGATAATAGAAGCTTATTTTAAACCTGCTCTATTTCCTCCCTTGTGACCTTCAAACTTTTTTCAGTGAATGCAAAATCAGGTTTCTCTTCTTTCAACGGAGAACTTCGAGCACTACGTGATGATGAATCGTCCGGTTCAGGCGTGCCGTATTCGGATCCACGACCAGTAGGAGTCAAGAATCTGAATCAAAAGAAGCTAACGATTAACATATTCTGAGTATTCGCCACAAATTATCCATTATTTGATTGTGGCCTCTAACCACACTGAAAGCTTGATATGCTCAAGGAAACCCTCCTGTACGACAAATCATCACGTAAATCATCAGAACAATCTTATGTACCTCATAAAATGCTTTCATGCTCTCGTTTTTCAAATTATTTGAATGCTCAAACGTCTAGGACAATAATAGGAAAGAAATCATTTACAGCAGTCCTTTATTCTATGTCATAGGCTTTTTTGTTGTTCTTACAATGTCGCTAACAAGTTTGACCTTTGTTATCGCATCAGATTCTTCCTTTACAAAATGATCTATGAACCATAAGGCGCTTCTGGAAAAAGAAGAAAAGCAGCTATTGATATTAAACGAAACAAACTAGAGTAGGCTGTGTTTCGTAGAAATAACAACGCACGAGAGCAACCAAAACGTTTAACACCACATCATTCAATGATTTCGTGAAAATTTGTTCTTATTTCTACATAAAATAACTTCCTTTTGTCCGCACCATCATCATCGATGCGTCATAACAATGGATTTTGGTGAAGAGACTTCTACATTAACATCCTTTGGCTCATACTGAACTCCCTTTCTGATTAATAGATATTCAGACCAGCAACTAGCACCTTATTCTAGTCCCTTTGCTCTTTTCTTCATTGAGCCTTCAACATTATTATTCAGTTCATTTCTAAAATTTCTCCGTTACCGTCGATCTCCTTCAGTTTTTTTACAGTTTGGTTAAAAATTCGTTTGAACTTGAGCCCAACTCATAAATGTGAAGTTGAATACCAAAGTCCATAAAACACCAAGTATAAGTCAGTAGTTGTGAAAGCAAAAGATTCCGTCCATTTAATATTGACTAAGAGATTTCTACTTGAGTGTTAATAAATGATAACTTTCTAACAGCACAAATGTCGGGATATTATATTAAAAAGCGACTGTCGGAAGAATTGCAACTGACCTCTCATCTTCAGAGACATCAGAATGTAGGTACGAGGCGTCTCTAGGCGATTGAGGTCGTTGATACCCTCTCTTGGGTGGATCCTTTTTCGGAGGAATAAATGCGGTTGATGGAGCCGGTTCAATTAACTGTACACTTTTCTGCTTCAATGTTTCATCCACTATTAGACCACTTTTGTCGTTTGTAACCGTCTTACGGAGACGAACACCACCCTAAACATGATCTTACACCTAAGCGTTTTACTCGCATCGTTCATATTCAAGTTTAAATATTTGAAGAAAAGTTATCAATAGCTCAGTAAATAGTTGAAAACTGAAGAAGAATGAAATCTGACGCCTGAAAGAAGAACTTGGAGGTTACTTAGCTCAGAATTTGTACTTATCCTGTCATATAGTCATTTCACAAAATAACACGTGAATAGAAGTCCGCTTTTTCTCAATGTAGAGCAAAGTAATTTATATGGATGTTCAAAAAGTAGGAGATTCTTTTCCGTTATCGTACAAAAAATTGCGAGGGAGCCTCTTTCGGTGGGCAAAAACTTTTCACAGAGTGCCGGTTAAGTTTTGAAGTTCAGATGTTGGGAACTACCGAACGTGCTTTTTTATAAAGGCTTTATTATAGCACTGCAGCAATCAAAATAAAACTATATATCACCCACGCCGCGCGCCTTTTCATCATCGTGCCTATACATCGCAAGACAAAGCTTTCTTCGTGAACTATTATCGACACTTGAATAGCATAAATTTTGATGATATCAAGAATGTACCTATTTTTGAAAAAAGCCTTCTTACAAATCTGTAGCATTCAAAACAAAATTTTGCTTCGTTTCGAGTGTTTCTTCAGATTACGCTCAAATTTCAATATGACTGATAGGCGTAGCTCCCCGAGGAAATGACTGAACGAAAAGATTTCGTGCAGCCGACGAGGCGGCCAATATACGTGTATTGCACTGTATAAGTACCTATAACAGACCACATGCACGCCTCAAAATAACTATCAGGCAGTATTATATTTTGTGTGCGTCGCGCGCTTTCTTCATCATCGCGCTTATACTTTGCTAAACAAAGCTTTCCCCAAGTCGATTATCAATCATTTAAAAGCGTACATTTCTGAGAATTAAATAACATATTTGATTTTCTTGATTTCCAGAAAAGCTTCCTTACAGTGATGTAGCGAGAAAATCAAAGCTGTGTTTCACACGTGTTGCGCATCGCCGTGCAAATTCTTGCTATTTATTCAATTTTTTCTCTGTTTCGTAAAGACTTCAGCGTTGCTGGTACTGGAATCGCATAAAAAGTCTGTTTTGTTGTTTTAGTGCTTATGCTTTTCATTGTCACTTTATATAACCAATGAAACCCGCTATCAAGCTTATGCCTATACATAAGCAGTTTATGCACAAGCACGATGCATATGAATGAGTAGAGGAAATTTTCGAGTGTCAGAGTCACATGTTTTATCTAGATTTTTTTGTTGAGTCGGAAAAAATCTCAAATTCAAGAGCAGAAATCGCACCACATTTGTGAGCCGCAACTGCGCAATCGACTGATCGGGTATCAACCTATAGCAACCCACATACACTAGCCGACATGTTATGCGCGGCGTGTTTGGAGGTCAATCGCATTTTTCCTGCTACACGGAGTGTAGCAGTCTTTACAGAAAATAAACACAGAATTGAAATCATGAAAATGTACTCTATCGATTAGTCACTTATAATTTGAGGGTAGAGCTCTTGCGAGAAATACGCGTGTTTAAAACACGGATTTTTTTTTTACTACAGCGCCATGAAAAAGCTTTTCCAAGAAAACCCATTATCTGATTCTCTGAGATTTAGATGATCGAACGATTACAAGAAGTCTAAGATAGGAGTTCTGTTCAGTTGAATATGAGGTGTAAATAAAATGCGCGGTATTCTGAATGCTACGGCGTTGTAAAAAGGCTTTCTAAAAAACACTCACGTACAGCAGTTTTCCAAAATCTAAGCTTTCGAGTAATTATCAAAAGCGCTTCTGAAAGTTTTCGTCCAACCAAAAACTCACTATCACAATTTCCTGCTCGATAGTGAAAAAGAATCGTGTAGTATAACCTTATTCATGCGCAGTATTTTGTTTGTCATTTCATGAATTTTCTTCGGCTCTTCAAGTCACTTAGCTGCACTCTAACTTATTTCTGGGTTATATCGCCCATAATAGTCCACTACCTTGGACTCTATAGCTTTGAAATAAGAAATGACCAACCTGAATGGAGTGTAGCAACTCTCCAAGATCGACTTCAGCTGGTGATTTCCCACCCAGATTTAGGAATGGTGACGGTGACTTTCTACTTCTGTCTTTCGGTGACCGCTCCACCTCTGGCGGTGGAGGAGGTGCTGAGTTAGACGATCCTGGTGGAGGTGGTGGAGGCGGAATAGAACCTGTGAAGGGAGGTGGTGGTGGAGGTGGTATAGAGCCAGAGAAGAGAGGTGGTGGTGGTGGTGGTGGACCACCACCGGGAGGCGGTGGTGGATGAGCTGCAAACTCAGGCTTGGGAGAAGCCCGTGGTGAAGGCGAAGCTCTTGGCGAATTCTGGGCACTTTCAGGTGATCCTTCCTAAAGTAGTAATGAAAGGACCTTGGTTGAAAACAATTTACAACAATCGTATAAGCAAGTTACTGTGAGTTCAATAATTTATCTATATCACATGTGGAAGAGAGAAACTGCGGAATCTTGCGCAATTTTTTCGAACATTTTGTGTGTGAATGTCCAATACCACAACCTTCTGGCAAGGCACGTGGAATGCTTGAGAGTTTACCAGTTATGATTCACGTGTAACCATTGTGATTATTACAAGAGCTGCTTTAAGAAAATGAAGACCTTTTAGATAATATAGGCCTTCTGAAACCTATGAAAATGAGCAGTGTTAATGATGTAGCAATCACAAGTTCACAGTACAACATTTTTCCTGTTTTCATTAGCAGCACCGAAAAACAGTGTTGAGCTGGAGACTTCGGGACAAACCATCTGGCAATAACTCATTGACTTTCTTATGCAATGTGAGGAAATTAGTCACCATCTCCAATAACAACTTTACTTAGAAACCTTATTTGTGCATACAAATAAGAATTGAGTAGCCTATACTGCCAAAACATAAAAGCTTATTGAAGATAGTGAGGAATCCGCGTGAAGCAATTGAATACTATGGAGACATGGTAACATTCAGATAAAAGCTCAAATGCAAAGAAAAAAATCAAAGCTACTTAGAGATTACTCCAAAAGTCTCAATTCTGGTAGTGGTAGTTTACGTTTTGATTCACTGTCCTCCACATTTGTTGAAAAGGCTACCCGCTAAGTCAGTTGGAGCGTTCCAGGTTACGGCTACGGTAACACATTTGAACCAAGTTCTGACTTCACATGAGGCAACTCCTGCTCAAGTTTCATTCGGGAAGCATTTCGTTGCAGAGCGCTCAGACTTGGAAGAGATTGATTGCACAAAATAAAGTACTACGTCACAGAAAAGTTCTTCATTGTAATTCTTACTATACTATAACACAATATAAGTGGTATGTCCAGCAAGAAAGACTCTTCAGATATATCTCAAAATAATTTATGGGAACAGGAAAGAACCACTTAAAATCAAAAATTTCGCAAAGTTTTTAACCGAGAGACCACGACTTCATTGGAATTTCTCTTCACATTGTGGGATGCTCACTAGTAGGTTTGCATCAAGAAGTATCGGTGGGGTTGTTTGCACATAATCAAATGTATCAAAGTAAAGTATAGTACAGATATGTAGTCGAAGTAAGAAAATTAAACTAGACGATTTTTTTCCAAACTACACTTGGAAAAAAAAAACTGGCGGTTAGGAAATTGGAAAGCAATCATTTCACCAGATCCAGATTCTTCCATAATCCTAGATATAGTCGGCTTTTTACCGCTTTTAAATGGACGTCCACTGTGTATTGTGAAGTGACCAATGATGATTTTGAAGAACTATACGACGAACTGAACCTGTTTGTCCTATTTCTGCAGATGCAATTACGATATAAAATTGTCGTCAACTTCGTGAAGGACGTATTGGAAGAGTTCGGTCGAGAAAAGGCGTTGTTACTGCTTGTGATGCTTTTTATCAGAGCAACAATTAGAAGACAAATACGATTTTACGCAAGATTTTTTCATTAAGAAAAAACTGTGTATCCAGATCTTAATGTGTCTGGATGTTCCTCAATGTATACTGTAAATTTGCTTGTGAAAGAAAAAAATTCACAAAGTCTTAGAGTAAACTCTTCAAAGTCATCAATTTATGAGACACACCAGAGTAATCACATTTTGACAGTATCACAAATGGTCTAAGAGAAAGAGTGGATCAAAGAACTGGCAGACAACTGATAAAAGATCAGCTGTGCGGCTGCTTATCTTAACGATCGTTACCGTAGAAAACTGAGTGGTGAGCAAAAATACGACCTTAGATAGGAGCCGGACCCGCGCTTCATCCATACCGGGGACTAGTGTTACCACTACACCAGCCAGGTACATTCGCACCACCACTCATTCTTCAACATCTCTATGTTAGCTGTCAGCTTTGTTACCTTAGAAACAGATTTTAGCCTTTGTGATAAACCGGAAATTCACAATCCGGAAACTGTTAATTTTCACGGTTTGAACAAGGTAGAATCTGCGAGATTGGCGCACCTGGTCGACATAAAGTGAAGTCGTTGGCGCTGCTGCATTAGGTGGCCGTTTAGTTGGAGCAATACAGTCAGCGTCCTCTCCTTCGGCGATAATCACCGGTTTCGATTTATCCACAGTTTTGGTGGGCCGTAATTTGAAGCCTTGCTTGATTTCCTAAATCAAAACCATAAAGCATAATTTTTTTACACATCATTCCTAAAAAATTGAAAATTCGTTTTTTTTTTTTTGTTATTGAGGACTTGTGAAGCGGATAACTTCGCGATTAACAACTATTGCATCCAACTTTGAGTATTGACCGTTTCTAATCGATACTCTTATGACCCTTAGTCTATTTCATTTGTAACATCTGTAATCCATTCAAGCATTGATTGGGTGATTAACATCGCTGTCAAGAACAACAGCTGCTGTCTAATGTTTCGCTTGTTCACATGACAAGATAATCTTCTCACTTCCCAAGAATTTTTATCATAATTTTTTTTAACCGCAGTACATGCACGAGCAGCTCGAAAGGATGTGCATTGGGGCTGGATATATTCATCGCTTAGAGATATAGAGATCCGGCTCGTCATATACTTCCAGTTTTCTGGTAAAAGGAAATTTCTGTTGCACAAAGGACAGATTCATTCTCAAGCGTTTATGGATTAGTAGGTGATGCACAAATCCAGAAAGGGAGTAATCACAGATGCCAATGTTCAACTCTTCACCCGTTCGGGACGACGTGTAGCGCGATTCGCGAGAGGCGTACTATTTTCGTAACTTAAATAGGATCTTTTCCACCTTTCGAAGCGAACTCTGTTTTTCTATATTATTGTGATATTCCATGATCCTCTACATGCTGATACGCTTTTCGTACATCTGCAACTCTTAGGTGGGAAGGGAACTTCGAGTACAAAACCTAATGTTCTTTTCGCTCTTACAGCATTCTATGAATACTTTTTGACTTTTCCGAAAACCAAACTTGATCTTAGAATCAGCACAATCAAGCTAGAATGATACCCAAATTTCGTAAAAACCGGTCCACAGATCCTAGCCACCTGCTACACCGAGTGTGAAGCATAACTTGACTATGGAGGCTTTTAGGTAAATAAGCCCCATATTCAAATCGTCGATATTAAAGTTCTCAATATTACTATTGAAAATCTGAGAAAAACGCTCTGCCCATTGAAAAAGGATCTTCAAAAGTTACGCACCGTCCCGAACGGGTTATTATTACGCGCAGGACAAACTAGAAATTGATTTTACGGCAGAAAAAAAAGCCATAGAATAAATTTTGACAAAAGAAAATCATGTTGTTTATCAAGATAGGGCACAGGGCAATTTATCGAGGGCCATCACAATCCCAATGAGTGTGTATGTCGAAAACACCCATAGAAAACCCGCGTAAATTTCATGTTATCTTAATCCGTGTGAAAGTATGAAAAACGATGAGTTATTCCCTAATTCAAAATTTGTGAAGTTTTTACAGCGGTATTATCCGAGATCACTTGATGAACTTGGAAACATTGGTGATAGTTCTCATTAATGGCTGCAATTCTTCAAATTAATCCAAGTATAATAATGAGACTTACATCAAGTATCGGGTGACCCGCGTACATTTTGAACTACCCTCCTGACCACCTCTTCTTACAGAGCAGCTCTTTGTCACAGATTTCACTGGAAAGAAACATGACATCAGGCAATGCAGCAGTGAAGCTCGGATCTTACAGTATCGCTCAAAAATTCATCATCGACATTCAAAAAGATCATGATCAAACGACGTTAAGTAAATGGTATTCTGAGCAGTTAAATCGTTAGACTGGGTTTCAACGAAAACATGTCTGCTTCTTTGAACGATTCGGACAGCCGTCCAGTTCGACGACATCATCCATCAAACAGTGCTTGATGGACTCTGCCGACTAACAATGAATTTATAATCTATCAATTCCCTACAGTAATAACCAAGCAATTTTGAGTTTACTTGTTTTACTTAACACAATAGAACATGCTCTTGATTCTTAGCTTCTTGTTTCAATCAGCAATCTATCACTAAGATTTGAATAGATAATGTGACATAATCAGAAGTTGCAACACAAGATAACGAACAGAAGCTACTAAGACTTAGATTTCATGAAAAAAAAATCAGCTTGTGCAATCGTTCAAATGGGAGTGATGACACTTTGTGAAAACGTCTGCTTCTATAAATTCGACTCAAATCAAATGCCTCCAAGAAAAAGAAAACTTCAAAACGTTAGCCATAAATCATTGTCATCCTTTCTGTTGCTATCAACATCGTGTAAATTAAACAGTCTCAAAAAAGTGCCATTAGATCTTCTTCATTCTTTTTGATGTTTAGTCATTCCAACAAACTCCTCCGTTTCACACTCGACGAAAAATCTATCAGTCCATGAGTTCGCACATTTCAAAGGAAACGATCAATGACAAAAATATTTAGAGGACAGTAGATCTCTTCTCTCTCAAATATACGGATACCCAAATAAGTATCTTTTTTATTCTGATCTCATAGCAGATGGTTTGGTAGAATGGATCAGGATCGTGGTGCAGAGAATGGCGCGAAAATGGTGGAGCCCGAGGGAAGTCGGTGACGGGCGGAAACCCAACGCGCTGTGTTTGTTAGTAGGTTTTGCACTGAGCAGTTGTTTCGGTAGCAGAACATCAAGATGAAGAACGAAGACGAGTATGTGAGATCGTGAGACTCCCAGAAAACAAGCCGTCATAAACAGTTGTTGCGTTAAACAAAAGTCGTGAAAGAATGAGTATGAACAAAACATATCGCTGCGGTTGTAAGGCAAATCGGCGACCACTCCATGCTCAACTTGTTATCACTGATAGCAGATGATCACTAGCCAAGAACAGAGGACACAGCGTTTGGGTTGACGAATCCTTGTGGAGTGTCCGATGCATTAGATATCAGCAAGCATCGTAGAGATGACTGAATGCATATCTGGCCTATAAAAGAATCTACAATAGCCCAAAAATGTGTTAAATGAATGCTACTATGTTCTCAGACAATCATGATAACATTTCAAATCGCGGAGGGATAGGTCTGATGAGCACAGAATGTGAGACCAAATCAGCGAATGATCAAGTTGACATTGCAGAGTATCTCTAGCCACTGCGCTACACACCGCCACAGATGATTACCAGCACCCCTGAGAAGAGCGCAGATGGCGCATTGTTAGAGGTGCTTATGTCGCACACGAGGTCGATGGTTCGATCTCGCGCTCATGGCTCACCAAGCCATCCATCCCTCCGCGATTGGTAAATTGATACCAGACTGCTCTCAGACTTGTCTGGGAGGATAAGCAACACTGACTGAAGGCCAGATATGCAATCATTCACCTCAAACTAAGTCAAAAATTGAACATGAATGCATGGAGCATCCCTCAGGGATTGACCAACGCCGAGAACTTTATCCTTTACCTTTTTCATCCCTGAGAATCATTCGCTAACGTGTGGTACTAAGTTAATAATGATTAACCAAAGTTTACACTTTATTCGGTCAAGTGCGTATGTTAAATCAGTATTCACTAAAACAACTTCGAATTTCCTTGCTAATACAAATCAAAAAGGAGTCACGGAAACATGAGGACATTCGTGTCATTTGAGCAGGTTGAGCGCATTGGGTCCATTGTTATTGTGTTGACCTGGTGGACTGAGTTGAAAAAAAAAATCAAGTTTTTTGCTTCTTGAGATTTGGCAACTTGATACCAGACTAGTCTAAGAGGATGGAAAACAATATGTTGATGCATCGATAGGCTCACCAAGTACGAATCATACAAATGTAGTTAGATACATGATGCACTTATAAGCGATTGATCATCACCGAACAATTTAATCTCCGTCCGCATCACTTAATAATGCATTACTCTAATTTGCACACTTATGAGTGTATTTACGAAACTTACTAAAATGAGTACGACATTGAAAACCAGTGCAATGAGTACTTGAAAAAAAAATAATATACGATTTGAGAAGATCATTCATACGAAAATTATTTCTATATTCAAAAAAGCTCATGTAGCGCTAAACCTAGAATTTATTACAAAGGGTTATCGTTTTGGAAAACACCTAAAGGCTATGCTAAACTCCATTCACCCATGAAGGATCGCCGATATTCCTTATGTATGGCCTGAGAACCACCTGGCACGACTCTTCGGAACTTTTAAAAAAAGCCAGCTCAACTGAAAATATGTTAATTCAGATGTCCTAAGATCTCTAGTTTTCGCGTCAATTGAGCTCATTGTGGATTTCATTCATATTCTGTCCCAATTTGTGCACTGAGCCCCTAACATTGAAAAGAAAAACTCATTTGACACGAAAAACAATCAAATAAACAAGAAACTACTGACCTTCAACGCTTCGTAGTCTTTTCATGAGCGAATGGAATCAAAAGTTATTTTATAAGACGGGAGAGAGCAGAAGATTTGAATTTGATTTTCTATAGAACACTATCAAGGCTTGCTATAATTTGTAGAAGCAGAATTTGAAAAGGATTCAAAAATTCTTCTTTCCTCCTTCTTTCTTCTTGTGAATGCTACGCAACATTTGCACTATCGAACTCCTTTATCAGTAAGAAAGAAAAAAAAGCAGGAATGGTAGCGAAAAGCCCAATTCAATTCAATCACTTTACCGATAATTAGATCGAATAGAAAATCACCCAAAAAGATGCTATATTAATATGTTAAAAAATCAAAAGCGAGAACTGGCTATATGCAGCGTTCGTTGGCGAGAACGATACGCGTTAGAACGACAATGGTATTGGGAGGGGAGAGAAGAGTGGCTAAGATGAGTGAACCGAGGACAAACGGATAATTGCATAACTCGGTGACTGACCTCACATTAACATCTCGTTCGTCCACAGCTTTACAACGCTATCAAGGAGGAGGACATCACAGAGCAGAATATCATTGTGAACCTGAGACGTGACCCAACATCAATACCAAATCGTTTATCGCCATGATCACGATGGTGCCCGTTTGTCCTCGGCTAAGAGAAAGTGCCTTATTAAGTGACTGGGATGAAGAGGACGTTTGATGAATAATGGTAACAATGACTGAGGAAATATTTATGAAAGTTAATAAACGTGAATATATATGGGTAGTTAATTTTGATGATACAGAACGCTTGATATCGAAAGCGGAACTCTGAGATACCTGATTTCACTCATCATTAGTGCAACTTCATAACCTAGAAACCTGAAACACTTAAGCTTGTTAAAGAGACTTAACTCATCATCGTTGGAAGGTATTGGTCAGAACTTAGCAATATTTTCCCTCAACCAATATGTTGTTGATTTAGGAAAATTCATCCCTTGAATGCTAAGAAACAAGTTCGAGTGCGTCTTTAGGTCGTCTCGAAGGCCTTGGAAGGCCGGTCTTTCAGATCTGAAGAGCCTTACTCACAACTAGTGATCTGGACGAAAATTTTGAGATTTTTAGCCTTACATAACACTATCTAGAAACAACCGAAGAATCCTCGTCTATGACCAGTTTGATGACGTGCATAATTACTAAACCACGACTAGGTGGCAAGTCATCAGGAAGGGGTTTTGAAAGTAAAATAGTAAATGATAAAAATAAATGTCAAACTAGACCAAAGAATTTCCGACTTTTTTGAAAAATGAATGACTTCACTCATGATAGGAGATTATCGATTGTTAAAGGTCAAGGGAACACAAATTTAGTCGAAATTTCCAAATAAGATCTACTACACTCAACCACTTTCCACTTATCATCAGACAACTTATCACTGCGTCTCTTTTCGTTCCTACTACAAATCGGTAATAGCTTCACATAAATTTCACATTGGTGGCTTTCTATAAGCATGTAAGATTAGTAAATCTTCAATCAAAAATAGTTTTAGACATAATAGGTTTTTCTATCCGGTGAATAACAAATTGTCGATGGGTAATGGGTTACGTAAAACTGTCCGTATAAAAGTGGACCGCTAAAGGAGACCACTTCATTCGTTTCGTGCTCTCTCGACTTGACACGACTACAAAGACTTACATCACGAGGGGCGAACGACTGTGGATCATCGAGTTAGATTACTGCGACTCTAAAATGGAGTTATGGAACGCTAGCCCAACGAGAAGTTTTTTGCAACATCTTTGTAAGAGCTTATGAATGATGAACACCACAGAAGTTGCTTAAGAATAAATTAATCATCTCACTAAATTGAAAGTACATGTAGTTCGATCACATAAAGGACGAGTGAGTGGATATGACGACGATGAACGGCGCCCGCAGCGAACGACTTCTGGCTGGACCGGAATCTGCCATCGGCGGCATTGGCGCGACGGTGTTGTTGAGCGGTACGTTTTTCTTCTCTATTTTCATGAGCCATTACCATAAGTGCTGCGTGTGTGCTGTTGTTGAAAAGTGCACGCCCCTGTCTTTACTCCTCGAAATTAAGTTGTAGAAGAAATGACCATCATATTGTTCCCCAACTAAGAGTGGTCTAGTCTAGTCCCTCCTTTTCCCGCTCCATACTCGGACACTATATATAAATACATCGGCTCCTGAGCGGCTAGTAGGGAGAAGTGGAATAAATTGAATCAATTTTTGAAATACTGTCACATTTAGAAGTACAAATAACGTCAAATTAAAAACTTGTAGAAAAATTTTGTCTGCACTTTATGAACGTCATGAAGAACGATGTGGAAGTATCTGTGAACACTTCCTACTTCTTTTTGTGAGCAAATGGCTCGGATCCACTGAAGTTAAGCCAACCATTTCCACCTTGTGTAACCTATGAAAGCAATATGATCGATGTGAATTGATTCTCCACACATTACCACCGGAAAACGACTTGAATTCTAAGCAGACTGTTTGTGATTTGTATGAATAACGATTGTGATGGAGCGCATGTGGCGCAATGCTTAGAGGTGCTCTGCGTCGCACAAGGTCGATGGTTCGATCTCGTGCTCATGACTCACCAAACCATCCTTCTTTACGGAATTGGCAAATAGGAACCGAACTAGTCTCAGACTTGTCTGGGAAGATAAGCAGCCAGCGGAAGGACCACGAGTCATTGTGTAGGCCAGATAGGCATTCAATCACCTCAAACGAAGTTAGAAATTGAAAACGAATGCATGGCGCATCCATCAAGAGGTGGCGAAACGCCGAGAGCTTAATCCTATTCTTTTAATCATTATGATACTGGTCTTTGATTTCGTGCTCAAATTTTTATCCCAAGATTTTCAGTGATTCTCCTAAAAGTTATTTATGTTCAATCGTCTTCAATCGTTTCTGTTTCTATCTATTTACTAATTGTCTTTGTATTGGAAATTTAGATCGATAATATACAGAGATATGAAGCCGTAAAGAAACTACAACATCCATGGTTGATGAGATGACCTAAACTAAATAAATCACATAGTAAAAACTCTTTGAAGAATAGAATGGGTGAGTGAACTTCCTCATAGAAGATAATGTCTTGAAAAGTGCATTTTTTACACACTCAGTTTACGTTATGCAAATGAGCGCGCGTGTAGTACAGTGATCAGATGCGTCGTGCAATAACACATGATAAATGGTCGATCTTGTGCTCCGATCTTACAAAGTTCTCTAAACTTCCGAAGTCAGCAGTGTGGTTCCAAACTAATCTGACAGAATAGCAGCACTAATCTGATATATCACTATGCCACCGGAACTTATTGCACAGGAAAAAGACAAAGATACAGAGCCCGGACTGGCATTGAATTAATACCACACAATGAACGAAGCCGTTTTGCTGATACAAAACTGATAGTGGTCATAATTTTCGCAACTAATGAGTTGTACTCAATGATGTTAAGTGATGTGCAAAATATTTGACCCCAGGCAGGAGCTCAACCCACCTGGAGTCGAATGGAGTTTTGCATATCATTCTATTGCAAAAATGATTTTGTGCAATACATCGCAGGAGCTACGTATCACTGACTCATAGAAAATCCCTAACGGATCAATCAATGTCAAATGCTCTATTCCTTTTCACATGAATATTCAAAAAAGCAAAGTATTACAGCTGAAAAAAGCAGCTATTGCATGCGCTATCACTTAAACCGGTTAGGGATCCTCACTCCCACTTATCCTCCATATTGGCGAACACTTTCAATCTTTCGAGGTCGCAGAGTAGTAGTAGAACCATAAACAAAGAATAGTCTAACATTCCATACACCAACGACCTTGCATTGAAAAAATATAAACTAGACAGTTTTGCTGACAGCTAATGTACAGCTGATTTCGTGTAAGATAAACATCAGCTAGAAGCTAATTAATAGGCTATTCATTATTATCCTCACGTTTACCTGTGATATGAGAAAATTGATCGTTTTCGTGGGGTTGAACATAAAAAGCGTTAAGTAAACCTTCAGAGTAGGAAGGAGCACATTCTAGCATAAAGTGAGAGCGTAAAGAGTTGGATGTAGATCACTTCGATAGGAAGAAGCAATACATTTCATTCCACTCGTAACATCACACTAGGTGACTGATTGCACATTCGGCCTAGACTTGTGAATACGTAACGGTGTAGAAAATCGTTATTATTCTATAAATGCACAGAAGTCCAGCACTCTTGCGCCGACAACAAAGACAGAAGTGGTCAGCACGAGGTACGTAATCGAACAAGAGACCAAGGACTCTCTAACCTCAACGCCACAAGCCTTAATTTCAGTATGTGAACTGAACTAAACAGCAACAAAGGAATTTGGCTTAGGTTAGATGATCATCCTCGGTCATAATAAGATACAGATGTAAAATCAGTATGGCAGGAGTGACAGCAATTGGCAGAACGGACAAGAAACGAAAAAATCGTACAGTAATGAGCATTCTGACGGCTATCGAAACAATCGACGTCGCCGCCGTCGATTACGACGACGTGCCGATTTTTCGGTGCGTCAGTTTGTTGACAAAGGCTTCTGCTTGTGGTACGGATTGCTGTTTTAGTGATGGTTGATGAAAATACAGCTATACGACGAACATTGGTAGTATGATGGAGTAACGTTGGCGACAAATAAAATATGCACGCGTACGACTAGAATAAATCGGAGAGCTGAACAAGTAACCTAGTCAAAGAGCCTCCGCAAGTCTGCCTGATTTTGAACAAAAAACAACTGCTTATCGTTGTAATAACGCGCTTTCGTGGTCAGGATGAAAACACGGAACACAAAAAAAGAGAATAAGAAAATTGAAAGATTTGATTTTGTTGTGATCCAATCGCTCTTAATGTCATATCAAAGTCATCAGATGGACGAAAATTTTCGTGTAAGAAAATTTTATCCGGCATTCTTTTATGCCCAAGATTGGACTTAATGAGACTGATATCTTGGTGTCCTCTTCTCGCTTCTCAATTGCGATCAATTTTTACACTTTACGTATAGTCAAATCTTAACGCTATGGTGAACTCACTTTATAGCGGATCATATCAATGAGTACTACAAAATTCACGAATACTTGACCCCGCACTATACTAATCCTGATCTAGGTGCGTTGAATGAAATGAACTCATAACGAATACGTATCTGAAGCTCATATTTCTCAGACTGACTGAACATGAAAAGACAAGGAAATTATGTATTAAAGTCAAAAATAAAGTCAGAAAAAATATAGACAGCGACGGACTCGTTTCTACAGACATCAATAAGTGGTTAGCTGAAGCAACACCAAGTGATCACTTGCTAGTAAAGGAACACTTATCGATTAATATCTATTGATAAGTAACCCATCCGGTGAGTACTAAAACTAATCGATTATCATGCTATGGACTAAAACTGATCAAGATAGCTCTTTCAATTACGATAAAAGTGCATCACTATAAGTGATTAGAACAGCTGTCTGATAGATGGGTGGCAGTCAGAAGTTCAGATAAAACAATAAACTAAAGATAGCGCAATGGAGGTATTACAGTAGCAGCATGTGTAAAAATTATTTATTTATGAATAACTTTTAAAAAATTATCGATGTCCTCCTCTCACCAGGTCGTGACGATGAAAGTAAACTGATATTTCTTATACTCACGAAATATTTTCAATCTAGTAAATTTAGAAATATCTGAAATTTCGATTTTGTAGAATTCTGGAAGAAAAATTTTTATAGTGTGCTGAAATTACAGCATATTAGTACATTATACCTTAGTTTAGCCTTTTCAGCAATTTAGTGCCATGGCAAAAAATCATAAAAATTCAATAGTCGCTATTGAGCTACTTCCTGCTTTCTATTTCAGAAGATATTGATTTCTTACGCCTATGTTAGTTTCCATATGTTCTATAACAACAGAAAAGAATTAATGGTAAAGATTATGCGCGAGCTAATTAGCATGTAATTCTCATTCTCATTATTAGAAATATTTGAAAATAGTCTTTGATGTGTTCGTAACCGAATAGCTTTCAAAAATTTCGTAAAAATCACCAATAATTTTGTGAGAAAGTTGAGCAGAAGCAATCACTTCTCCATTTCAAGTAGATGGACTTCACATATGCTTGCAGATTGTTTGAAAACTGTTCGTAAACCATTCATGCTGCTTTCAGTTTGAAAGGAAATGATTTGAAGAAAAGAGACGTAGAAACGAAAAACTGGAAACCTCGCTAGTTCTTCGTAGAAACATCGACGCTCGGACATCATCCGGTTTTGTCGGGATGAATGTAGAATAGCATAGTAAACACTTAAAGGACACCTAGCCCTGTCAATTGAACAAAAGCTTTCGTCGAAAAATTTTTCACTTCATAGTTATCTTTGTTTGTATTCTGCATATTGATTACCTATAAAGACGTAGGCAGCACTATAGGTAGAGCTGTCCTAAATAATACACCTGGATGTCGGTTTACCACCACGCCCTGCACAAACCAGACTATCAAGCCTACCGCAGCGGCAATATAGTAAAAGATTTGTTTGGGTGCTTAATTCTTTCACCCCATGTATTCTACGAATAAAGTCGAATAGATGACACTGTCCTCAGGAAGTGATCAACAGCGTACATTTTATCCTTGAGAATCATTACCTTCGCGAGCAGAATAGCTGCTATCGCAGGATGATCTTAGCTCCAAAGCAATAAAACCACGTCAAACGCTGAAGGGCAAGTGACTATCAGCCATAAAGTTGTGGGGATATCATTGCTTCTCATCTATCTCTCGCGTTCCAAGGTAAATCATGCTTGATCAACATATCAACAGAAAGAGAAAACGACAGATCACCAAGCAGCAATCGAACTCATGCACGAATCTGTACCTCAGCAGACGAAGATTGCTAGAAAAGGTAAAGGTTGGAAGCAAAACTAACTGGGATGTTGTGGTATGGTATCACAAACATTCCAGTAAACAATTCAGCTTGTGAACTCATAAATTAGAAGTGGATGCTGAACTTCCACTTAGTGCCTATTCTTCTACCATGACAAGACACGCCATATTACGCTGGTGCAAAAGTGACTACGGTTTCAGCACGATCTCAAACCACAATTATTTTTTGTAACTTGTTTTAAATGGTAAAAATGGTATAAAGATCGACGCTAAGCTTTTTTGAAACATCTCATGCAGTTCTCAGAGCATCAGCTTCGATGACTGCTTTTCTCACGACTTCTGATGAAATAGTCTTACGGTTGCATGATTAAAAGGGGTTTTGTTTATAAAACTTCTCGAATCATTGCTGCACAGTAGAAGCGTTGGCAGTTCCTAGGCCAAATGCGCTTCTAAAGTTGCAAATTGTCTCCGCTGCTTTACCACCCACGTAACCGCCATTACTCTTGCATCAACCAACATCCTTCCCATGGTCTAGTATTGATATAAAGCAAATAGCAAGGAATACTTCATTAGCAACAAATCTAAAGCGAGAAATGAGCATTAAAATGATGTATAACATAACAACATGGATTAAAGAAATATATTCCGATATCAAACGGCGCATTTTGACATTGTATAAACCTCTATAACTTTTCACCAACTCAATTGAAACGAAGAATGCTGAAACACGATTAAAATGGTAGCTTGAAAACCGCAATTATCCCTTCCGGGTAGTGGAAAATCAAGTGTTACCCACTACACCATCGAAGTCCATGTTCGTAGAAGCAAATCCGCTTCATTAGAGCAATAAGTGAAATAGTAAGCCGTATTCAGCATACGAATTTAGAAACATCAAGAAAAAACCAAAGCTCAATTATTCTAGGGTGAAAAACTAATTGAAAATTTTTTAACAAGTTGTGCGGCACGAAGTGAAGACCGAAAAAGATCGCCGTTTCTGAGGGAAAATATAAGGTCATTCAGGATTCTAATGACAGAGCCTAAGAGTGTTTCAACAAGAAAGGAGTCGCGCTGAAGAAGACTTAGAAGTGAAACATCATAGACAAACCAGAAATGTTTTTTCTCCAGAGATTCCGACGGATATTACCCCACTGAAGTAGTTCATGAAGGATTACTTTTTTATGGTACTTAGAGAAATTTGTAAAAGAAGACAAAAGCCTGCGCCAAATCGACGTCATCAGTCGGCTTTTGTGTCCAGGTGGCATTGACGCTAGCTTGCTACGCAAACTGCTCAAATACCGATCGGCTTTGATTAGCGGAATATTCGCCGATAATTGATAGAAATGATAAAACATTTGGCGCTAAACAATCCCTTATAGATTCGTCAAGCATTTGATCATTAATACGTAGCAACTGAAGCTAGTTCTTGCACAACTAACAATAACTTCTCAATTAGTAAAGAATTTGAAGAATTCAAAAACACATAGATTATTAGATGGCTTTTGCTCGATTGCTTTAGTCGTAGAGTTGCTTTTTTAGAATTTTGCCTCAGCATTGAAATTTCTTAGAATTCTCTCGTAAGAAATGAAAACAAAATTGAAGCGATTGATAATTTCCAGTGCATTCACAGAAGCCGCAAAACCAATGATAGATTTGATAGAACCAATGTATACACTTTTCGAAGTTCTAATTATTCAGTCTCGTAGATCAAAATATGAGTCTCAGAGAAAAATGCGCAAGTTGTGATTCTTCGGTGCTGCTGGATTTTACTCTAACCATGGAGGTTTACTATGGGTTCATATATTATGTATTGATCCGAATTTGAAAGTGCCCATCGTTTGCGTGTTCAATGCGTTTTGCCCAAGGCGTGTCCGACCATTGTTTGTTGATTCGTAGAGGTGATTGAATGCTATTTCACCTAAAGATGACTCTCGGTGACCCACTTATATCAAATCAGTGCTACTATACTTCCAGATAAGTCAGTATCAATCCGTCGATCCCTTGAGGATGGAAGTCTTGATAAGCGTGGGAGGCGGGAAGAATGAAGAACAGCGTTTGTAATTTATGGCACCTTTGACCATTGAGCTAAACTTGCCCTCCGAGACACGGTTGATATTTGAAAAATCCTAGAATAGGTAATCAGTTTAAAAACTTAATGACGTAAGTGAAGATAACACACGGATGTAGGTACATCGTTTAGATATGAAAATTTGAGGCTTTGTCAGATAATGCTTCTTCTTACAGAATTCCATGAAGAAGCACTTGCCACCGTTTTGGTGGATCATTAAGGTGAAGTTGCTTGCTCTAACAAAATCAATAAGCCAACAATTTAAGATCCTAAGCTTCCATGAGGGAGCCGTGCTTTTACTCAAACATCTTGCCCTAGTCACAGACTGCAGAAGGCAAAAGTGGAAATGACTTGTAAATTTGCACCATTAAAGTGTTCAACCAAGTAATCGAGTAGAAGAAAACAATAAGAAAAGCGGCATCGCTTTGTGAGAGTTAACTTGCACTTGAGAACCTTTTCAATCGTAACCTATGTGAATGAAAACCTTCGCCCATAAAGGGTAACTGGCCAAAGGTCACCGGACGGGACGACTACTCATAACACTTACCATAATGACCTCAAAGAATACCCGACAAGGTGACGATCTATAGAAAGCAGTTCGATTCACAGACTCTCAAATATTTGAGGAAAAGGAGGATGTCAATGGAGAAGGGAAAAAGCAAAGACAGAAGATAAATCAAAATTGACTTGAGAAAACAAGCTTTGTGAAATGACGAAAACAAAATCATCATCAAAATTGAATAGGCAGAAAAATTTTCTGCCACCTTTGCTGGTAGACCATTAAACATTTACAAAACTGGAGAAGAAAGAGGGTAACAGCAGGCGGAAAACATCATCATTGAAAAGGATTTAGAACCATGGAACTCTGAATAAACACGAAGAAGTAAAAAAGAAAATACAGAAGGAAAAAGATCTATTTGCTATTGCTGTGCGAGAAAGAAAACCTCAGTGTGGAAGAAAAATAAAAGGGACTATATCTATCAACAGCAATGGTCTATAATAGCGCCGAAAAAAATGAGGAGGAAAGGTGCGAAACAATTGAATTTTATGTCAATCTAATGAAAAATACATATATTTCCGATCAGATTCACAGGTGTCAACTTTCACTAACATCAATAATCAGTTTTATCGATTACCACTAAAAGGCTTCCGAAGTGGATTTCGGATCTTACTGGGAATCGAGTAGCATCATACACGGCTTTCTCTCTTTTTCTGCTAAAGGACACCCACAAGTAACCAAGATCTCCCATAAGAAGTGCTTTTATTTGAGCTCCAGCAGAATTGTCTGCTGTCTAAAGGCAATTTTTGGTGAACGTTGTTTAAAGTTTGTTAGAAATGCCTTCAAACAGCGTCCCATATATGTTTTGATCGCTAGTTACTATTCACTCAAAGCAGGTTACAATGTGAGATTCATTCAAAAGGATGTTGAAATAAAAGTGAAATTCGATACTTTGATTAGGCCTCGAACCCGCAATTTTTCATCCGAGGGATATGCACTATTCATTACACCAATTGAAGTCCTTGGCTTGTCTTTCTTTCTTCCAGAGCTGTATCAACTCTATCGCTACTAGCAGCAATTACATGAACAGCTGGTAGAGTAGGTAGCCCGTCAGCCCTGGATAGGGTTTGTAAATTAGAAGTCCAGCTAAGGTCTAAGGTTTGCTTGCTCTCCTTAAGGTCTCCTCCCATATGATCGTCACCCCGCTTTATCAAACACTTTCAGTCAAATCAATGTTCTGGATATAAACGGTATGACTGTAGGAGCCCCGCTGGCGCAAGTAGAGTGATAATAATGGATTACAAGAATGATTTCATTTTTGAAGCTCATCACTACACTTGAGCCTCGGGCCAAAACAAGGTCACTTTTATTTGGCTCCATTAAATACTCCGGGCTTGTCGTCAGCTCACGGACATGTTACTGTGGATCGAATCTGATTGACTCGAGATCATTCGCGTAAAATAGATAAAAGTAACTGAAATCCATGGACAGCCGCAGAATAAAAAACAAATGAACGAAACATTGGTGATGTTGAAATGAAGAAAGTGCGATAAACAGATAGTGTATAAAGATTGTTTTCTACCTTCTAGAGGTATAAAATTTATCTTACCATGTTATCATGCATTTCATATTATACATCAATCCAATCACTACAAAAGTGTTTTCCAGTTCAGTACTTCTTTCTCTCAACAACATTACTTTGTTCGGCCACACCAACACTCCTCATCCCTCTCTCCAACAGAAAGAAGAAGAAAATCCGAAGCGGCATACGAGAATAAGAAGATATATCATCTCTGAATGAATATTCTTCTACTAAGCTAGTCGACAGATCGTTCAGGCAAACCCTCAAGGAGAGCTAAAGGAAAGTGTCAAAAAGCGGAAGGTGATAGTGGATGTTGTTCGCGAATTGTCACTGAGGTTGCCGACGATGTAATGATCTGGCCAAGGCCAACTCCGATCGCTGATCACTTTTATCACCCACTTATCACCCGAAGTGTTACTAAAATGTTACGATCACAATCAAACATCAACAGATAGCGTTCAAATTATCTCGTGAAGGTTTACTGGGCAATAAACGTTTTCAAGCCCTTTTTTGAAATCAGTTTTGGTCCACATTTTCTTTTCAAAGTCAACTGTTCAATTCCCACTTACGTAGAAATATAAATATTTATTATTGACAAATTCTAACACCAACGAGCGGTAGCGCAGCGAAAGAACATGGTGTCGCGCAGATCGAAAACGTAGAAATGGGTTGAGAAAAAAGAAATCTCAAAATGGAATCATGGTAAATCGATGAACAACATCATTCTAATAATTTCTATGATATATGATTGTATATAACCTCGAAAACAACGCTTAGATGTACAACTTTTCTTGGATTTCAAGCTTCGTGAAAGTGTAACGTTGATCGAAAGGTTTAAAAAGTTGAGCTTGTCAAGGGCGTAAATTAATATGACAATATCAATTTTCAAATATAAAGGTAATTCACGGCATAAAAGAGCAGACACTATTCTCAAACTTGCAAAATCTAAAACGTGATTTGATTTTTTTCTAGCTAAGAATAAAACCGCTTCAAAAGAAACATTCAGGACATATGAATTATTGCTACCTGAGCAACTTTCTCTTTACGAAGAAACGTGCGTCTCAAAGCACACCTTTGGGAAAAAGCCCGGTCTCTGGCCGGACAAGGTTTTTTCGCCGAATTGCTGGTGAAACCAGTGTTTGTAAGCGTTCGCAGTCCTCACACAGGGTCTCAACCACCACAGGACAATTGCCCACTAACCATTTTCGATCGGAATGAGGTCAGCTAACTTTTGGGTGTGTTTCTTTTCCTGAGACAGTGTCGATCAATCTTTACTGGAACTGGTTTATTCATGTGTGGAATGATTTTGAATGAAGACGATTCGGAGGTAAGGCGTTGAAGAGATACAATATTACGGAAATTATATCAAGGGAGATGAAAGGCAGAAGAGGAAGATATACCTACAGAGCGTTTCCAGTTTCTAGAGGGTTGTAATCTATTATAGAAAATAGCCAACCAAGCATTTTGGTTTAGAGAAGTCAGGTAAATTTCGGCTAATTTTTTTCCTGAAATGATGTCGATCAATGCTCACCTCTGGAATGGGCCCAGCGGCAAGACAGTAAGGCGGTTGCGTTGATGAAATGCAACACTACAGAAATTATATCAGAGGAGGTGGCGGAAGAGATGAAAGACAGATGAGGAAAAGATACCTACAGAGCCGAAGTAACAACTGAGACGGGAATGAATCAGGCATCGCTGGACGACATTTGACGGAGATCTGGCAAATATATGCCATATTCGATTGTGGAATGAATCAGAACTTAACGTGGAAGGAAACGACAACATAGTGGTGGCGCCTGTCCGTCATTCAGAAACGTTTAACTCAATGAGGTTATTTGTTATCTTTTGTAACTCTAATTTTTTTTTGTTGAATCACTGAAATATCACGACTTTTAACATTGGCTTCAGCAATGTTTCTAAATGAATGGTACGTCTTATCTTTTCTATAAAAACAACTGAGATTGTTTTTCATGCGTGATGAAAAGGGGATACCAGTTTAACCTTATCTCAGTATTCTTTTTAGACTGGATTCCCATGAAAATGCTAATCATTAACTACCGATTGATGAAGGAAAAAATCTTATCAATTACTCTATGACCGATGGTAGTTAATGCGGCATTGTTATGGATACGACTAGATTGTTAATGTAAATAAAATAAAACATATACGACGAAATGATAAGCAGTGCAAAATAAAACATCTGGTCGGGCAATGGAACGCTATGTGCATTCTATCGAACTACATGTTTTGAATATGAATCATGATTTCCTCTAGGAATCAATTTATGACGAAACATGTGAAAGAGCACACTGACATCCATCGCATACATACGTTCTCACATGTGCACATAGACGTACAAACGTATGTGTATATGTAGATCTGAGCACACGCATGCACATACATTTACAAACAAACACATCCACGTACAGGAACACGTACATACATTTGAACACGAACAAACACATACTAAAATACATATACATATATACGAGTAAATTTCATATGCATTCAAACATGCGTGCGATTACACACAGTTGTGTGTAGATGTATTTACATTTGCAAACATGTAGAGACAAATAGACACGCACACGCGCGTAGATGCATGCATATATACATTCATACGAATATATATTCATACCTTTGCAATACAAAGTAATTACGCGTATGTTAACAGGTTATAAACTCACAAACACGAATATGTGCATAAAAGTAATAAATAGTCATATATGCACATTTGAGTTCACATCTATGCTCATGTTTACAAACATTGACATAAACATGAAGATATTCACTAATATACGCTTGGATAAACACATGAGATCTGAGAACGCGAGTGCGAACAAACAGGTCTGTTAAAAGTAAATTGTTTGTTCTGATCGTGGGTAAGTCTGTAGGGTCGGTAAGGACAAGCTCAGAGAAGAAAATACGATACGATAGTTAGAAACGAGGAATTTGGAGATAGACGGGATTGATAGGAAAAAACGACGATTTTCGAAAACGCATTTGAACATTCGACTGACCTTGACAACGCCAAAATATTATTATTCAAATATATTCACCTCATAAAAGTTAATAAGGAAAAAAAAAACAGAGAAGCAAGTCATGAATGCTACAGAGACTTAAGAAAGCTTTTCAATCGCGTGACATAAAAATGTTTGAAATCAGCTCAGACATTCGAAATTTATAAATTCCATTAAGGCCTAGAAATACTAATTCATATACGCCTATACACAAGATCCAGTCCAAAGTCTTGGAAAGAAAGTCTCTGCTACAGAAACAATTTCAACTGTCACCGCATATATTCACAAGATGATATGTAACGATATCAATGCATAGAAGATGACATGCCATGATATCAATGCATATTGCACAATCAATTTCAAATACTTAAGCTTTCAGCATTAGGTAGATGTACCTTTGATTACAGTGAATTCTATTATTAAAATAAAAACCGTTGAAATGCGAGCCTTCTTGAACAATAATGCATAGATTTTCTAATCTATCACAATGAATCAGCTTCTGTGAAAAATGAATGACAAATCACTCAGCAGGCAATGTGCAATCGGATAAAAATCGGTGATTGTTGAAAAAGAACTACCATTACGAAACAACGTGTTAACAGTGGTATTGAGTAATTTGACGAAGCATGACGACGATCAGGTAACAACAACTGATGAACAGATTTTGGCTCAATCCTTGCCACCATTGCAAAACGCAAACTCTTCAGGTACTTATAACTCAGGCTACTAAATACAGACACACACACATACACGTGCGCACACGTACATACATAATACATACATACATACATACATGCATGCATGCATGCATGCATGAAGACATACATATATCCATACATACATACATGCATACATACATACATACATACGTACTTACGTCGCACGTACATAATAAATACATACATACGTACATACATACATACATACATACATACGTACATACATGCATACATACATACATACGTACTTACGTTGTACGTACATACATATATACATGCATACATACATATACACATATATACATGCAAACATACATACATACATGCATACATTCATACATATATATATATATATATATATATATATATATATATATATATGTACTTACGTTGCACGTACATACATATATACATGCATACATATACACATACATACATGCAAACATACATACATGCGTACATACATACGTACTAACGTCGTACGTACATACATATATACATGCTTACGCACACACGCACACATACTCTTGCGCTTACTCACACAGGAAATTTGTGTGGGCAGAGAACTCCGATCTGGTGAATTACTCTCACTCAAGATTAGAGAAAAAACGCATTGTAGTATAATAATCGAATACTGACTTTTGTGACTTTAATAGTTTTTTCCTAAAAGAAAAATATGTTTCAGGATTGATCAATGACTGATCAGTGATTCATTCTCATAATTTATGAGATTGTGGCTGCATAGCAGGAGAATGAGAAAGTATGAAAGACACTTAGAGTGAACAAAAGCACATTATATTTTTGGATCTGAAAGCCATAGAAAACACGAAGCGATAAAGTGATAAAGCGGCCGGTTTGGATCGCTCCCTCAGAGAATGCACCATGCATTTGACTATAATCGTAATTAACGTTGAGGAGACCGAATACATATCCGGCCCTTACAGCCACATTTGGCAGCCTATTCGACATACTAGTTTACCGTGTTTTTCTCCAAAAACTATATCAAAAACTTGTGAATGTGAAAAGCTGAGACGGCTTGACTAAGTCGAGGCGAGGGATCGTACCGAAAACTACGTGCATGTTGAATGGTATCTCTAACCCCTGCGTTATATCTCTGAATGTCTGATGAAGTTCAAGTTCACTAAGACATCAATCAATGCAAAACAACTGTTTCACTATCCAAATTCTCGTGCCAATTTCTCAGAAGACGGAACGAAATGGTGAACAGCTTGATGTTTCAAGATCCGTGAACACGAAAACAATCGCATCTGGCCGGAGAACACTTTACAAAAAGTCGCTAGTTCATTGAGTGGATGCAGCCAGAAACAAGATCGAAGCCGACTTGAAATCCAGATTGAATAGAAAGCACTGAAATGCCGGCTTTCAAGGGTTGGTTTTCGAAATTTTTAGAACGTCGCCTCATATTCGTGTTCACTCCAGGATTGGAACGGTGGTCGGCAACTACAGCAGATAAAAGATGCGTCAAAATTTCCTAACAGAAATATTGAGAAAGTGAAAAGCAACGAATTTTTTGTATTGTTTTTAGAATCCTCTAATGCTTTAAGTGTATAAAGTGCAATTGCAAGTCTGTTTCGAGTTCGATACAAAGCCGGTTCTACCAATATCGACGGCCATTTATCTAAAGCTAAGAGAGCCATTCCTCATTTCAAAATCATGATTGAAATTTGCAGCTTAGTCAAACGTAAACTGTACGAATAAGAATTAGTCAAAATTGATGAAAGACACAAAAACAATCATAGAACACTTTAGGTTCCAAGTTTTGCTCGTATCTCACCAATCTTCTGGTTAAGTGAGAACTATTACTATTCAGAGGTTTTCTACAGAGCTCAGTGAAGTTGTATGCGCCATTATTGAATCCCTTGTGCCAGGAGAACATGTTTTGTAAGGAACATATTATCTACCGTAGCTGGAATTCGGCACGTGATTCAACAATGTGAGTGGGGTTTGCCTAGCACTTTACGCTTTGGTTGTGAGCAGATGTCATGAAAATCCACCATCATTGAACAAATCATATGGTTTGGCTAAACACAAACGCTATGATAGTTTTTTCTCGTTTGGATGGTCTTTTCACTTCGGTGTTCATCCAGTTGCTTAGGAGTGACCCCAGGTTTTGCTCAAGACTCACTCAAGAGCGCGATGATGATGATGCGTAATGAATTTCTTACGAAAAGGAGACCTTCAAATGTTCCAATGTCGACCAAGTAGTTCAGTGGCTTCAATTTCAGAGTGTTTCATTCTAATGTCATTTAGTAAAGTACTGTACAAAGCGATCGTGTTGGTAGAATGAATGTATCAAGAAATTCCCAGAAAGAACAAAAGAATTTCCCATCTTAAAGACCGGTCAGGGAGAGGTTTTGTTCCAGGACAACAACGAAATTATACCGGTGTTCCATGAGCATTTCTTAGTGGATGTGCATAATTATTAACACTCTCAGATTAAGAAAATGCCACAAAGTTGTAGGTGAATCCACTTAGACCTTCCAGATACGCATTTTCTATGAAGCCTCCAGAATTAGTTGTCGCGATTTATAGAAATAACGATTATCAGGAAAAAATTGGTTTTGAATCCTGAATCAATAGCAACGATAGTCGCTGACAGAGCGATAGTTGGTGGGGGCGAAATGCCCGCCGTGAGAAGCTTATGCGATAGTCGTCGATGCCATTGAGCCAACAAACATTCTATCTGTTTCGTCTACGATCATACATCGTATCAACGCGAGCTTCTAATTTTTTCACAGGAATTCTCACTATTTGAAATAAAGTCAATTCGAGAAGTCCTTGCGAGATTTTGGAGAGTTAATTGAAACCCGGACTCATTCGAAAAGAAGTGAAACGGTGTAAAACTCATGATGCAGAAGAAAAAAGAATATTACAATAATTAATTGAATACCAATCAGGCCTATGGGATGTGGAAGGTGGCCGATGTGCCTTCATCACATTTTTTACCCACCGCCGTAGTATCTATCAAATTTTTCTTCCGTGATCAATAAGTGTTTCTTGTAATTCATAACGCGCTTTTTTGTAATAGCATATGTTAGACTAAATTCGACACATAATATGCAAAACCAGCTCATTCAGTCCAACAAACAACGTGGTTTTATAGTGTCGAATGGTTTGAATTTACATGGAAACTGTAACAAACTATGCTCGTCCTTGTAACGCGCGACAAGATCATTTCTGACTTGCTTATAAAATATGCTAGCTATCCAAGAAAAATTCACCGAAATAATGGTGCAATCTTAGCATAGTATTATATTTCTTGACATAATTAAATTTCTCCCAGATGTCCTTTAAATGCTAATTTTTGACCAAACACTGTAATTTTCCACGCAGGATCACTCCTGTAGTTATGGTAAGGCGAAAAACTTAGCGTAAGGCTGAGAACACATGTTCACAATTGATAAAAAAATGAACAAAACCTGTTCACTGAATGTATGAACACACAAGCAGCAGCAGCAGCGAATCTCATTTTGTGCTGAAAGGGTAAACTTTTTCAATCCGCTTAGCGATTACCCTCTGTAAATGTAAAATAAGAGGTCGCTCCTCAGTTACTGGTCGTTTATTGAAAGCTATATTTTGGCCATCCAATTCCCCAGTTATTTTTCTTCATGAAATGCTTTTGAAGAAAATGATCCAGTGGCATACATCTAGTTCCGGAGAGTCAATAGAAAAAAGTGCAAAAAGAAAGAAATGCTTCGGAATTTTGAAATATTAGTATGGAGATAATTCAAGGCATTGGTTGCGCCTTTATCAGATCCACTGACTTTGAGGAACATTCGGCTGATGATATTAGAATTTTTCTAACTCTGGGGAATAAAAAAATGTTAAGTGGAACCAATTGCCTGGAAAAATAATCTCAAAGAATCGAACGCAAAACAAAAAAATGATTTGCCTTTGTGGGACCTTATTTTAGAAAAACGAAACAAAGTCGTGAAGTGAAGATTATGACCGTCGATATAGTGCAATCTTAGAGGGGGTTTGAACCAAAATGTTTTGTCTCTAACGCAATTTTGATCGGTACCCATGCGTTGACATCTGATTCATTTCCACTTAAATCATTATTTTGTAAGTAATATTTTATCTTATTCCATTACATTACATTAGTGAGTTTATGAATCGAATGAAACAAAAAGCTGAATGAAAATTACTTTAATCGCTAGACGTCAGAAGCCTTTTCTGGATTACAACTTAAGACTATGCATCAAGAAAATTCCGAGAGGAAAGCTTATATAAATGCTATTCTATTTCCTCATAGCATTAATAAAAGCGGCATGAGTAGAGAAAAGGGAAAAGGAATATTCAGCAACTAAGGTAGTTCGTTGTGACACTAATTGGATGTTTTGCATGTTTTCCTGAAGACACGCTCTATACTGGCCAGTCGGTTGACATCCAATTATGCACATGAATCTACGAGGGCGTATTTTCGTCACTTTATGCAAAAACCGAAAAGACGACTAGTCATGTGTAATTTACGACATATAGAGTGTGTAGAGGGGTAGGTAGGGTACTGCATACATAGCATGTGGTTCGATATCGTGGCAACAGTGATCCAAGCCTCATGTTGGGAAAAGTGGTGGTAGACTTCTCTGGAGCATAGAAACAACCACAAGACGCTGCATAGCTCAATATTCATTTAGCTATCCTCATGTTGCTACAGATGGAGTTGATACTAAGGAGCTGATTAACAGAGAGCGTCTCGACTATGCATAAGGATCTGAAC
The DNA here is from genome assembly GCA_019055375.1 of Parelaphostrongylus tenuis. Taxonomy (NCBI): domain Eukaryota; kingdom Metazoa; phylum Nematoda; class Chromadorea; order Rhabditida; family Metastrongylidae; genus Parelaphostrongylus; species Parelaphostrongylus tenuis. The sequence goes on along the minus strand of JAHQIW010000100.1, from coordinate 89,798 downwards.
ATTCTCACAGACTCTAAAAAAAGGGATGAAGCTCTCAGCGTTAATCAATCCCTCAGTAATGCGCCATACATTTGTCTTCAATTTTCAACCTCTTTGAGGTGACTAAATGCATATTGGCTTCTATAATGACTCGCTGTGGCCTCCCGCTGCATCGAGTCAGTGCTGCTTATCCTCCCAGATCAGTCTGAAACCTGTCCGGTACCAATTTAGCGACTTCGAGGGATGGATGTGGTGAGCCATGGGTGCGAGATCAATACATCTACCTCGTCCACGACGCAGAACACCTTTAACCACTGCGACACATTCGTTGTTCAGAGACTGTACTGAATGTTCATAGCAAAGTATGAAAAGCGATTGAAAGGATGTCTACATTTTCACAAACAGCCGTGATGCAGTGACGGAATAAAGGTGACAAACACAATATCATGTGCTGTTATCACAACGTCTCCCTAGTCTTGCTATAAAGTGATCACTGCGACACATGCGCTCTTCACAGACTGTACTACGCGCCCAAGAAATCATTAATCAGCTCGGAAAAATGATCATTTTCCTTTATCAAACGCTTCAGTACACGAATATATAGACATAAAGGGACAGCAGCGATGATTGATCTGCAAAAAAGTGCTATTTGGATCAGCTCAGCATCACCTTGAATGATATCTCTCGATCGCTGTCACAGAGGAGAAATTTCTGGTGAGGAAGCAAACAGAACAACGGGCAGGTTCCAGGTGGATGGCATACAGGGAGTAGCCAGCATTGTTGCTCAGAAGTCGTCGCCGCTCAGAAAAACACCGGTCATTGCAAGCGGAATCTTCAGAAAACAAACACAGACATATGCTATGGATTACGCAAGACAACTCGTCTGGTTTTTTCTCAGTGTATGAGATGTCCCTATATTGAAGGATCCGTGGATACAAACTCACTGCCGCTTTTCAATAACCGTCCATAATAAGCTAAATTTAGAAAATTCGGCACAGAAGCATGCAAAAGTCTTAGAAGGAAATGTATCCAACCTGCCCCTAGTTACAAGATGTCTCCGATTTGAGGGATTTCGTGATGCATAATATTAAAAAGGACGCATTTTTCCTTTTTCTCACCTCAAGAAAGCAATTGTTATCGAAACAACAATACCGAAATATTATTATCAGTGAGGAATATTGAAGTAAGCGGCTTTAATTTACATGAATAAAGATCCATAAATTTGTGTAAAATCTCAATTAAACGGTTTCTTTTATTCAACATCCTTATCGCAGGAAAAAAATCATTGAAAATATGAGTGATTAGTTCAAAATTTAGACCAAGATTAATGGTTATTTCGAGCACTAATATTTAAAATTCAATGAAAAATGTGTCACGCGAAAGAGGGCGATGAGATGAAGAGGTTTTCATGAAATGCGAAGATGATAGAGGTAAAAATATATATTGGTGAGAAATGTTAGTGAATCGAAAAAGGCAGAAAAACTGATTTTCAGACGTGTGGAAACTGCATACAAATTAAAATAACGAAGGAAAAAATGGGAACATTTGTGGACCGTAAGTGTCTCACGATACCACAGCAATGCGGTGAAGGAAACTCGCCAAGAATTACTCGTTTGTTTGTTCTGACCGCTAGCGATCGACGACCTGTCCTAGATTCTGCAGCAGCTTATCGACCATTGTTCACGATTACCTGCTGCATGCTGGATTCTACTTAAGCATTTTAACAACTCAATAGCATCTATGATAGATCACTCACAAAGCCTAAAAACATGAAACTCACCCATCAACTAGTTTCATAAAATTCAGCCATCCCTCAGTTCACCTTAATTTAAGGGTTAGCTTTAATATGACGACACGAAGAAGTTCACATATATTGTTCCTTAGCTAACAAAAGTCAGTGTTTTGGTAGGTGGGCGTAGGGGTTTGTGATCCTTTGAAGTACTCACGTAGTCACTTCTCGTGCCCATGCACCTGGAAACCACTCCTTCTTTTATACGTTCTCGACTTCGTACTGTAGCTATGTGAGAGGCTAAGAACTTTGACCTTATATAACAATAGGTCGTAGGTTGAATTGATAGAACGAGAGGTATCGTAGGTAGCGTTGTAAAGGTCGGATAATTCTACTATCTCGTGAATGAAGACGACTGCAGTGAGCATTCACAGAAAATTCATCCATATCGAAGGTCGTGTTCTATTGCCGTCCTCTTCCGACTTCTTTTTGTTTTCCTTCATATTTAAACTGTTGTTTGAATGACGACCGTCCCCTACTCCGTGAACGAAAAGAAAGAAAGAGATTAGATGAATGGAGTGAAAAACAAAGTACGACAGTATGAGTGAGCAAAAAAGCAGCTTAGCTGATAGAAATTCATAGTCGCCGCTACTAAGGTGGAATTAGTGACTTCAGCAGCATTATCGAAATCGAAGAAAATTCAGTGAGATCTGATGGAATGTAATCAAGATCTAATGTCCTGAAATCACGTGACATTTTCCGGTGTTCAAGCTTGCTCAAGTAGCGCTAACAGGCAGATAGGATACCAAAATTCTAGAAGAATGCAAGGAATTTAGACTAGTATACTACCAGCCGATGTCGCGAACTCAACCAAAGCTTAACTTCCATGCTCGTGAGATTTGCCCTCGATTGTCACGTTTGAAGAGTGTGTTGTTTTAGGAGTTGCTGAAAAAGAAGCAGGCAACCAATGCCGACGTCTGCGGGAACGGCAACTTCAAAAGTTGGCCGCAGGTGCGAGAGAAGCGTCAAAAATGATTCAGTGTCGCCCTTCTTCAAGATAACACTTGACCTAACTGTGAAAGTCAACTTCTCACATTTTGGAAAACTGGGCCGTACCACGGTACCACATTCATCGTATAGCTCTGATATTGCTCCATCTGATTATCGTTTCTTCCGCACCCTAAAACACTATCTGCGGCAGAAATATTTTGAAGAATGCAAACACTCAAAAGTGGCCTCACCGATTTCGCTAATCGCTAGTCTCACACACTATGCGTGAAAGGCACCCAATCTTTGTCCAACAAATGGTTGCAAATCAATGATTATGATGACCACGATGGTAATTGAATTTGACTAATTGATTTCTTCAAGTAGGTAAATTCGGACGAACAAAAATGTCGAAATGCGAGAAACACTATGGGATAATTTGATAAAAAACTAATACATCCTCAATCATTTTAAGCTCACCGTTTGGCGGTTATCAATATTTAACTTATCACAGTTTTCTGAGTGCGAATGGTACAACTCCGACAAAGAAGTATGCTTGGTAATTCGACGAAATGCGCTAGAAACTCCAAAAGCTGCGCTAGGATCGTTTAGCTGAAAAGCACCAATCATCTGAACGGTACCACTCAATTACACTTGATAGAACCGACGCTTCAGCAGCAGGACGAGCTGGGCTACGATGTTTGTCTTCTCCACCATACTCGGTAGAAAAATCATCTGCCGCATGCGTCTTCTTCAAATTTTGATTCCTAGGCAAAAATTTACTACAGGAGCGAAACTGAAACCGGAACCTGGCTCCAGCGACTACATCGTCTCCATATCTTCAGAATTTTATGCGACCGAAGCATTGAAATAAGCTCGCTTTCCATTGGTAAGATTGTATGGCTTCTAATGTTTCTCATTTCAATTAAATCTACTCCGGGCTGAAATATGCCATTTAGGTCGAAGTCTTCATTGATAGCCGACGATAATACGTCACCGTGATATTGCCGGTCGAGAAAGTTTTCTTCGTGTAGGCTAAAAAAAAACAACGGAAATAAGTCGCGTCTTTACGGAAAAAGATGATGGAAGGCTTGCCAACTTGTGACCAGGCATTATACGGAACGACGGCAGTCGGTGACATTGGTTTGTTGATAACTGCACATATGTTCCTGGAGCTATTTTATTCTTTGGCCACAGCTGAGTGGTACTTCGTCGGTTGGGTGGTCCTGTCTACTACAAGGTACAAGGCAATGTCACCCCTAGTGAGCTGGCGTTTCTCCATTCGAATTTTTCCAAGGATCGTTTCTCAAAGACCATGAAGTTACTGTGAGCTACCTTCAAGTTCCTCGCGTCAGTACCAGCTCTATTCTCACTACCGTTAAAGAAATAGAACAGTTTTTGATCAACATTGTAACAATAGACAAGAGTTTGGTTTAGTTACGTTTAGCAGTGGTTTTCTTTTAGAAATTTTTTGAATCCGCTGCAGGAATGATCTGAGCGTAAAGGAAATTTTTTAGTGTGCTATTGATCGAACTCCATAGTCGTACGACACCATGGATTCCTCGCACAGATATTTCATAACGGTTCCAGCTTTTTTCTTATTTTTTTGTTTGTTTCCTTTCTCTTCTCTTGTATAGGAGTTCTTAAGAAGAAAGTTCTTTTTTTGAAAATCCCTTGACAAATTCAGTCCTTCAGACATCGCGGGGATAACTGGCTATACGTGGCCAGATTAAGATAGGATACCTTATCCCTTTACTCCCATGTGTTAAGTGAATCGACGCCAGGCGTGTCTAGGAGCCCAATAACACGTGCTTGATACATCTTTGAACTCTTGGAAGTTCTTGTAAAAGCGCATATTCAATACTAACACAGTGCTATGATTGTAGTCATATGCATGACCACCTCAAGGGAATTGTTCAATTCCGGAACACAGGCTTTCTGCTCACTCTGATATAAATTATTTTGCGTAATCTTTTCCTAAGATGTGAAATTCGGATTACGAAAGTCACAGCACGTGTCAAGGATAAATGAATATGAAGGCAACCAATGAGGACGCACTTGAAAAAAGGTTAAAAGTTATGCAAACGCTGATGTTCAAAGTTGAGAAAAGATAAAGAGACAAAAGAAAAAACGGTCATCTAGTGGGGAGTAGGGAGCATAGTAGCTGAGATTCCACAAAGTGTGCGCAGTGTACTAGTTGAGCTACTCTCTTGCTAAACAAAACTGCAGCCTCTAAAGATCGCCAAATTGACATTAGATCTGATTATTAGGCCTCCTTCAATCAGAAAAGGTTGGCGACTACGTTCCAAATGTATGGGATATCCAAAATGCTTTTTGCAGGATAATATATAAATTATTCCACTAAAATTAGCGGCATTGATGATCATCACTATATTCTTCAGACAGCAGCCGAACCCACATTTCAGTGTGAGCACTTCACTGACGATAGACGAAAAGACGAATCAAATGCAAGAATTGCTGTGAGCCACATATAAGCTAGATATTATGTTGGTTCACGTGAAATAGAAGATTAAAAAAATAGTTGCCCTAGTAGGCATGACGAGAAAAATAACGAGATTTTATAAAGAAATAAAATAAAAGAAGCAACAGAAAGAAGTTAAGAGCCTGTATGATTCCTTGAGCTATTATTAGGCTAGATAGGTGTGCGGACTTTCATAAATAAGTGTGTGAGCGGGGGAGCGTTTGTGTATTTGCCGATATCGGCGGTAAGGGCGCATACGTGCTGCGACAGCTGATGGTCAAGCATTGTCCCAAACAAATATGGACTCAAGTATAGAATGACCCTCACGGTCAACAGTGAACTCCTAGTAAACGAATGACCAATGAACCAGCCGCGTACTCGTCTATACTTGAAAAAGAACGTATGCTAGTAAGTGAATGAGTGGTATTTGCCATTACACGTGTATCTACATAAGCGTAGAAGAGCTGGAAGAATTTCAAGGGAAACAAACACGTGAAAATAATGCACAGCTGAACAGATGGTAGACAATTGCTTAACCATGCGAAAATGAAGATTTGGTACTTGCTTTTGTGAAACTAAATGCTTATGCTAATCGACTCACTTTGACCTTTTTAAGTTTTATTGAAATGTTCCAATCATAGACCAAAAAATACGAATGATACCTTATGCGCTTATGGGGAGGGAGGATTGGGTGCGTGCCACAAATCAAATTAGGTACTTCTTTGACGAACTTACTTGAGTATTCCTATTCTCATTCTACTTTTTGACTTTTACATTATCTGCAGTTAACAGCTTCATAATACTGTAACAAGAATTTATATATACTAAAAATGTACATTTTTTGAACAAATTCTCTCAGCAGCAGTTCACTCTCGATTCAAAGATCTGAAATTTCAAGTTCCATCATTGAACTTAAATTCTATATTGGGCGAATAAATGATTGTTTTAGTGACAAAGGGGAAGTACTGACGTTGTTTCTCAACGACAAAGTTATTGAAGTCTCTTCAGTGACACTTTATCTTTAACTGATGACAAAACCTTTTTTCGGGAAGACAGAAATTTGATTTTTGTTAGAAACTATAACAGTTAATCAAGCACACCACCACCAGCCGGCCGACCCAGCCACGTGTCAGATGAGAAGTCAAGGTAGCACCTCAAGGATGATGGGTATGTCTCTCAATTCACTATATTAAGACGAGTTGAATAATTTATGAGGCTTCTACTAAATTATCTCAACGTATGGCATTGTGGAGTCTATCATTTATTTTTATTCAAAAGATTTAATCAAAATCGAAAGCACTTATAACAGTTTGCTGATGGTGGCCATTCTCGCTTGACAGACGCCTCGGAAGGCTACGAAGAGAGGTTGGCGGCCCAAGCTCCAATGCTAATGTGGTAGTTTTTTAATGATATTAAAAATTTTCCGTTAAATGGGGTTTGATCGTCAGTGAAAGGTCGAAAATGATAGAAGAGGCTTAGCAAAGTTATTTTTAGAACAGACAACACTAATGTTACTCCATGATCTGATATTCGAAGAGAACAGCCAAATATTTGTGTAAATTCTGCCTTAAGAACTCTTATCGAACAATTCTGCTCTATCTAATTTTACTTATGTACATACATATTTTAGCCGTATTTATCTTTTGTTTATTACGTCAACAATGAATGGTCTTTGTTATAGCCGCAAATGAATAAAATCGAATAATCGTTCACGTTATCATTTCCTACTTCTGAAATCAAATGATACAACATGTCTTCCAGTTTACTTATACTCTTATTGTATTTAGTACAAAACACTCACATAGTGACTGAACATTGAGAACAATGAATGGTGTCAAAAATGATGCTGCTCATTGCATTTGACCCCATCTCATCGATAACTTTCAATAATTTTCCGATTATCAATGTACTTCAGATGTTGGAACCTCAACTGAATAACAGAAAAAACTTTTTTCTACCGATCCATAGGCACTAACATTTCACTATCTTTTTGTCCTGTACTAGAGCACGTTTTATCAAGACTATTTTGACACTGGTCAGGGCGCACTGATTTTACGTGCTCTTGGTAAATCTTTTGAGTCAAATGTCAGCGTTGTGGTTTCCTACGCTTCGTCATATTTTCACTTATCAAATAATTCGATAAGACTATCTTTTAACCCGTTGCAGTTTTTCATCAGTACATTGGAGGTCAGTCTGTGATGCATTTCAGCCTCGACTAATATTGATATTAGCAGTTTCTTCTCTGCGCCGCTCCTATTCATGTATTTTTTTTTTTGGAATAAGTGATTTAGACAGTCAAATATAAGGAGGTTCGGCTAATCGGTGAGCTGAGTTCACTGGATGGCTGGTAGAGGGATTTGGTATTTTTTAATATCTCCACTACTAAGCTCTCCATTTGTGATTTTTTACTCGTTGTCATCTGCGAAGGCATATGGTTGACGTTAGCCACAAACATGTCCGCCCACTGCCTGAGTTATCTTCCAAGAGGATGCTTGAATTATGTTGAAGTCCACTTTGCTGTTCTTTTCGTCCTTCTCTTAGCTGATCCCCTTACTATAGGACAGGCCTATTTGGGTTTCGTTATCAATGCATATTGTGTGGCCAAGGAAGATGAGAGCGTCTTGGAAGATTTGAGGTACTCCAAGCGATCAGACATTGTAAGTGTCGCTTGAAATTACGAACATTTCGCTCAAGCGTCCTGTGGATAGAGCGCATATATCTTGACATGGCTGTAGTATCATGCTACTTCTCCTCTGCATGACAGAACGCTGGGAGGGCTATTAATCAAGGTGAGCGCGGAGTTTGAGGGTCCGCATTTTGCTCGGTGGCTTCTTTGAGAATAGGACTATGCTGCTTCCTTTCTTTTACATAAATCCTTCATCACGTTGTTCTTCATGCCTAATTAACATCCATGGTACACGTACGAGGTGGTTTCCATAGTTAGAGAACCATCCAGCTCAATCTCAACTTCTCATCATAAGGTCTTAAGAACTTTGCTTGTCGTGCTTAAACTTAGACCAATCTTTTTTCCCGCTCTATTGAGTTCATTGAGCGTGGCCTCTGTTTCACTAGTACTTCTCAAAAAGTTGACGATTTTGTCCGCAAAACGAAGGTTTGATAGGAATTTTTCATTAATACGTATGCCTTCGTCGCCCCATTCGAGCGGCTTCCATATACAGTGTAGCGCAGCAGTGAATAGCTCTGTGATAAAGTGTCGTCTTGTCGAACCCCTTTTTTATGAGCGTGATTGACGGGTCGCTGAAAAAGCCGTATTTCTTTGTAGCAGTTTCAATAGCAGTCATCTGGTGTCTGACATAGTATGGATCTACATCCCGATCAACAAGCGCTGAGAGAATTGTGCTTGTTTCAACAATATCAAACGCTTTCTCTTAGTTAATAAAGGTAGGAACAACGGGCGCATGGCATTCCCGATGGCCCTTGACATTGTTGGATGTGCCATACACCTGATAATCTTTCAGACTCCAGCATCCTTAACTGGTTGTGCCTCGTCCAACAACTTCAATATGCACAAGAGGACAATCTTCGTTGAAAGCTTGTAGAGTATATTCAACAAGCATATTAGACGGTAGTTACAAAGTTTGATTCTGCTATTCTTCTTAGGTGGTATGACTGTGAACGAAGTCCTTTACTAGTGTGGAAATTTTTCCTCCTGAAATAATGATGTCATGTCTTGAATGAAGTATATGTGGATTGTGGCCGCCGGCACTATGGAAATCGGCAGTGATATTATGAGATCTTGGATCTGTGCTTGTCTTCATGCTTTTACAAGTCAAACTCTAGATGCTAGAATCCGGAGTGGTTCCTCGCCAAGAATTCAAGGTGCGAGATCACAGGGGTGTGAAATAGAAAAGTTTAGTATAGGACTTTTTGCTTATCAATTCCATATCATGACAGGATATTGCAATAATCCCGTCTCCGTTTATCAAGGCTGATAGCAAAAATGGTTGCAGGGATCCCGATGGCATTTAATCTAACTACAGCTTCTCTATGCTTTCCCTAATGATTTTTCCTGCATATGATGATGTAATTCCTCCTGCAATGGCCTTCCACAACCATAATTTATTATCAGCCTTAGGTGTGTTGCAGAGCAATCAAAATCCAGTTCCTTTCTTTTTTCGAGCAATTCTCTGGTGAAAGTGGATTTGCGATCCGATCGCTTTAAATTCATCGGCAAACAGCTCGTAGCCTTCGAAGGGATCTTCCTTTATTCGATAAAAACATTCTCGTCAAATGAATTTCGTTTTGCATTTCTTGAGCGATGAAGCACTTCTTCTCCCGCTTACGGCTAAGGTGGGCCTCCGCACGCGAGATTGGATCCCTTACAGAATCCTGGAACCATTGGAGTGCCTAAAATGCACCATTTTTTCTTGGTATGTACTTGATGGATCTCCGCAAGAGTCGTGCTATTAAAAGACTCTCATGTCCTTGGGCTGTCTTCTTTCGCCTCGAAAACAGAGTTTCCATTAAGGAAACATGGCGCGGATAGAACGCCTACAAGACGGTGGTTGTTTCTTTTCGCTGTACGTGGCGTTCTAAAGCTAACTGTTCCCGATCTGGCATCAATGTTTCCAGCAACGAATTTGTAGAAAGACTTTTCGTTGCGGATGATCTCCTCCAGCTCATTGTAGTGCACGTCTGCTTCGCTCTAACAGGCTGTATTTTTTTGGTGAATAGCGGTCTGTGACACTGACTCACTTCTGATGTGGAAGTTGGAGACGAATGTTAACCAGGTAATAGGACATCGTACGAACTGACTAAGTGGGAGATGTGTACGTGAGCGACAATAGCGACTCCTCCTACATTTTGTGGCGATAATTTCGCTCCACGATTAGCGACAGTTCCGTCACACAACTGTTTTATGTCGACCTCCTTATTTTGCTTCTTTTAGGGAGATCACACGAGATTTGAAGTGACCAGCAGCTCCAAAAAGATCGTATAGATCGGCCTCTAAGGCGAATGATCTAATATTGTAGGTGTAAGGCAGGAAGCAGTCTCCATGACGTATCGTAAACGAGTTCATTTGTCTTTGTCCACCAATCGTACCGGTGAAGCCGAAATCTTTTCGTCTATCACAGGTTGTCTCTTTGTCCAATCTCGTAGATGAGAGCACCCAATGTGCGAGGTACTGTGGCAAGAACTCTCTTCCATTTTTTTTTCTCTGAAGTCGCGAGGTCAGATTAACTGAGGCCTTTCTCAGGTCGTCACCTCACCAGCTAGTCGACAATCCCAGCTAGTCGCCGGTCGTTGTGTATCGGGGAGCATTGGCCATATTGCGAATACTTAGTACCAAAACGGCGATAATTCCAAATATAGTTTACTCTTAGCTGAGATTTGTGTTTGAAACGTTAGACTTTTTTCAGCCTGGGAGGCCCTGATGGGAAAAAGAATTTCGACGCATCTCGCAGTCCGACACCCAGGATATCCTTCGAACCTTAATATTGTAAGAATATAAACTTTTCAAAACTGAAGATGCTATTGAGATAGCTGAATCGTCATTAGTTTACATTGACGTCTCATGTCAGCCAACAAAACCTTCTTAAAAGTTCGTTCTGTGGTTTTCCATAATTCAATGATGATGATATAGCCTGAGAACCTCAATTTAGCAAGAAAATATCCATATTTCCACTGCAGAGCCCAGAATTACAAAATTCCTGCCGCACACGGCGCACGCAACATGATGACCGGTGGCACATATATGTGCTCCTTCAGACTTAATGGGGTCAAACAATATGAGGACTGAATAGCTTCTCCGTAAATAGAAAGGGTCATCACGCCCAGCAAAGGATGAACTCTGTATATCTTTAGCGTCAATTTGATATACTTTTTTCCCCGTCAAACCGGCTAATTTGGCCTGCAATCAAGCAAGTGGGAAGTCGTGGAAGACGGTTAGGAGTCGTCTCCTACAAATAAGCTCCTCCTGTTCTTCCGGGAGAGCTGCTAAGCCACTCATGAATAATTAGCCGTCGTGTTTAGAGACAGGCAAGCTAACATTGGGTATAAAACGATAAACATGGTAAAAAAGCGTCTCACTGGCCTGATTCTAAGCGAACCCTAGTGTGCTGGAATTTCTGCATCACATTAGCGTGCCTAAAATCGCAACGAATTTAGGCGACAATTTGTACTTATTATGCTTCTGCACTTGCATTTTTAGATCCTATAAAAAAGCTAACATTCAGGGAGAGGGAATAAGGTGCGACTTCACGATTTGGCTGAGACAAGGACGTCACTCCTTTCACGCTGCTTATGACACTGTGGAAAAGCTATTTCCTGGTGCATGCTGTAGTAGAGGTGTCGAAGTTAGTGGTGTTCCCGCAAAATTTTTTTTTGGCCATGAACATTGAATTCATTCGATCAATTAACAACCCGGATTGGACGTTCACGATTGAAATAAAGTGAACAAAATGCGGGCTTCGACGATCTTTTCTCACACATTGCAATCAAGCTGTGGCGAATTCGCTGTCGAGACGTTTCATACGGTTCAAGAAAAGTTTGGAAAGATAGCTCATTTTTAAGGTTATTACAGGAGATTATGACGTGGTGATCGCAGGTGATGCAGTAGTTAGAGGTTCTCATCGTCGCACGCAAGGGCTATGGTTCGATCTTGCTCTCATGCTCACCAAGCTATCCATCCCTCTAAGGTCAGTAGGTACCAGCGTGGTTACAGACCTGTCTGGGAGATAAGCAGCATCGACTCGATAAAGCGACAGCCATCGCGAGTCATTGTAATGGCCCGATATGCATTCAATCACCTTGAGCAAAGTCAAAAATCGTAACCGAATGCATGAAGCATCACTCAGGGATTGATCAACGCGGAGAGCTTTATCCTTCATCTTTTACAAAGCGGTAATTGAACCTGGAAGAACGTGTGAATAAAACCACATGAGACACAGGGATAAGGGTGGAACGGATAGCGTGAACGGCTGCCTGAGTTCATTATGATGACTTGAATCGTCCATGCTAACTCATAATTTTAGAGGCTCTTTGTCTAGAATGGCTTACTATCACCATCTTGTACATTGTCACACTACCATAAGAATGGGATAGCGTGAGAGTAAAAATTGATAGTCAACGATTGCACCATTTTCACCATGTTGATGTCATCGTTCTTATGACATCAAACACGTAAAAGCAGAACGAATGCTGGTCGGCTTTGACAAAGCTTGTTGAAAAATGACTTTTGAGTAAACCTAACGAAAACGTTTCCAAAGCCTCATTCATGTCGAACGGGGTGAATATCTTCGACTGCCATAAGCACGTCCATCTAAAAATTATAGTGAACGTCGCAACTATAGAGTTTGGCAGCATGCGAGTTCGCAAGCGATTAATAGCATTGAGAATGTAGTGAAGAGGACAAAAAGCTACTGAATACGTTCACCTATTCGAATCCATGATTATCTCTGCATTGAACTATACATCAAAAATCTAATCTACCCATAAATAGTATGGAAGATCGTTTAACTTTATTGAACGCTCACTTGAAAGGTCAATGATAGGAGTACCTCGTGCTTCGTGAATCAAGAGAAGCATATGTAGTTCTCGACTACTTCAGCTGTCGAAAACAAAGGTTTTGTTCTGTACGTAAAGCTATGGCAGATAAAGTAAGACGAGCACGTAACGTGATACAACGGTAATCGAAAAATGAGGCTTTTACCAATTATATTCCTCGATATTACAAGTGCACCATGGATAGACCACCGTCTTGATGATCCCATTTACTCATAAAAATCTAGAAGAAAGATATGATGCCCAACGTAGTCCTGAAGCCAGGAGGACTTAGCTTTGAGTCATTAGATAACCAGCGGGGCGACAAGTGAATCAGGTAACCATCGTTCACTTCCTCTAATCTTAGCTTACTTGAGATCAATAGCGGCAGCAGCATTAGCCATTAATTGAAGTTTTATTCTGATTAAAAAAACGATTCTTAGAGGACCACTCTTTCTGATAAACTGATATGAAGCTCATACAAAAAAACTTCAATCGCTCACATTTGAGCTTCCATCGCTAATATAGTCGCTATCTATGACTACATTATGCTTGGCAATATGCCATTGTGAAATACATATATAAAAAATTTGTTGCGAGATGTTTGAAAACTTCTTTCAGCATCGAGAATTTCGAGAGGAGCTCATTTCAGCATCTGCTATGAATGAAGTCTTGCAGAGCACTCTGGTCATTTTTCCAAATAGTCACAGCTTGTTGTGTTCCCGCAGATGTCTTCTGAAGACAAAGGCGGATTTGCTTTCTTTACAACTTCATATGGAGCATTTCTCGTTAAAAGTTTGCTGATGCCATCCGTATTTGCGTTAACCAACGTTACTTGATAAAAGTTATTGAGCGTTTCAATCATCAAGAGTAGTTGAAAAACGTGTACTCGGACAATTCTCATTCAGGTTAGACGGAGTGATAATCTGCGTAAATCTAGTCCTTTTTCAGATGACCACATAAATAATCAGTTTCTGAAAAGTCGCACGGTTCTCAGCCAAAAATTTATAACAACGTATTTCTCCTGCATTGTCTGACCTTCACTGATTATGCACAGTATCTATAGTGGCACTCTTGAAATAGTGTCTTAGCTGTCCAATGTTTGGGGAGAGGGTGGGGGGGAGAGGGGAGGGGTGGGGCTGGGAAATATTTTCCATAAATAAGGAAGTTAATCATGGATCTAGCACCAAGCCTAGTCATCGCCTTCATGTGTCTAGTATAGTAGAAGTTCTACTTCTCACTCTTGGGCCCTACTCTACTGCCGATTTTAGACAACTTCTATTGTCTGTTCCACGCAAAAGGAAATGTGCAAATGTCTCAAGATTCTAAATGGGCAGTTAGACCTTATAAATTCACGCAAGAAAGTCCAAGAGGTGATTAGCTTCCATTTTTAGCACTCAAATAAAACTCTTAGAAAGTAGGTATACACAAGATAGTACCGTAACCCAAGTAGCAATAATATACTGGTTCACAAACTCTCCTCTCATCCATCACGCACGGAAAAAAGCACTCATTAAAATATGTGCCAAGCAGCTAGCAACGTGTGCACCGTAGACGAGGAGAGAAGAGAATCGCTAAACATGGCACGTAAATTCGCCATATCTAGAGGGTACGATTGCGGTGTACCAGCCACCTGAGTCCGTTCAGTTAGTAGGGTTAGGTCGCACGACAATAACAAAACGTTGCACCTCAATGAGGTCGTTACCAAGTTGCGTTTTATATTAAACAAAGTTAGCTGTGCTATTAAGAGGTGCCTAAAAAGAAGCAGTCTTGAAAGTTCGGTAACAGTAATCGAACTCTCATCTCCAACCCTGCGCCGTCAACTAGTCCGCAACCGCTTTTATGATCAAGTGTTCCGCTCAGAGGATTGTAAAATCTGCCCCAAGTATAGGGAATAAATTGTATGAGTTCCGGCACAATATATTCAATAACATGTAAGGCATGCGGAGAGGAATATATTGGTGAAATTGGTAGACCATTTCACCTGTGCATAAAAGAACATCTAGATGGGAAATTTAGTATCGAAAAAGCAAACTTCTAAGTTTGAATAGGGCGCAAAAGCACATTGATAATGACTTTGATGTGACTATCACGATACTGGCGCGGGAGTCGAAAGCATCGCCTCGCAAAATTCTCGAAAAAAAAGAAAACTAAAAACCCATGAATGAACCGAAAAGACGAATGCGTCTCTGTAACACGAGACCTGGCACCTAACATGCGCTTAACATTCTATCTTCATCCAAGAGGTATTGCTTAGATATCGATTTGCTTACCGACTTAAACAAAGAGTGATATAAGTGTACGTCCAGGCTCTGAAGAAGGCGGTATCGCCGATACGTCAGCCAGCTATCCGTACAGCGATCTATTGAAAACAATCAGCAACGACAACAACAGTGTCGTCTACCAACCTCGTGAGAGCTGAACAGAGAAGTATTCACATATAAATTATTAGCATATCTCATAAATATTACTTGAGCTAGCATGTCATGTGGTTAATGGGTTATTGTACAGCCCGATACTCGTGTTTCCTGACCGACAAAACTTTCGTTTTAGCCAATCCTCTCGAGGATCTTACTCCCTCTATAGAGAGGTTGGCGACGACGAACGATTCACACAATCGTCGTCAAGTGAAAAATCACAAGATATGCAACTTTCAACACTCGATTGCTCTTGGCTGATAAATCGCTCTTCGTCGCCTAAGTTTCTATAGAGGCGTATGAGCCCTCGAGAGGATTGGCTAAAGACGCAGGGCCTGCCCGACTGACGACGCTGCAAGACCGAAACAGGTGTATCGGGCTACACAAGAACCCTTCAACAGACTATATGACATGCTGGCTCAAGTAGGAATTATGAGATGCGCCCATTGATGTAGAGTGATGTGCAAAACTTTCGCTTCAGGCGGCAGTAGAACCCGCACCTCACTCTCGCCGGGTGCGCGTGCTCTATTCGTTACACTAGTGACACCCAGTTTGCACACTTTTCTTTCTACATTACAGCGCAATGTGATTGAGTTCAATGTCGAGACCGACTACCAGGGCCACGCCATTGACGGGTGGCAACTGATGGATAGATGCGCTGTAACGTAGAAAGAGCAGTGCGCACAATGGGCGTCAGTAGTGTAACGGATAGAGCACGCGCTCTCGGAAAGAGTGAGGTTAGCGTTCTAGTTCCGCCTGACGCGAAAGTTTTGCACATTACTCTGCATCAATGGGTTTATATTTGAAATATCATACCACCAGTGGAAGCGGTTAGTTAAAAACTTCCATTTGATCTTTAATTACAAATATATTCAATTTTAAGCGTAGTCTTGATGAAACACTCGAAATAAAAGGCTTACATTAATAATTGACTTTGTTGCCGAGGTTGATGGAAAATCGATTTTTCGAACTTTCATGTAACGTAATGAAACTGCAGGAAAAATGTTGTGATGAAATTTCTAATAGCTCTGCATAACAAGGAAGTGCTAGAATAGAAAATACTTATTCACTTTCTTTTATCTTTTATGAGAAACGCATGACAGGGCCGATAATTGTACAGCGCCGATGGTGTTTTTGATTAGTCGTCAACAAGGCAGAACAAAATTTATTACATTCTGCGTTGGAACATTAATGTCAACGACTTAGTATGATGAATGAACTCTTCATCCTCCACTACGTTGATCATGCTACAAAGCGCTCGCATAGCGAAAGGAAAGTTTCTTTGCAAGAATTTTCTAAATCGACTGAGGTGCATCAATCAGTTGAGAGATTTTCGGAGGACTGATCTTCGGAGTGACCATCAGCGAAAGTGTGCCTCACATGCGCCACACGCGCTCACTAGGCGATTGAGCATTCAAAGGGTGATAACTTCAGCGCGTAAGCACTATGAAAAGTTCGGTAATCTAAAACTGAAACGTAGCTTGAATTGCTCTATTATCACGTATAATTTGATACAATGTATCGCGCTGATATTTTTACGTGAGAGAAGTGCATTGACATTCAGACATTCTATCTGAACTCTATAGGTAGGTGCCTCAGTAAAAGATTCAGTGAAGGACTCAAAGAAAGTGGTGAATGCGTTGAAAAGCTGAATCGTTGCCACTGCGGCTGGAGAATTTGAAGAGCATTTGCAATGCTTGAACAATTATAGCTAACCATTGTTCATTTAGCCTCAACCATGATCTGAAGTAAATCAGTACGCAGCAGAATTACCATCTCTTTTACCACTTTACTGCTACTTCTCCGCTAAATTTCTTTTTTTTTTTGCTGCAGAAATAAAGTTCTTCCCAAGGCTGAAGGGAGCTAATAAAGTGCACATTTTAACCTACCGCTATTGATGCGCACAATCTAGAAAATCTTGCTTGAGAGGAATAAATGCTACTTCTCGGAGCAAAGCGGAGCACTTGTCATGCTTGAATAAATATTGATTTGATAAGCTATCATACGCTTATATTCAAAGCTTAAAGTTGCTCAGATGATTACAACTTTTGATAAACCAATGATTTTATGTTTAACATTGAGTGGAGTCGACTTTTGTATTTGTTGCTCGTTGAGAGCCTCACCGTTTCAGATGCTGGCGCTGATGGTTTTTAATAAGTGTAATTGTTAAATCACTTCATGATGCTACATTAGACCACAAAAAGTCTTGTTTATTTCCATTTTGCTGCTGAGAGGCTACTCTGGTTGTGAAATTGTCGAATGGTATAGCATCCATATGGAGTGCGGTATAGATTATCATAAAAATAACTC
The DNA here is from genome assembly GCA_019055375.1 of Parelaphostrongylus tenuis. NCBI lineage: Eukaryota > Metazoa > Nematoda > Chromadorea > Rhabditida > Metastrongylidae > Parelaphostrongylus > Parelaphostrongylus tenuis. Next base: position 72,391 of record JAHQIW010000100.1, on the reverse strand, counting down.
ATACCATCAGATAGAGCTGTATATCGTTACGAGACCTCTTGAAATTGTCTTTCAACTGCCATAAGGGTTCGGAGGATTTCAGCACTCACATCTTAATTTATATGAGGAATTTTATCGCAGTTTTTCCATTTACTAACTAAAATTCGTCGATCAGAACAGCATTTGGTGCACGTGACAATCTTGAGATAAAGTTGTTTCTCTCTTAGCAATCTTTTTAAAACAAGACGGAACGAATTATTCTGCTTTCTTCGGCCATCATAAAATGGTGATTACACAGTGCTGCCTGTGTTTTCGAATTATCATGTGGACGAGCAGAACAATTTCCAGCCCTAAGTTATGTGCTGTAGTACTTTTTTTTACACGACCCTTTGCCACGTTTTCTTCTTCGGAACCCAGTACATCTACAATTCGATTTGTTTCCTCGCAGTCATTGGTCACAAAGCTCTTTGAATATTTTGCGTGTTGTTTTCTCTTTTCTATTTTTTTCCTATTTTTATCTATATAATTTTCCATTTCTTTAGACTTTAGACATCTAGTCGATAGATAAAATCTCAAGGATTTGGATGATATATTTGGTTTTTGAAACGGACTTCATAGTAAGCTGAGTCAAACGAAGAAGGGTTTTAGCACTCAGATCGCAGAGTGTCTCTTAGCCAAAGAGACTTCGCAATCATGCTCGTAACATCGCCAAAGCGTCTGTGAACAGAATACAAGCTTCATTTGATGATCTCTTTTGAACAGACGTTCGGTTTGCAACACGCTGTGTTTCTAGGAACATGCCTGCGCCTATTTCAATACTTGGTGAAGCATAATGATTCATAATAAAAGGAACTCGATTAAAACCAGTATGCAACAATTGGAAGACATTCGATGAGCACTGCACTTGTGTTATTTGTTACGAAATATTATTTACACACAGGAAATGCGTGTTGGCTTGGCCCCAATATGGTGAAATCTTATCCAAAGAGCGCCAAAGAGTAGTGGATCGAAGCCGATGTTGCTCTGCGCGAAACTTAACATGCCTTTGGATAACACAGCGCGATAAGAAATCCATTTCAAGAAACAAATATATTATTGACCTAGGCGAAACTTGAACTACCGAACGATGACTGAAAGTTCAGTAGAAATGCTCAGAGAAAAATGAGTACTTTTCCCTTATTCGTATCCTGTATCGACTCTTCAGCAAAAACCTATTGTTCGGTGGTTTTCAATGTTTGAGTTTGATAGCTCAAATCAAGAAAATTCGAATGGTATAATTTATTCTCTAGAGGCTCCATCATTATGCTAAACAGCGAAAATAAAATTGTGTTTCTCTCATTGAGATATTTGTCCCTTAGTAAAGCCTTTCCTATAGACTTTTAGCAAGAACTCATAGCTTAATCTTGTCGATTTTGATAGTTTTCTTGATTTGTGAAGGAGATTTTTTATTGAACTGCAGCTGCTAAAAGAATAATAGTTTCTAGCCGGGCGTCATGGGCTTTGAGCAACCACTCTTTGGCCCTATGTGAATAAGATCCCATCATAATGGCGCCAAGCCAACAAGATTTTACTAGCATGTGAATAAGATTTCACAACAACTGACACCAGTCCACTGCACATCGATTGCCTTTCAATTGTTTTCTGCTGGTTCTCATCGAGTGCCCTCAATTATGAGAATTCATGCTTCACCAATAAATGTAATAAAGGCAGTGATGTTGCTGCAAAAGCATGCCATGTTACAAACCGAACTGTGCAAGCTTGGTCATCGAAGGAAGCTCGGATCTGATCCATAGACTTTTTGGCGATGTTACAAGTATGTTTAGAAAAGCCTTTTCGGTCGAGGCACACTGCCCACCGCGTACGAAACCCAATCTTCTTTTGACGTTACTGTGCAATAAGAAGTCCATTTCAAAACCAAGTATATCATTGGAATCGTTGCGATTTTATCGATCGATTAATTGTCAAAAGTCAAATTTTGCTAAACGAGAGATGTCCGAATGAGAAACAATGTTATTTTCGCTGTTCTAGCGTAATAATGAAGCAATTTCTAAATTATTGTATATCGTTCAAATTCTTCAAACTTAAGCCATCGAATGGCTACTTAAACATTGGAAAGGACCAAAAGATACGTTTTTTCAAGGGGTGGAAACTGGGAACAGATGACGGGAAGTACCAAATTCCACTATATTTCCAGTGTTGGGGTGTGGGTTATGCCACCGGGTCAAGGTACGGTATAGGAAATTGTTATTATGATACAAGTGACTGCTGTTTTGAATCTAACTTTATGAAACTTAGATGAGTATATGCAAACAGCTCAATTGCGTCCGTCAGGATTGTTAAATCTATATAGTTAAAGACTTGGCGTCAGAGATGAATAGAACGAAACAAGCGACTTAAGGAGCATTTACGAGCATTGCGTTATTCAGCATTCGTACATTCTTAGCACACTGATTTTTATGTGCTTTCTAATGGTAGAATCTGACACAGAAGTCACTTCAGAAAGCTTTCCAATCAGTTCAATGCGCTTGAGACTTCTAAAATTCAAGATTTTTCATGTTTCCAATGTCTTTTGGCAGTGATATGATGTTTCGAACATGCTTAGGAGAACTGAGTGGCAAGCAAAAAAATCAGCTTCACTCGGAACTACAACCGGCGTTCCATGCATAGCGGGGGCGCGTATTGCCAGTACACCACCGAGGACCCTCTCGCTACCACTCATTCTTCAATTTCTCTATTACGGCTACCAGGCACTAACGTATAACAGGTTTGGTCAGAGAAGTAATATTGCCTTACATATTCAACTAAGCTGTAATTACTGTGATATTGATACTTAAGATTTCCTACGCTCACTGCTTTTCGAAGTTTTATGATGTTTCAAATTTACCTACGAAGTGAGTGGTAAGCAAAATCTTGAGTATTACATATCACAGTGGCTGTCAGCTTAACGGGGTGCATAAAACGACATGTGCCTACTGACCAAACATGTTAAAGGTTGGTGGCTAATAGCTATGATAGAGACACTGAAGAATTAGTGGTATCCAAGTAGTGGCTCGGTGGTGTAATGGTAGCACGCGCTCTCGGTATGCGTGAAAAGCGAGTTCAACTCCCGCTTGGAGTTGGATTCTCGTTTACCACTCAGTTCTCCTAAATATATGCAAAACTTCTGAGATTATTTCAAAGACGATAAATTCTATGAGAATTTTTCATTCCGAAAGTCTTACAGCATGTTGTAATGCTATAAATATATATCAAGGCAGAATGACAAGCAGAGCATTCGCCCCAAATAGGAATTCATTTCGCCTTTTAACCACACTGAGTGTGTGTGCTACCACTGCATCACTGGGCCTTTGCTCCGCTTTAACTTCTTTCTCAGTGTGAGGTATCGAAGTTAGGCAACCAGTGGTTAACGGGTTTGTTTGGTAAGCACACATCACCATTGAACCAAGTTGAGCTTGCAGTTATTCCTTGTACCAAAAACAAGTGCTAGCATAGCGGTGGTCTCGCTGGTGTAGAGGTAGCACGCACCTTCGAAATAACTAACGCAGGTCCAACTCTTGCCTCAGGAGAATGTTTTAGCATACAACTCAGCATCCTTGACTAAGAGAAAATTCAAAGAGTAACAAAAACTTCTGTTATATCACGTCACTGGCATTCGTGTCTTGAGTTGTGAATCTGTTGGGGATCTGTTAATGGTTTGATGCATGATAAAGGACTGTTGTTCTCAGATGAGTGTGCAACATTTGTCAGGTTTGTCAAGAGGCAGAAGGGAATAGCGTTACAGAATGACGAGTCCTCTGAATGGTCTCCTCGTGATTTCTTTGGTAACCACCACAACAGTGCTGGGATGTGGAGTAATGCCACCGGGTCAAGGTAATTTATAGGAAATTGTTATCGTAGTGCCAGCAACTACAGTTTTTGAATGCGAATTTATGGAATCAGACCAGTTTGAATGTTTGCAGAGATCAGTTTGATTTTGAATTAAACGCTTGAGAGATCAGTATGCTGAACGCCTCAGCTTTGAAGTCTCAGAGGACGGAGCATGTGGATTAGACATCATTTGGGAGCATCGCGAATATAGAAAAGAGATCCAGGAACGTGCGACTCCTTGCTCACTTTTTCGAATCAACAATCATCGCTGCCTCAACATGTATATCAAAGACCTGCTGTCTATGTAAATAGGATAAATGATCAGCTGGCATTGTTGAATGCGCACTCAAAAGGTCGATCGCAGAAGAGTATCGTGCATTTCAGAAGTGACAGGTAGAATCTAAAAATCTGAACTACATCGAAGATCTAAAATCAGAGACGCGTTGTACACGTGAAACCATCGAAGAACGGTTAGGGCGGACACGAAATGCGTTTAACAACAACCCATGGGCGACAGTCTCTACCGACTGCCATGATAGACCTCATGAAAGGCTCAAGATATGTTATCAGATTATATAGTGCTCAATCAGTTTCGTTCGAAATTTGTAGAAATTTCCGAAACGGCAAATAGCTTTCGCATTGCTCATTGGGCTTCCAATATTCCCTGTGTGAGCGGATGAAATGGAATTTTCAGCAAGAACGTCAAGATTACTGCAATTTGTGAAAAGCTTGACAAGCTTACAGCTAATTAGTGATTATCTGGTCTACAAGAACGTTGTAAGCCAATGGATGTGTTTCACGCTTATCCAGAGTACAAGTGCAGGGAAACTTACTATGATGCATTTGGATGGCTGCAAGCACTAGCTCCAATCAAGATTTCAATCCAAGCGTAAACTCACATGTAGAGCAACCATCCATTCTCGCAGCAATTTCTTGAAACAACAAGTAGCGAAATTAGCTTTTAAGCCTCCAAATATCGAGTGAACAGAATTGAATAGAGCCGCACGAGCAAATGTACACCGTAGATTTTTCGAAACTTTTGAAAAATTAGGAAAATATTGCGAGTGCTCGCAAACATTGCAGATTGATACAAGTGCTTAAGAAAATACTTTGGTTTGGACTAGATTTGAGAGTTTTTCATAGGCGTGATTATAGAAAAATGAACACTTTGTTTTCTTATAAGTCACTTTTTGATGCTATACATAGATCCATGGGGTAACAACGTAATTGAAGCACATGATCCCCAAAACTGCCTACATTTATTTCTATGTAAATTTCCTCTAAAAAGCCCTACACCGTCAAATTTCTGTTCCCGAATTTTAATTCCGCAACATTTTAGAAAAAAATGCGAGAAAAAATTTGGAAATACTCTGTTGCCCCATAGATCTATGTTCCGTATTAAAAAATTAATGAAATGTTAAACAACTGGACGTTCATCTTGCTGTAATAAATACATTATAGAGGTACATTCAAAACTAATCAACACCACAAAACAGCCGCAAAAGACCTGCTATGGAGCTTTGTTGATAGGTATTGAGCAACTTACCTTCTTCCTCATAGAAGGCGTAACTAACCACTCACATTACGTACTGCTGACAGCGAGTGACCATGGGTGCGGTTATATCGTGGCCTGTCTTACTCAATATGTTATTACTGTACATGGTTTGTAAAAAGACTTATAGCGCGTCGTACTGATGTAAAAAAGTCAACAGTTTGTAATCGAAGTTCATTATTTGGAGTTAAAGCGGATTTTTGTATCATGTGAGGAAATTTTGATTCCAAGCAAGGTTTGTCGCTACAAAATTTGTGCAATATCGAAGAAAATTTTGTAAACTAATTTTTTAGTAGGAAGATTGCTCATTCATACAAATCTTTACTATTTGTTAATTGAAAAAATCTATACTGTCTGTTAATAGTGCAAAAATCTTTGCTATTTGATACTAACTTTGTGGGATGCAGTGGAGTTCTGCGAAATGTGGTCGTAATTCCTTGGTTTCTTCAGAAAAAAGCTTTTTCACTTGACTAATAGTATTCATTCGTAGACTGATAAGCCAGAATTGGCCGCGGTCAGCAAAGGATCAAGCCAAAATGTATTCTCATCAGTTTATACATTGGTTGAAATAAGTGACATATCGTCAAAGTGGAACCTAGTAAAAGTGTCGTTAGACGCTTGAATAACTGAAATGAATTCGAGAACTCTGGACACATTTTTAGCTCGCTTATCAACAGAGAGTGGAAAATTTTTGAACGTATCACTTGCTGGGATCTCCCTCATTGCAGAATCCCGCAAGGTTAGCCGCGAGAGCAGCTAACGCGTCCACAGAAGGTGGAAAGGAGAATCAAACGCGGAAAAGCGACCGTGTGCTTCCCAGAGACGCAGTAAGATTCAGTGGATGAGGTCGTTGCTTCTCCAGCAACAATTTGACAGACCTTCTTTATGGGTCAAAATGACCAAAAGCCTGCATTCAAGAGACCGGAAAATACATAGGAAGCGCTTAGAAGTCACCTCCAACAATTAAGTTCCTTCCGCTCCTACGAGAGAGACTGGCAAGCTACTCGTGAGTTTGAACGACTCAATCGATAAAAGTGAGACAGAGAGATTTTTTTTGTACTCTCGTAAAACTTCAATGAGTCGTGCGATTGTGTGGATGTGGTCCGCAGTACTAAATTCTTTTGCAAACCATGTTTGTTCGCATGACCGTTTTTTTTACAGTGCTTTGCTAATCTTGATGATAAGTCGAGTGAACAATGAAAGTCTCCCTCTATCAGCAACACGGTCTTGCTGGTTTTCTATTGACTAGGAACCATGCATTCTGATAGGAAACAAGTGAAGAGCCAAGCCTGGGTGTTGATGAGAACTAGGAGTAAGTTCTGCACCTGTTCCTGTTTTATTTTGTCTAAAGCCAAATGCTGTTCAATTCTTTATTAACGATATAACCTGACCTATTTTGGAAAAGAGACCGATCAAACGACTAATTCATTATCCTTCATTCCATTTGAAGGTTAGAAGGCATGGTTATTCAAAAGATCCGAGTCGCAACCATTGATGACTTTAACGGTCACTTTTCTGGAAGTTGAATTTTGCCGTTAGGGAATCGGAATGTAATCTTCTTGGTCTTGTAGTCGGAGAAGATTTGATGGGCTTTGTGAATGCTCTTATCACCTTTTGCAGCTTCGACCATGACTGCTTCTCGTCTCTCACTGGGATGATCTTTTATCGCTTCACTGCAGCGTTTCGCAAGTTTACATGAAAGGTTTCGGTTGCCTGTAGCTCGTGCGAGTTCACGTTGACGTATCAGCTTGAGTGTTTGCGGAGACAAGCGTCTCTTCGTGACTTTAGGACTCTCGGCTTTCATAGCGCCAACGTGAAGATATTCTACGAGCCGTTCGTCGATGTGACAACGGTATCTTCAAGCGAAAAATAAAACGTTGTGCGAAGGAGACAACGTCCAATCCCATGTAGAACTTAGGAACATCAGACATTGGTCGTACAGAATCTCCAGTTTATTAAGATGTGACCCAACTCGTTACGACACTGTCCTTTGAGATACTAACATGTGCACCACTGAGAGCGAGGCTTTTGGGTTCGTTTTGGTTAGGAGGACCAAATGATAATCGATATCATTCGCCAGGATTGTTAGTAACCATTCGAAAGCTAAGACTTGAGGTTATAGCCCCACCTCGCTATTTTCCAAAACACCCCTTTATTGTGCTGTAACATTGAAAATAAAATTATGTTTCATAAAACCACGTGCTTTTCCTCTTACCTCGCTTGTATTTCTTTTCGTTAGACAAAACTCGTTCCTTGAAGAGCTAATACTCATACTATCACAGAAGGTTTGAAAAACTCATAAATTTGTTTGTTTTTCGAAAAAGCTCTTTTGATCTCTTCTGGCTTTTGATCTGTGCTTTCAACCTCACCGGACAGAGCTCTTTCTTCAAACTACTAGTAAACATCTGATAGCGTAATGCTTCCTGATATTGGCAACGTTCTATTACCGTCTATTCGACAAGGAGAGAGCCGTGGTAGGGGCGGGACGAGGCGGGACGATCGATACATGTTCTTACTTTTTGGGAAATTTTTCCTCCGCCTTGAAGCAAACTCAAAATAAAACAATTCACTGAGATATACGAAAACCCTCTACACATTGATATGCTTTTCGGCTTTCAGCGAATTATAAGCATGATAAAGACGAGGGCGAAAGACAAGTGTGGAACCTAATGTTTGACCTGAATGCTACGCTTCATAAAGGAGTGATTTGAAAAATCGGCGATGTGGCGCTGTATTCTTAAGTATCAGCTTTTGAATACTTACTAGCACTCTTATGAAAAGTTCCTCTTCATCGAATGAGATCGGTTTTTCATTTGCTCTCTTCTAATCAGAAGGAGCCGGCTCTTGGAAATGGGAGTTTTCAGGGGTGGTTTCGGTCATCATGATAAACTTAGATAGCTCATCACTCCTTCCGCTTCATTCTAATCCATGTGTTCCAATGTGAAGTTCTTCTGACCTCCTTCCAGGTCCAATTTTCGTGTTTAAAATCTCCAATAGTGACCTTTAATAATGTGTGGTCATCTCTGAAGAGCTTTTCGAGGTTCATATAGGAAGCTTCGACTTTGACTTTGTCTTAGCTTGATGTTGATACGTAAGCAACGAAGCTGGTCAAAACCGGCATTGATTCACATCGTTTCAGCTTCTGTCTTGCGACCCGAGTTGTTAGTGTTCAATATAGTCGATGTTCATGGTCAAACTCGTCTTGACGAGAATGCTAACGTCGCCGACACCTCTGCGATCGCATGTTCCAAGGAACAACACTTTTCCTGTGTCATGAGCAGCGTGAAACGGTTGGCGCCTTCTCGTCTCGACTAGGCTAATGATGTTGTACCTAGTCTTTCTTGCTAGCATTAATAAGTCTTCTACAACGGATTCGCTTGCAAGTGTTTGGGCTTTATATGTACAGATCTCCACTTTAGTATATTGATTTTGATAGCCTATTTTGGCTCTGAGATTGTAAGATTATCTCCGTACTCGTCGTACCCGGCGCTGCTGTAGCGGAGGCCCTTCTGGGGTCAGGGGAATGGGGGGTCATTCTTATCGCTGATTTGACTGTTCTTAAAACTCAGCGTGTCGCTTGCTAGGCCATAAAGTCAAAGGCTGAGCCCTCTTGAGTCCTTCATCAGTCCCTGCCGGGGAGTAGAACAAGTTTGTTTGTTGCAGGCGACTCTTGACCACCTCCCATGTATTCACCACCCTCTTGATAGCAGGGTTTTGCCATTTTGCCTCGTAGAATTACACGTTTGGCGAACTGGCACTACAAAGACATAGGACTGACCTCTGAATCCACTTGCGTCTCTGGTAAGCACACGGTCCCTTTTGGTATTTGATCGTTAAGATCCCTTATCCACTACCTAAAAACGCGTCATGTGTCCTTATAACTAACTGGGCTTTGGGTTTAACTGGCGGGAGGTTGATGCCTGTTGTTATAACTATTGTTGTTGTTGTTGCCGTTGCATGGCCGATGCTTCGGCTGTTTCGCTTTCTTCATAAACTAGACATAATTTATGTAATGCTATTCGTAAAATACAGTGGAGTATCCATAGTACTAGGAAAGATCTATTGTGCAGTTCAAGGCCCTGCAGTACACTATATAATCCACCCACTAATACGAATTGCGGCACTCAATATACTTCCGTATCTGAATAGAATAAAGTCACCGAAGCATCAGTCGTCAACCGATAGCATTAACAGCAACAACGACTGAAAACGGCTTGGTGTTGGCTTTCAAACGGCAATCATTGAGGCAAGCATAGTTGGAGCCGCAAATCTTTGTGGAGACTATATATGCATTCGATGATTTCTACACTACTTGCTAAAGCGGTGTTCACGGTACACACCAAAAAGACTGCTCAACGTCGAACGCCTTCTTCGTTAGCTCTTAAGTATTTATTTGTTCACTACCCTTCATTTATTTCGATTTTTATTTGTTCTCTCATAAATATGTGAGATATAATTCTTTGTTCATTTAGTTTGAAATCTTGAAAGTTCTATACAGGAAGCACTAGGAGCTTCAACGTCAGTGGCTTCTCCTTGCCTGTAGCCATGGCTTTTTCCACTGCACCAAATGCGCCTACACTAGCCCCTGGTATTTCCTCAAGTGCAGATGCAGCAAAAGGTTTTGTAGCACGTCTAGCAATTCAAGCAGTGAGCTTACATTTTCTGCAATAATTTTTCTACAATTTTACGTCTTGAATATCATCCTACAGACCATGTTTTATGTGGCCTCATAGTTTGCTTAAAAAGATGAGAAAAAACTGACTACTTAGTAAGGAACTTTTTTAGGTTACTGATGTTCTCGATCAACAAGGTCGTGCTGCCCTCCTTCCAGATCCCGTGATTTTATCGATTTTGAATCAACTCACTATTCGGGTCATCTACGACCCACTGGAATGCAAAGTGGTGTTTGCCCCTAAAACACCAGTGGAAGATAGTAAGCATAGGACTTGCAAGACTTATTCAGTAGATTCTACACATGAAGCCAAGAGGCAAATCGAAAAGAAAACGTTGATTTGAATGTTGTTGCAAAATCGTCTCATTGAAAATACCTTAACATAGCAAGGCAGGTCAAAGACAGTTGTTGCCAGCAATTTTGTTCACTAGTGTTCTAAAGGGGCGAATATGGGTACAAAATTCTTAGTTATTACAACTCTTACGGCTGTTATAACGTTGTTGTTCTCATTAAAATCAAGTCAGACAATCAATTCCTTCATTTCTACGGAAAATCCTGAAGCCCATACCCAAACGACTTGCTTAAAATTCACTAGTTTCTCTGTGGCTTTTCCACTTTTTCCCACAATCAGTGAAAATCAATCTCACAGAATTCACGTGGATGCTTAGCGAGTTCATCTTGATGAGTGATGGGATTGTCATGCTAAAACAATACACTAGGACACTATTGAGATCACTAGTGATAATGAGTTATTCTTTCCTGTGGGTCTTCTTATTGCTTATCGAGAATGTGTAAGGGTTTTACGTGCTGATGTTATAGATTACCGATCGAGGATTATGACTCTTATTTCGGATTCTCCTCCGTATGCCTTTCGTGTTGCTCTATACAAGCCTATCGGAGTGTTCTGTTTGATTCTAAGTTGTGCATTAATGCTCATAAAGCGATCTCTCTGCCGTTCCGTTAGGATGAATCGTGAAGTTTTGCAATACGCATAGGTCATTTAAGCGGCTACGAACTATATGATGTCTTAGAACGCTTGGTGGTAGTTCAATCACTGCTACTGAATTCCCTATATAGGTAATTTTTAAGTATGTCTCCATAAACCTATTCTTCAACTCAATAGGTGGAATGAATGCAAACTTTCACTCGCCATGCTTATCATTTGTGTGATTTAACTCAAAATCCTCATCAGTCCATGCCGTCAATAGCAGAACAGCAGTTCAACCGCTTCATTCATATTGTAAATAAAATTCGTAAGTAAAAGTTTCATCGGATCCAAGTTTACAGTCCGAAAATATTCCGCACTGAGAGGCTCTGCTCGGTTAGTCGTGAGAGTAAGTGGAAATAAGCCAGGTGGTGGAAGGGGGAATTAAGCACGAATTGAATGCGGCCATATATCTCTCAGAGACTCTGATGAATCTAGAGGACGAACTCCTTATTTCTGTTGCTCTAATTTGAGTGACTTTATTTCTACGAATCAAAAAGGCCGAGACCTCCAATGAAGCGACGCGGCTAGAAGTATAAGGGAGGCAGTTAAGAGTCACCTTCAACAGATAAGCTTCTCTTGATCCTCCGGAAGAGGCTGGTAAGCTCCTGTGAGTAACCAACCAACCGCTCAGAGTTCACCAAACTGTACGTTGATTATGATGCTAAGAACTACAGTAAAAACGAGCTTCATCTTTCTGACGCAAACAAAGCCCTCGGTACCGCAGCATTGGATGGGATGAGAAAGGAGATGCTGCTAAAATTTTGGGGCCAAACTAGGTTGCTGAAATTGGAACGAAACAAGGCGAAGGTCTGTACCCATAAAAGATGTTCACATGCAAACGAGTCCTTCATGTAGGATCCATTGATGCAAGAAGGAAAGAAAAGTATGACGTTATCGGCCTGGCTGAGACGAGGAAACGACACCCATTTCACGTTGTTTATGTTACCGGATAAAAACTGTCGCTTAAAACATGCGATCTCAGAGGCGTCGGCGACGTTGGCGCTCTTGTCAAATCGAATTTAACCATGAACATTGATTCCTTTGAAATTTGAACTACTAGGAACCCGTATCGGACGATTGCTCTTGGACACTTTGACCATCTTCGCTGCTTGCGCACCATTATCGAGCTATGACGAAGACGAAGATGAAGCTTTTTGTATGTGTTGAGAAAAGTTTTTCAGAGAAGACCCTACATTGCTCAAGGTGATCATTGTAGATTTCCACGCGAGAATTGGATCTACGATTATTTGATGAACGTCACACTTGGACACACGGGTTATTGGAACGAGCAGCATGAGAGGCTGAGTTCATCGTGGCGAACAAATTATCCATGCTAACGCACAATTTCAAAAGCTCCTCAACGGTGGACGTAGGAGTCTCCCAATAGGGAGTACCATGATGGAATAGGCACATCTTAGTAGATCGATGGTTTTGCTTAACCGTTGCCTCTTAACCTTGAAATTCTACTTGGATTCCAACTATCGCCTCGTTCGTGAAGTGTTTCTTTTTCAACGAAAGTAGGTTTTTGACGAATGAGAAGGCAATTAAATTCAGGCAAAAAAATTTCTGAACTCCTATAAAATGGAACGTATTCAAATTGTTAGTCGGCTCTTAGGGAGATACTGACATCAGTAACACCGAAGAAAAATGCGATCGGTTCATCCAGTATATTCACACTCGCGCTATGAAATCCGAAAGACCTAAAGTCATTAAGAGACTTTTTTTTCATCAACAATCAAGCTGATAATCAATGTGTAGTCGCATGACCCGAAGGCCGGCAAAAACTCAAGTCGACAGCTACAAAATGTTGCATAGAAACAAAAAAAAAACTTAAAAAAGTCAAGAGCAACAGTCATGGCCGAGCTGCAGAAGCTTGAAAAAACACTCACAAAGGCCAACACCTTTGCCAGTTATATAATCAAGGTGATTGCATTTTTACGCTCTCACGAGATAGTTACAATATACTAAAGGACAATGGAGAAAATTATTTACGATTACTACTCGGATCTCTTCAATAGCTATGCCGTCTTGCCGTCATATGACAAAAAGAAATGGATTTGTCCCTCCACTGGTTCTTTTGTCCAAAATCTATCACGCTACATCGTCGGGAAAGAATAGAACAGCATCTGATCTAGACAGAATAAGTCCAGAGCACCTAAAGAACCTGCTTTTAGTTCTCATCATCACCCCTGCTCGGCTCTTCACCCTTATCTGTCGATTTGCAAGGTTCCCAGTCAAGGAAAAACCATTAGAATCGAATTATTGTTAACAGAAGCATAACGACCATGCATATAATGCTCCATCTGCTAGCTCTCCGTCGTTCTGATCTTTCCAGAGTCATCTTGAGCAGTACTGACAAAATACTCGACAAAGAACAGCTATGTCAAAAGCGGGGTTTCTAAGAAGATTCAGCACTACAAACCTTATCAGCACGATAACAAAACTCACTGAAGTCTTACGAGAGTGCAAAAAGCGGCTCTGTCTCACTGACTGAATTCCTCGGGATATCAAGCACAGCCCAGAAACATCACCAACTCAATGGCTCGATTTTTTCGCGAAAAGCGTGATAGAAAGACGTGACGTTCAACGAATTTTCAAAGTGAAGAGGACCTACTGGGTTACTCTTGCACGCGATAGAAAATGAATGTCTTACTGGCGCTCGCTCAAGTCATTATGCACCTAAGGACAATTTCTCAGTTCCCGATCTTATTTTGAACAATTTTTGCGGCACCACAGCCAGTTTGAAGCCGTTGAAGTAAATGTTTCAAAACTACAACTTCAATTTCTTAGTTTCAAAAGATATAATTTGTTATCGAGACCCATTTCTACCTTTTGAAGACAAAATCATTTTCCTTTCTCTTTACATTTTCAAATTTCAATCGATAGCATAACTCTCAGTGATTTTGGAAGTGTGCATCGTTTCTAAAAAAGCCTTGTTATTGCGAGTAGGAGTGGAAATAAGGTTACGCTTCAACATGGACTCCTTATCGCGCGTCTCTCGAGTTATACTGCACACAGCGATCTCAAAGCAGCCTTGAAAAGGCACAATTTTTGCCATCTACTTGAAAATTTTCTCTCCGTTTCGTAGCGATTCTTGGGAACCTAGTGTTGTAATTAAGAAGAAAGTTTGATCTGTCGTTGTATAAGCAATAGCTTTTTATCTTATGCTTTATATTGTTAAATAAACCTGCTATGACGTCTAGACAGCGGGCTAACTTTCAAGTTCAAAGATGTAGCTTTTTTCCGCTCTTTCAGCTTTCTATGAAAACTTTCTCACAAAAATTTAGCCTGAGAATCATCAAAATTTATGCTGTCAAAGAACTACTAAAAGTCTATGCGAAGATGATCCACAAACTCTTGCCGAGCAAAACATGCGCGTCAAGTGTGCAACGTGATCTTTCTTATTTCGCTGCTACATATCGTTATGGAAGCCTTATCATATACAGAAAAATTGATGAGGAGAAGCGAAAAAGCTTTGCCCCTAAAGGGCTGAAAAATGCATCCCTATAACGGAATAATTCCTTTTACATTTACTAAAATTGGAAAAAGTACGTTTTATAGTACAATATAACGTGGGGGAGTCCTGTCCTTCATCTCAATGCCAGCAAAAGTTTGTGAGTCGAAATAAACTTAATAGACTTTGCGCACTTTTATGAGAGACTAGTCTGATCATGTACTCATGCCCAATTTTTGACCCTTTCGTAACCACATGCGCAGTAATTTTTGATCCTTTCGGGACCACATGCGCAGTAAACTGCTTATTGCGAACTGCACCAAATAGACCGCGTGGCGCTCGCAGCATACTGCGCATTTTCGTTTAGTGAGTTTCAAGGTTATTTTTATTCCACTAAATTGTTTTGTATGCTCATTCTATAGCTAACTGATTGGAGACTTGAATGGCAAGAAAGAGAGCGCAAACAATATTCTGCTCACCATAATATTTGCAAAATTACCCCTTTTGTTGAAAGTTCATAAAGCGCTGATTTGACAAAATTAAACGCAGGCCTGAGTTGAATTCGCGATCCACCCATATCGGGTGCGCGTGCTTTCACTACAACACCGTGTACATATTAGATTTCCATAATTTCTTTAGATTTAATTTTTCATTTTCATTTTTTTCATTTAATTCATTTCATTCATTTCATTTCATTTCATTTCATTAATTTCATTAATTTTATTTCCCTAAAGAAATCCATTGTTCAGCAATATAATCACCATCAGTACCACTGGCATGTATCCATTTGTTGAGTAAAGACTGGGTGCCTCCCTCCCAGAAAAAGGAGACTGGCGATCAAGGAATCGGTGAGGTCACTTTTAACCTGATTGTAGTTCTTGAATTTTTCCTCACAGATGTTGCTTTGAGGTGGGAAATTGGTGACGACCCGATGGAACAGTATCACGGCTAATTAGTGGATGTTGGTAATTTGGTCCAATCCAATTTTTCTAAAATGTGGCGAGTTAGACTTTGCAATGTGAGACCGAGCGCTGTGCTGGAGGAGGGCCACAATGAGTCGCTCTTAACGCCTCTCGCACATCGCTGCGGCCAAATTTCGTAGTTGCTCCTTGTAGACGTCAATATTTGTTGTTTGCTTGTTGTCAGGTAAATCTAAGCATCATGCTCTGCCATTCTCAGGAGGCCAAGAGCATGGCCTACCCAGCATAGAAATTGGGTTTTGATTGAGCTGGAGAGTCTTTCTCGCAGCCGGTAGGCGTGGCGCGTGCCGATCTCATTGCAAACCAAAAACTCATCTCCAGTGATGAACAACTCGAGAAAGTCCTGCTGGCAAAAAGACATAAAATAGTGTTTCACACTCCAACATTTGTTACTGGGCAGAGATTTTACTTGTAGTTTACTTATAGTTTTATTCGATAGCTCAAATCTCGATGTATTCAGTGAAACATCTGGCTTTTAAAAAGATCATCTAGTGCGCTACAGTAGTCAGAAGAAGATTGGGATTCACAATCGACGTGCATTTCTCGTCGGCTGGGGTGTATAAGAGGCTGTATTATAATTGCTCAGTTTATTGATAGAGCGCCGTTATTTGCATGTGGCGTGCGATATTTGTTATTGAATTCAGAAATTTCTCTTTCTTGAAAAAAGTTGAGATGAAATATATGATTCCAAAAGACTCCCTTCATACGTTCATAAACTAATCCTGCACTGGCTCAGGTCTAGTGGCGGGCTGTTCAAGAATTCAAAATAAATCAAATGTCTAGACCTCTAGAACAATGGAACAAAGTTTGTCTACACTTGCAAAAGTCCTAAGGAATTTTTACGAAAAAGAGGAAAATGCTCCAGAATAACTAGTAGGAATATAACGCGAAAGCGCCCCAATGTGAAAAACAACTTAAATTTTATCGCCTTTCTAGCAGTTTATAATGTTATGATTTGATACCCAAAAATCCTGAGTGCTGTGCAAAACTTGATATGCAAAACAAAATAAAAGTAGAGCAAATTTTGCATATCACTCATCATCCCTGGATATTTGTTAATACATTATAACACTGGTTTAAAAGCAGTAAATCATGAGTCATTCTAGGTTAGATATAACATTCGAGTGTCATATCATTTCGATCCCTGCGATAAATCGTGATTATCTTACGGAATATAAGGAAATAAGAAATACCGAAATATTCAATAAAAAAAATCATTGTAAACTATGACAACAGTATGTTTAATCATATTATGGATGTTAAATATTGGCACATTGCTCACACCTATAGCATGTCAAAGCATCTTCTGCGATTTTTTCTCATTCACAACAATTTAACTGATTTAGCTATGAAAAAGCTACCGAGTTCTTTTCCGTTAGATGGCGAAAAATGAACATTCGGCCCCACTCGTTGGACAGGAAGTTTTCATGAAAACGTTGATAATAACTCGAAATTTTGGAAATCTGACTAGCACCGTACGTGGCCCGTTATTCAAATTACCTTTTCATAAACCTATCAACTTGAAAATAAAATTATGCTTTACATCGGCCGCGCAATTCAAGTATTAGTTTGCGTAGGCGCAAAGGGCACTTAAAATTTTTAGAGAAACACTTTTAGCATCAGAATCAGCCGTTCAATCCAGAGTTTCTTGGAGAGTGGAAAAACAACTCCTAATTGAATAGTAAAAATCGCACTTCCATATGGCCTGAAAAAGGTCAATCAATGGACTTTAGTGTTGAAACCTGCCGCATCTGCCCTGGCACTCCCCCTCCCCCTCTACTACCCCGTAGAAAAGCCAAAATGCTTACGTTCACGGATGTGGACTGGATCTTATTTCTCCCCCTGCACTGCAGATAAGCGGACTTTTCAGAAAAAATGCACAGCGTTGGAATTTTAAAATCTTACGCTATCGAATGAGTAGTAATATTCTGCAGAAAGATCTCTGTCGTGCGAAAAACACGCATGTGTGAAGCGAAAATGTTTCCTTTCGTTGAAGTGTTATAAAAGGGTCTTTTCGGGAACGGCCTTGCTAGAAATTAGAGTTTTCAAATAGCTACTATCACTCTGATGAAAAGCTCTTGAAAATCGAATGGGATTCAATACTCTTTTGTCGGCTTTTAGCGAAAACTACCACTTCCATTCCGTTGGCTGCGAGTGCTTTCTTATAACCATTCCTAGATTTCGTTATGTCTGATGATTATTTTTCGAGCCATACATGCCATATGATCTGTTATGGGCACTTATAGAGCCCCGTCACGTGTTTTGGCCTTGACAGCCTCTTCAGTTGAGCGGTACCCTCCTTCTTGACCAATCGTCTTGGGGGAAACTCACCTCCCTTACATAGAGTTGGTAACGACGTAATATTGCACACTTTTCGTCAAGTGGAAGAAGTCACTAGATTGGCAATGTTGTGCACTCAATTGCTCCTGTTGATATTTATAAAAGATCAAATCTCTCCGTTTGAGTGTTTTATTAAGACCACGCTCAAATCTCAATATATTTGATGATTATTTATTTGAGACCCTCCTAAGAGGATTGGCTGTCAGATATACCACTATCATTATTTCAAAAAATCTAGCAATATGCAGCGACGCAAAATTTTCTCGCATTTGATGAGGTCAGATATGCAAAAGGGGCGCGGTCACGAATAGGCTAAAATTTTGTCCTTCTGGAGGCGATGAAGTAGTTGGAAACAATGTGTCAGCCGCGATCCACTCTCTGGGGCATTTTGATTTTGACCGTTGTTGAGATGCTTTAAAAGACATAACTGATAGACGAGTGTCGCTTCGAGGAGTGGATGAGATAGGATTCTACAGCATAGTTTACACAGCTTTTCTGCAACAGTCGTAGGAGTCACAGTCGCGTGTGATTGTGCAAAAAGACTACTTTTCATTTTCGAATGAAAGGCACAACCGCTGAAATTTCATTGTATTTCATCGATTTGCTGGACATTTTCTGTGTCGCAACGGTTTCACGCGAGCTGAAAAAGGTGTGATGGATTATTTAGCACCAGAGTACGCAACGGTCAGCTCAACCGTCTCGCTTAATAATTGTGGCTTTGGGAAACGTGGTACAGAATCCATCTGCGGTCGAAAGCCACAATATGTTTGAGAAATAAGTCGTTCTGGTTGCGCAGAAGAAATCTGATGATACTTAAGCTGATTCCTTTGAATGGCATGCAGTCCGTGAAGAACCCATTTGTCGAGCTTGTGCCACTTCCATGTTATTCAATTGTTCTAAAGCAGTTCAAACAGTTGCACAAAATTCTGCAAATTTTCTAATAGTTCCGCACTTATTTTCTTGCATGAGAGCTTTCAACTCATAGTCATCAGTGACAGGCACGTTCGCGACAAGCCTCAACTCTGATTCTTCCGACCCAAGGTGGTAAAGTGCTTTTGGTAGCAGCTCCTTGATCCTGTACTTTGTGAATGTTTCGGATTCTCTTGATGTAATATGCGCCAGTTTGAAATTTCAAAAGTAAAGCAGTTCTGTTGAAAGTCTTTTTGCTCCTGATAAAGTAAGCTTTGAAATTTTTAACAACACAATTTATATGAAAGTTCAATCACAAAGAGTGACGGAGCATACAATGGGCTCAGCCATTATATATCTCAAGCCGCTCCATAAGCTTTGGCACTAAAGCAATAAGCACCAAATTTCGACCAGAAGTATTTAAAAATGCATGATTTTGGTATCGTCTAACTGTACATTTTATTGCGAGTATGTTGATTTACAACTTGCCTATACTTGCTTCCAGATGAAGGCGCTGTGGGTACAAACTCGTGTACTAGTCAAGCACAAATGACGCGTAAGGAAAAATATTAGCGAAGCGGTGCGCAAGATTGATGGAGCTTCTTGTGGACAGCCCGAGCGCTACTGATCCTGCAGAGTGTTCTCACCAGCTTTAGACCTCGCTAATCCCTTCCTAACCGTCCTTTTTGAGACCATATCGACGCTCCAAGCTCATTAATCTTGCGCGTCGCCTCAAATCATTTCCATTTTCCCCTACACGCCATTCGTGCATTAGTAACAAACGAAATTGCTCTCAAGACATCTCCATTCTCAAAGCAAGTATATGCAAGTTTTCCCAGAAAACTTGCACAACTGAATATCAAAATAATACAATTTTAATTACTTTATAGTAAATAAGTTTGGTGTTTATTGCATTCGTGCCAAAACTTATGGAACGACCTATTTAAAGTACAACAGTCAAAAAAAAAACTAAGCTGAAACATATACAAGAAGAATCCTATTACAATCCAACATTCACTTCCAAGAAATCTTATTAGATTAGTAGTACTTAACAGTTTCAAAGAAGAAGTACACAAAATACTCCGACAGATAGAAATGATTGAGATTTACTCGGATTTCAAGAGGAACGCAATTACGCCTAATTAAAGGTGATCCTTGCAGTCAAAATGGCAGCAATTATGCCACAAACCTGCGTCGTTATTGGAAGTACAGTGAGATTCATGTGCAAAGATGATATGACAAAGGACTGTAAAACAAGCGATGCTGAATCCTTAACGTCCATTCCCTCAAAGCACTTTTTGATCACAGGATCACTTATGGTTTGAATGGCACTACTTTCTTAGATGCATTTTTTTAGAAAACAAAATCTGTTCAGACCACAAACATCATCATGGCTAACTGGAGTAGGCAGATGTGGCAGAGTGTAGTGACTAGAGCAGTTCGAATGTTAGCATCGGACCCGTTTGGATCGCACTCTCTCGCGGCAGACGTCACGGTCTTCTAAACCTTGCTTTCGCTGAAGCCTTTACGAAGTGAACTATCCTCTTATATGATTCTTAATTGTAGCCTTACAGATGTCATAAACATGCATGGCATAAAAGCGTTGAACAATCAGCAGCGTAGAAAAAATTATAATATGATGGACTGTATGGAAATTTCGAAGTACACCCTGAACTAAGCGATCAGAAATTTTATTCTTAAAACGGTGGAAATCTTCACGTGTGGATTCCATCGATCAAAGTTTTTCACTAAATTTCTAGTAGCTGTTCGATCTTCTGAGAAATGGCGATTCTAAATATGAACTTGAAGTTTGATTCAATTCTTTATCTAAGCTATTTACTGCGTTAGTAGTTACGACGAACAGAAACTACTTTCCGCCTTCGGAGTGCTTTGCATGCTTTGTTATCGTTTATGCTTGGCTATACACTAGAGCTGTGATAATAACTCAGCAGCTCAGGAAGTTAAAATTTTAAAGACTGATCTGTTTTTTGAACTGACTTCTTAATGAACTATAGCAAGGGGAAATAACTTGAAGTTCGCAGTGGGGGTAATGGTACTTACGCAGCAAAATTCGTACGCTGGAGGAAGTTTGTGATCAAAAGGGATGATATTCTACTGGAGCCTTATGCTATATTATATATATGATATTCTACAAAAGCCTTATAAAGTGAAAACAAAGCCCATCTGCCCTAAAAATTCCCACTTTGAATACGAAGGCTGCATCAATGGGGAACAACGCATCTCATTTCTTGCTTTTTATCTTTTGACGATATGTAGAAGTGTAATAAAAAAACATGATTTCTTCAATGTATACTTGTTGAAGACGCCTATGTGGTGCAAGTTTTAGTACGCAATACTGCAAAGTACTACAAATAATTAGAAATGAACGAATACCTTCTAAAAAAACATAGTATTTTTCTTCACCTGATTCTAATATACTATTTTTCTTCTCAAACCGGACACGAGGTGCTCTACCATATCTATTCAACAGCTGCCGTTTCGACAGTTCGACATCTTCAGAGTCTGGAAAGGTCAAGTTGTGCACAGCCCAATCAGTCAAACGCCTCCATTACTTTTTTAAGAAAAATTCCTCACGTACGAAAATGGCGTTATTGAGAAACATGGTTTGAACAGCCGTCAGTGAGTGTACTGGAAGACAGCAGGGAGTAAATCCGCGAAGCGTGATGCAATCTCAATTACAATGAAAATATTGAAAATGTCAAGTGAAGTGTAACAACATGCTCACGAAAAATGTCTGAAAGGAAACAGTTAAGTGAACAATCCTGAGAACGGATATTAATTTCACTTAGCTCTTCCTTCGTTTTCGGTCTTTGCATTATTAACCCGTCAAAGACGACGTGTAGCTCTGCTGGTAGACGACTGTTCAAAGGCTATTCTCAATAAACAGAAATTTTTTTCTCAGATTATGGCAACAGTTCGAAAATTCAAATTTCGCTCATTTTAAATCTGCGCTATATTTTGATAGGAAGCCCCCTTTAATGTGTTGCAGCGGCAGAAACAAAATTACGTTTCACACTCGGTTCGCTTTATTTGCTTGGCTGGAATCAGTAAATGGATTTTCGCTGAATTTTTGGCGGCCATTAGATAATTAAAATCTCATCGGTTTTGAGTTTGAACTGCTTCGCGATTGCCACAGGACATTGCAAGATGAAAAGAAGTTTACGTTCCACACACAAAGTAGTTTTCCCGCCGCTCAAACCTCGCTCAGAGATTATGGTACTCTGATAATGTTATGACATGTATTGAGCCTTTCGTCAGCTCTTAGTGCCACACAGGCACCTGTTTTTTCTTCAAGGACACTTCAGTAGCCCAGTCCGCCGCTTCAGTCGATCACTCGAGACTAACTCCTCCATGAAGGATTGGACTGCAACTATAAATCACTGCAAGTTAGGTGACAGAATCCCCTGACACTGCAGAGATTAGCAGTCGAGTTTGTGGCTGTTAAAACGAAACATATCTCTCCATTCGATCGCTTTCTACCTTCTTTCAGATACCTTTCATCTCTTTTTGAAAAAACGGTCGAATAGAGTGGTATGATTACCAGCCACAAGCTCGGCTGTCAATCTGTGCATTGTCAGGAAATTCTATCACCTGATTTGCAGTGATTTATAGTCAGCGTCGATTCTTTCATAGGGGAGTGCAGCCTCAAGTGATCGACTAGATCGAGGTACTGTGCTACTGGAGTGTACACGAGTATGGAACGGCGCCTGTCTATCACGTAGACCTGACGAACGGCTCAAAACTTGTTATACCATTATCAAGGTACTATCGTTTTGAGCGAGGTCTGTAAAAAAGCGGCTTAATGGAGATTACGGTACTAATGGGTAAAGTTGAAGTGATTGGGGCTTTTTATTGTCTCAAAAAATTGGATTGTCATAAGAAAACTTTTATAGAGGTCTTTTTAGTTAAAACATTGATGACTTGTTAGAAAATTTGACTTTTTTTTTGAAAGACACGTCCTTGCGAATGGGACCACTTTTCCAACTATTAATGAACATTGCGGCGCTTGTGACGCAGTGGTTAGAAGTGCTCTCCGTCGCACACAAGATCGATGATTCAATCTCGCGTTCATGCGTCACCAAGAAATTCATCTCTTCGGGTTCGGTGAATTGATGCCAGACTGCTTTCACACTTGCAAGGGAGGATAAGCAACACCGAGTCGACAAGGCGACAAACCACCGCGAGTCATTTTAAAGGCCAGATAAGCATTCAATCATCTCAAAAGGCTCTATAGGATAAAGCTCTCGGCGTTGATCAATCCCTGAGGGATGTGCCAGCATTGGTCTTTAATTTTTAACTTCGTTTGTGGTGATTGAATGCCTTCTGGCCTCTACAATGACTCGCAGTGGTCTCCCGCTGAACCGAGTCAGTGCTGCATATCCTCCCAGACGAGTCTGAGACCAGTCTGGTATCAATTTGCCGATCCCGGAGGGATGGATGGATTGGTGAGCCGTGAGCGCGAGATCTAACCATTGTTCTCGTGTGCGACGCGGCGCATCTCTAACGGCTGCGCTACAAGCGCTCTTATCACGTCCGTAATGGTACCTACAATTAGATCATTTTATCGAGTACGGTGAAATACTAAGAAAATATCTGCCCGTGTGACTATGTGGTCAAAGGTATCTCACTTAATGTAACTTTCAGCCCATTGCTACTGTATGCTCTTCATTCCAATGTAAACAAATCGATTTCAGACATGTCTAGGAGGATAATACACTGATTTGATCTATTTGCAGACTCTTGGAAATAATTGTATAAAGTATGTATTTCTCACTTTATGCCACGCACAAAGTCACATGCATGATCTACCTCTGAGAAATTGCAACCAGGGAACACAAAACTTCTTGTCGTTCTAATAAGAAAATTGCTTTGTATAGTTTTCTCTGCAGAAAATAATACATAATACAAAAAATTGAAAAGTGATCATCGAAATACCGTGCATGTTGTGTTTATGAATCTACTGAGCATCTATTCAGTAAGAAATTGAGGACTGCGAAAGTCACAATACTCATCTAGCCCAAATGCATAAGAAATCTTCGAATGAGTGAACATATGAACAGAAAAAAATTGAAAATATTTGGACGCTGATGTTCTAAGTTGAGAAAAGATAAGAAAAGGCAATAGGAAAAGGAATAATTAACTCTTTAGTGGATGGCGAGTGGGAAGCATAATGCTTGATCTGTTGAGTGTGCGGAATGCCCTGATTAAGCTGCCCTGTTGCTGACCAAAACTGCAGTTTCCCCGAGATTGTCAAATCAATACCAGACTTGCCTGGCAGGCTCTCCTCAACTGAAAAAAGGTGGCAACTGCTAAATTGAAGGTAAGAAGGTGTTTAGCGGGGTTACTGCGGAAATCTTTAAAAAATTTACTCCGCTGAATCAAACAACCTTTATGATTATTACTATAGTCCTCGATTTCGGCCTCCACATCATCTGTGAACGCTTGGTTGAGTTTCTTTCCTACCTCTGCTTTTGATTTCGACCTAACCAACTCCGAATCAACTAGTAGGAAGCCCTGCCGAGGATCCGTATCCGAAATATATTCATTGCCAACGACATCATGAAAACCTGAAAAAGCCCTTGCAAAATTACGTCAGGAAACCAGGGAACATTATATGCACGACCAGCAATATAGCATTTGAAATATGTGCTGGGGTGCGCGCAACTAGTGAAGACGGACCATCTGAGTATCTGAGTAAGTACTATAGTCCTCAAAAAGCAACTGAATTCAGATGTAAATATGAGCACTTTTCTGTATGGACGGGAGAGCACGAATCAAATGCAAGAACTGCTATGAGCTGCATTAGATATGATGATGGGTCATGTAAACTTGGATGAAAATTCAAGAAATAGTTGTTTACTAGGTATGACGAGACAAATAATAAACTTAGAAAGAAATCAACCAAGAGAGACTAAAGATCTTTCATGCAGTCTTGTGCTATCATTAGTTTGTATAAGTGTGGGGACTTTTATAAATAAGTGTTTGAGCGTGAGAGTGTTTGTGCGTTTTCGGATATCGGCAGTAAGGGCACCTAGGTAGTGCCACAGCTGATGGTCAAGCATTGCCCCCGAACAAATATGGACTCAAGTATAGAATGACCCTCACGGTCCATACCAAACTCCTAGTAAGCGATTACCAAATAAACCAGCTATTCATCTCTACCATCGAAATAGAGCATATGCTGGTAAGTGAATGGATGATGTTTGCCATGCCCGTGTATCTGCGCGAAAGTGAAGAGTCGGAAGATTATGAAAGGAAGAAACACTCAAAAAAATGTTGAAAAATCTTTGGAACCTGAGTGAACAGATGATGGGCAGCTGCTCAAATATAAGAGAATAAGGATCTGGCGCTCGCATTTGTGGATTAACTGTGAAATATATATCCTTTCATTATTAATTGAGCCAACATGTCATGTGGTCTGGTAAGGGCTCTTGTACAGCCCGAGACACGTGTTTCGTCCTTACAGACTCATCAGCCGGGCAGAACCCGTCGTCTGTCGATCTTTTCATAGTCAGTTCTCTCGGGAGCGTCACACTCCTTATATATAGTTATCGACGACCTACGCTTTACACTCTATGTCAGGTGAAACATTCACCTAACACAGAGTGTTTTCGCACTCGATTGCTAGCTGGCTGGTATTTTTATCATATTATACCTTTCCTTCGAGTGCTTTATTAAGACCACGCTCAAATTTGGAATAAATACAAATTTGAGCGTGGTCTTAATAAAGCACTCGAAGGAAAGGTATAATATGATAAAAATACCAGCCAGCTAGCAATCGAGTGCGAAAACACTCTGTGTTAGGTGAATGTTTCACCTGACATAGAGTGTAAAGCGTAGGTCGTCGATAACTATATATAAGGAGTGTGACGCTCCCGAGAGAACTGACTATGAAAAGATCGACAGACGACGGGTTCTGCCCGACAGATGAGTCTGTAAGGACGAAACACGTGTCTCGGGCTGTACAAGAGCCCTTACCAGACCACATGACATGTTGGCTCAAATAATAATGAAAGGATCTATTGAAATTTGAGCGTGGTCTTAATAAAGCACTCGAAGGAAAGGTATAATGTGAAATATATACTTATGCTGATCGACACGATCCGGTGATTTGAAGTTCAATTAGACTATAACATTAACAGTCCTAGAAAATACAAAGCTACTCGATGCGCTTTCTGGGGCGAAAAGAATGGGTTCGTGCCTTAATGCAAATTTGGTACTTATTTAATAATCTTTGAGTATCCTTATTCTCATTCCACTTTTGGAATGTTCCCGCAACATCTACAACTAGCTGCTTTACACTCTACCAAGAATTCACATTTACTAACAGCATACTTTTTCTACAAGTTTTCTGAACAGTATTGATAAAGGTTTCCTGAAAAACTTTTTGAGTTGCATCATAGAAAATGATTTTTATTCATGGCGAATAACTGATTGTTTCATTATTCATTGGGAGGCGTTGGAGTTGTATCTTACCGAAATCTTATTAAAATCTCTTCAATGATATTTTATATTTAAGTGATGGGAAAACTTCCTCTAATAGTGATAGAAATTTGAATTTCATTAGAAAACTCTAATATTATTAATCAAATCGACCGCGCCGTATGCTAAGATGCTAAGATGCCGTATGCGTATGCGCCGTATGAAAATTTGAATTGGCACCTTAAGGTTAACGGGCATGTCTCTATGAAATCAAGATAACTCAACGTGGATAATTTATCAGACTTACACTGAAGCATCTCAAGTGAATGCTGAGGTATAGTATTGGTTTTTGTGCAGAAGATTCTATCGTGATCAAAGACACTAATAGTCAGATTACATATGTTCTATTATAAAAAATATAACCACCACGCTCAACACACAGGTGCATCATCAAAATAGTCAGCCTAAGTAAAAAATGGCGGTGAGAATCAATCTGTTTGCTTTAGTTAAGATGTGATCGTAGTGTTTTTATTTCTTGAGCTGAGGCTGAAACTCCTTTAAGAGAAACAGTAAGAAATAAAGCACTTTATGCAAATATTGTGGTGCTTTTTGATGAAGAATAAAAACAAGGTAGACGAAGAGTAGTCTAATTGAGAGAGGTAGAATATGCACAGAATAGAAAGACAAATGGAGACATTTCAGGAGTCTAGGCAAAAAGATGTACTTTAGCGAAACTGGAAGGAGAATGACCACAGAATTGCTAGAGTAGAGATCTACAATAGTTTACAATGTTGAACGGAAACCATAAAGTAGCATTTTGCGTATGATTGACTGCCGTCTTTATATTACCACACAATGTCTTTCAACAGTGCGGCACTCAGTCAGCTGTCTGACTTCTCCAAAATCAAGTCAATCCTCGTGGCTCATTGGTACTCTGTAAAGAAAATCACACGTGATTCCTAAAAAAGAATCCGTTTAAGTAAAATAAAAAATCCCATAAACATTGTCACATAACAGCATCAAAAAGCTCGAATATGGCACAATTAGGGGCTCATGTAATGCAGTAGTCATAAGTAACTTACAACACTCACATGGTCTATGGTTTGATCTCAGACTCCAAGCTTTCCATTTCCTCCTGCCTACTAGGCCCGCCTGGTACCAGAAATATGTGATAAATTGGGAGATTAGCAGCATCACTTTCATGGATCAGTAGGTCACTCCTGATTAATGTGTAATACAGTTATGCACTGTATTACAGCGATACTCGTTGAGGTCGAATATCAGAAATCACCAACGTTGAGAGTGATATATTTTCCATGCTTTTATTATTGTTGAACATAGCAGATTTCTACTGTACTCACTTGGATACTAGAATTGCAAGTCTTCGCTGGTGGTGCGAGCCCAGCACAGTTTTCACTCATTTCTTTCTCGCTCAATAGTCGTAAATGATGCTGGCTTGCTTCAAGCATAGTGTTGCGTATTTTCTTGCTACAGTTTTGATAGCAGTCACAAGTCGTTTGATTTAGAACGAGTCTACAGCTTGATTGACGAGCACTGACAGGGCTGCACATGTGTCGACTCTGGCAAGCGCTTTCTCATAGTTAACAAAGATAGAAACAAGACGGATACGATAATTCTGGCATTCTTCAATGACCTGTGACACGCTTTGGAGGTGGTCCATGCACCAGAATTCCTTAAAAATCCTGCTTGCTTGGCTGGCTGTGCCTCATTCAAATTTGCAGTCTGCGCGAGAAGATAATCCTCGTTAAGGGCTTGTAGAGTACATTTAATGAGCATTTTGGAAGGCAGTTCCGAATATCCTTCTGACACTCTTCCTAGTTAGGATAACTGCTTGCGAAAGTCCTCCAGTGGCTCGTGGTTTTTTCTTTCCGAAGTTATGATGTTATATGTTTTGCGAGAAGTACATGTAGATTGCGGCTATCGGCTATTGTTACAAGAAGGAACAGCTAGAACAGGGAAACGCTCATTCAGTTTCCTTCATCGCTCGCATAAACTCATAACTAGGCCGATAATTTTACAGTGTTGATGCTTTTTCTAATAGTCACCATTAAAACAGACAAAACAGAATTTGTTGGATTTCGCGTGAGAACACTGGCGTCAACAATTAATTATGAGTAAACTCTTCAACTCTCTCTACGTCGATCATCGCTGTAGAGGACTCGCATAGTGAAAAAAATTTTCTGAAAGAATCTTCTAACTCGATTAAGGCACATCAGGTAACATTTTCGGAGCTGTAAACGAAAGAATGACTTTTACTGTTGTCGACTAGCTAAAATGTCGATCTTGCACTATGGCACGGTGATTTTTCTAACAAAATTAAACAACATTCGCTTTGAAGTAAATTTTGAGTGAATGGAAAATTTCGGATTGCCTTATACAGCTAGGATACCGTACGAATCACATTATCCACCTGTATGTAGGCAAATCCGATGAAAAATCATCATACGGTGTGTGCACTAATAAATTTGCCTTCTCAACGCAACTTTGAAAAATTTAAAAAAAACTGACGAAGCTGTCTAAACGTCCATTTTTATTAGGAGCACAAAACGTCTAAAAAGGTGGCAACTCTAGTGTGTAAGTATTATGGATATGTCCATGAATCTAAAACTGAAGCGCAAGGAGGAATGCCCCCATATCGTGCGTGATCTGACCGACATATTGGGCTAATACTTTGATCTGAGAGAAATTCAATGGCATTTCGATTTTGATAAATACACTTACAGTAAGTGTCCAAATAAGACAATCAGTAGAAAACTCATAAAAAGCGGTAAGTGTGCAAAAACGCTGATTTGCTGCCAATGCGATTGAAAGATTTCAGGCCTACTTGTTATCTTGAACATGAAAATTTTCTTTTTAATCGTAGAGTGAGGAAAAACAGCACATCGCTTACCATCTTTCACCGCCTTGACGCTACTTTCCCTTTATTTTTCTCTTTGACAGTTGCAGGAGTAAATTTTTTGGGACAGATGGTACATGAAAAACTTATATTAAAGTACCACATGCCCACAATCTGGAGAAATTTGCTCGGAAGAAAGAAATGCTGCTCTTTAAATAAAAGCAGAGCGTTTGCCATATGTGAATGCATATTGAATTGATGAGCTATTCTGTGTATAAATTTCTCGTATGAAACGGCTCAAATAAATACAGTTTCCGGTAGGTAAATGATTTTGATCTCACAGAATTTTTATGTCTTACGTGCAGTGAAGTCTAGACGTTTACAATTGCTGTTGGCTAAGAGCTTCACCGTTTTAAGTACTACTACTGATCGTTTTCAGCGCGAGTGACTGCTAATTCCCTTCAGGTTGGTGCACCAGAATTGTAACGGTTAATGTGAGATTTCCCTTAAGTGATAATGCCGCTAGAAATCTTGTGCACTGTCACTTTGCTGCTTTGCAGCCGCTCTAGTTGAAAAATTTCAAAATGATCAAGCACACAAATGAAGATAGTACAAATTATCATAAGAACATTTCTCTTATACCAACAACAAGAAAGTTGTATACTGTCACAACGATTTGATGAAATTGTCATTTGAGTACTATGCCGTCATGAAACATTTTGACAAGCACATCAAAGTTTATGTGAAAAAATTTGCAATTATAGTGTTTTTATTTAGTAAATGAAATTCTCTGTTTACGGCAAAGTTAGGAATCTGTATTGAAGTCAATTTTCGCTCAGAAGTTTTGTTAAGACAGGGCGGAGCTGATTATTCAGCTTCTTCAGACGTCGTACACTTCCATTATAATGCCTGATGAATGCACATCGCTGCCTTTGTTTTCATCTGTCATGCTAACATGCAGATCAATTTTGAGTACGATGTTTGTGTGTTCAAGATCTCTTTTCTATACGACCGCTTAGCACATTTATTATGCTAGTTACAGCACTCAAAAAATCTGGCTCGTTCTCTTATTCATCCTCCACAGAAGTCTTTGAGCATTTCGTGTGTTCTTTCGAGGGCTGCTTGAGGATTTTGACTTTTTCGGGAGCGTCGTAGAGCACTGATCAGACAGATCTCATCGTCTTAAAGATAGCTACGTAACGGCGCTCCTAGTTCATTCCAGGACAGGATCTGGGGCTAGATTCGAGCCAGCACATTGGTTCTGATAACTTGTATTCATGAACATATGTCGAGAACAGTGTCAAGTATCTTATTACAACATTACATTATCACGCCACTGTACTATCTGCGGAGTATATAACAATCAAAAATGTGGTGGGACTCTAGTCTACAAGATGTGCAACAAAAAATTATGTTTCGTTTTTACACAGCAGAGAGATAGCGAAGTACCGACGGTACTCCTTAAGCATCCACCTCTGATAACTTTTAGAGGTGATGCAGGATGCCTTGGTTCAGAGTCACTGTAGTGGTTGCAGTAGTGAATGCCCCGTCGAATGCTATGTGTTAGTATACCTGCCACGCGGATTAATTTATTAGGAATAATAGCCAGAATAAATCGCTAATAGAAAACAACCTATAATGAATAATAATTACATATAATACATTCATATCCGCCAACCAATCCAGTTGGCGGAGCAAAAGTTCATATTTCGCAACAGTCGTTAAATCAATACATCGTAGTAGCTCGACTAGTAGCTATTTCGTAACATGAGTAGTATGTCAGCGTGAGTCACATACATGAGGACAAAGAGCGAGAGTTGACCATATTCAACTTAGAAGGTTTGCAAACGTCAATCAGGAGACGGGGGAACCAGGGAGGCTATCGTGGTCGCCTCGGAATTACGAAACCCCAGGGCGGTATGTCGGGTCGACGATGTGTGAGTATCATAGTCGTCATAAGTCATATAAGTATGTTCGAGATCGTCTCACGAGCCAGCTACCCATCCCTAGGGGTGAGTCGTCCACGACCCCCACCACTGGGCACGTCTCCGTGACCTGGGTTTGCAATCACAATGTCTAGTGCGTCATCGAGCAATCAGTCAAAGTAAAAGGTGGTGAACATAATTACGTCTTGTGGACAAAGTCAGCAGACGACAACTGAACTGGGCCACATCGAGTCATAAACAATAATTGTAGGCGATCGGTATGCTAAAGGGAGAAGGAAACAAATACGAAGACGAAACGTAACCCGGCGGCCGCACGGACCAGTCGAAGGCGCTCGACTCTCGTCGTCGTCGGCCCATGGATTGCGAAACTCCAGTCCATGCTGCGCACCAGTCCTCCCATAGCACAACGCCGCCACTCGCGTCCAAGTTTACCTTAACAATCAAACTCATTATGTTATCACTCAAATGATGAAGATAATGTAAAAATAGCAATGAATGTTGCATGAGTTGCTATAGTCGGCCCCCGAGAAGGCGAGGTTCGTTGTCCACTCTGCTCGTTGTTTCGTCCTTGACCGTGGTAGAACCTGCAATGACGTGGTTAGTGACGTGTAACAATTAAGGTACAAAATTAAACTTAGGTGATTGTGTCTTTTGCGTTGACGTCAGTGGATTGCTAGAAGTTGGCCTCGTCTTGCTGCGTTGTCTTTTGATCGTTGGAGAGAGAGTGTCTTAGATTCATGCCCAGTTCGTTGAAGATCCTCTTCGACTCTTTATAGATGTTGACTGCTTCCGTTGTTGATGATGATGTTAGGATTACATTGTCTACGTACGTATTTTCTGTTAGTGCTCTTCCAAGCCTCGGATAGTCCATGTAATTGCTTAAGTGATGTTTGATGGTTCCGGCTAGTAAAAATGGTGAGCAGTTGAGGCCGAATGTGACTCTCGTAAATCTGTATACGGCCAAGTTACTAAGGTTGGCTGGCTGCGTTATGTCTCGAATCCATAGAAAGCGTGTGGCGTCTCTATCCTCTTCTTGCAGCCTTACTTGTAGAAAGGCCTTCTCCACATCGCTAATTAGAGCGACGTTACCGATCCGAAATCTGAGCAAGATGTCGAAGATTTGGGGCAATAAGACAGGTCCTTGATGGAGTACGTCGTTCAACGATGGAGCCATTTTTGCATGAGCAGAGGCATCGTATACGATCCTTAGTTTTGCAGTTTCTTTGTTAGGAGTTAGTACTGCCTGGTGAGGAAGGTAGTGTACTATGGCTCCCTTGTTTGGTTTTGACTCGTCGACCTCTTCTATAATGTTCTGTCGTAGTTGTTCTTGGATCGTGTCATGGTATTTTTGCAAAATAGTAGGCTTGCTCTGCAAAGCGTTCAGTGTAGCGTGTAGTCTTTTTATGGCCATTCCCTTGTTGTCTGGAAGAGTCTGTGCATCATCTTTCCACGGCAGACTCACGTAGTAGCCATCGTCTCGTTTCTCTATTGTTTCTTCAAACTGCTGCCATATGGCCATATTTTGTAGTTCACGTTCTTTTGCTGTTGGTCCTGTGAATTCATGGATCCCTGTTGATTCGAACGTACAGAACTCATTCCAGGATTGTTCTTCACGATCGTCATCAGGATTGGTAGTTTCCGTGAACAAAAGTGTGCTGTCGTTTGACGCATGTTGGTCCCTTTCGTGTGCTCCGGTTATCAGGTATCCTAGTTTTGATGAGATTAGAAGTAGTCCTGAAGGTAGTATCTTCTTCGGAGCTAAGCCGTTGTCCAGCAGGGAGAAGAGGTCTACACATCCAAGGAGAATTTTTGGTTTGATGCTTTGAGTGTGCGGATCGATGGAAAGCTTGATGTTATTGTCACGTAGGAAGGTTCTATCCTGATTACTTAGCGGTGTACGTCGCAGCGGGTTTGTAATGTTTTCGACTATGGTTACTTTGATGTCGTGATATTCACCTTGTGCGTCACGCAACTGGACGGTTGTAACTCCGCAATTCTTCTTGACTTGTTCGAAATTTCCGAACGTGTGTATCGTCAAGTCCGTAGAGTCGGTTTGCGGCAGTTTTAGTCGTTCCGCCAGATCTTTAGTGATGAACGATCTATCTGCTCCTGTGTCAAATATCACGTACACTTGTTCTTGCTCCTTGGTGTCTTTGTTGAAAACTTGAGCTTCTCCCGCTAAAATTTGTGCGTCCGTTGCCTCGCCTTTCCGAGATTGCACAACAATTTCCGCTTTGGTTGCAGTGTCCGCGATCAGTGCGCTAGCTTTGGACGTTTTTGGATTGTTGTGTTTCTTCGTTGACTCCGGTCGTTTTTCACGTCTTTGCCTTCCGTCTGTTTCAACTTTCTCCTCTTTCCTTACCGAATTGTCCAGTGGCACGATTCTGTCTTTGCAGATTGAGGTGTGGTGGCCCTGTTTGCCGCAGTTTCGGCACGGTCCAGATTTGCATTTGGCCACTGAATGTCCCGGTGCTCCGCAGTTAATGCACAAATTGTGAGCTCTGATGTGCTTCACTCTTTCTTCATTCGTTCTCAGTTCATCGCAGTCAACCGATCTGTGGCTTGTTCTTTTGCAGTAGATGCATGGAGTTGTCCCTTGCGTACCGCTGCTGATTCGAGTGCGCTGGTCGCTGTAGTCCTCTTCTATGTGAAAGTCTCTTCTGAAGCTGCGTGTTCTTCCCATTTGGGTTTCTATTGTGAGCTCTTTGCTTATATATTGACTGATCATGTTGAGTAATTCTTCTGTCGTGCAACCTTCTGCTTCCAATTTCTGTTCAGTTTCCAGCTGATGCGTTCGATCCAAGGTGTATCTCTGAACTTTTCTTGAAAACTTCCTGAGGAGCTGCTGCTGAAGATACATGCTGTCTACTGGCTCTCCTTTGTAGCGCAGTTGGTTTATGATCGAACATAGTGATTCACACAATGTCTCCTGATCTTCTAAGCGTTCACTCCTTGCTTCTGCTGTATGAAGTCTGTTTAATAGTTGGTCTATCAGAGCTCTTTTGTTACCGTATTTGTTCTTCAGATGAGCTATAACCATTTGATAGGACTCTCTGGATACTTCGTACTGTTTGACAAATGTTTTCGCCTTTCCTTCCATGGCATCTACCAAATAGTTCATTTTCAAGTAGTCGTCCATATCCTGTGAGTGTACCGTGTGGTTGAACGCTCCCCAGAACGCTTCCCATTCCCAAACTTCTCCTCTAAATTTCGGTATTGGAATTGGAGGCAGGTTCGCTCTGGGTGCGTTATGACCTGCGTTGCTGGTGAACTTCGCTTGTGAGTGATCCACTTCGTCATAACAATGTATGAGACTAATTTTCTGGTCTTGAGCTCTGTCCAAGAGGTCCAGCGTTTTTTCTATAATTTCTTCAACTTTGTCCATCTCAATTCTATCTGACGCAGCACTTGCGCCCAATTGGTCTACCGCGGCATTATACTTGTCCAGTGCCGCTTGAACATTGTTCATTCGGAAGTCGAGCTCGTTTATTGACCTTCGCACCTTGACTCGTAATGTGTTCATGTCTTCTTTGCTCTCTCTTCTTTCTTGAGGAAGTCCCAGTATATCCTTGATGATGGCTTCGTTGCTGTCTAAATCCCTCGCAAGTTGGTTAGATGCCCTTGTGAGCACAGATTGACTTGAAGAGAGCACGGGTGACATACTGATTTTGGCTTCGACTCGCTCGTTAACTGGTCGTAAGGTTGCTGCTAAAACTGAAAATACGAACGGAAAAACGAGAAGAAAAGAGAATACGAAAGAAGAAACGTTTGTTTATAACGAAACTTCTGCAAAACGTATACCAAAAACAGAAAATGGAAAAGCAAAGTGTAATCGAAAATCAAAAGACTAGGCAAATCTGACCTGAAAGAATGAAAATTCAAAGCAGGTAAAGTTGGACGTACCTGGATCTTTCCTTGTTTAGTCGTATGATCACTTGTTGATGACGGCGTTTCCTTTGTTCCAGAACCTAGTTGGTTTTTTGCGAGGGTACCTTGCTGGACTGCGGTTTTCGTAAGCCTTCCCGTAGGTAGGTTTCCTCAAGCTGAGGTTGTTTTCTCACGACCTTATGGTGTTGTTTGTCCGCTCACCCGATGGTAATGGTGGGACAATATGCTGAAAAGTGTAAAGAAACTGTTGACGTTAAAGTTTCGTGACCTCTGTCTTTCTGTGGGACTGTGAATCCGTTTGGTAGGCTGTATCCTGCTGTGAGGATGTTGCTGTTGTTGCCGTTGTAGGCGGCGTTCGTAGTCGTGTGTGTGCCCGAGCTCCTTGTCGAGTCGGACCGTGGATGCACTAGTCTGTGCTGAAAGCTGTAGAAGAATGAACTGACTTACCTCTGTCGTTCTGTGCGAACGTCGAGTAGTTGTCCGGAGTTGTTTCGAGAGGACAATGCACCAAAATTTGTAGTGGTTGCAGTATTGAATGCCCCGTCGAATGCTATGTTAGTATACTGCCCGTCGAATGCTATGTGTTAGTATACCTGCCACGCGGATTAATTTATTAGGAATAATAGCCAGAATAAATCGCTAATAGAAAACAACCTATAATAAATAATAATTACATATAATACATTCATATCCGCCAACCAATCCAATTGGCGGAGCAAAAGTTCATATTTCGCAACAGTCGTTAAATCAATACATCGTAGTAGCTCGACTAGTAGCTATTTCGTAACATGAGTAGTATGTCAGCGTGAGTCACATACATGAGGACAAAGAGCGAGAGTTGACCATATTCAACTTAGAAGGTTTGCAAACGTCAATCAGGAGACGGGGGAACCAGGGAGGCTATCGTGGTCGCCTCGGAATTACGAAACCCCAGGGCGGTATGTCGGGTCGACGATGTGTGAGTATCATAGTCGTCATAAGTCATAAGTCACACTGTATGTTCGAGATCGTCTCACGAGCCAGCTACCCATCCCTAGGGGTGAGTCGTCCACGACCCCCACCACTGGGCACGTCTCCGTGACCTGGGTTTGCAATCACAATGTCTAGTGCGTCATCGAGCAATCAGTCAAAGTAAAAGGTGGTGAACATAATTACGTCTTGTGGACAAAGTCAGCAGACGACAACTGAACTGGGCCACATCGAGTCATAAACAATAATTGTAGGCGATCGGTATGCTAAAGGGAGAAGGAAACAAATACGAAGACGAAAGGTAACCCGGCGGCCGCACGGACCAGACGAAGGCGCTCGACTCTCGTCGTCGTCGGCCCATGGATTGCGAAACTCCAGTCCATGCTGCGCACCAGTCCTCCCATAGCACAACGCCGCCACTCGCGTCCAAGTTTACCTTAACAATCAAACTCATTATGTTATCACTCAAATGATGAAGATAATGTAAAAATAGCAATGAATGTTGCATGAGTTGCTATAGTCACCTCTATGACGCCATTCAAATCGTCCACATTCGCTTCTCAACTCAACAGATTGGTTTCATCTGCAAAAGAGAAAATCTTTGCCCCACGGCAAAATATAATGACTGATTAGCTGTTTTCTGCGAGCACTTCTGACGTGATTTTCATTCCATTCCTTATCCTAGTTACTTCCCAGAGCGATCGTGCTTACCGCCCATTTCAGAATCATTAAGTGCAATTCAACCAATATTCTCTTCTGCCTATCATCAGCCGCCGCATTAACAAAGGAGAATTTATGATCGCGCCATAACGACTGAACTTGATAGAAAATTAGGGTCTAAGAAATGCCATTTTTTCTTCTCGAAAATTTGTCGCAATGAACATTTTGTTCCGAAAGTTGAACTACAATTTTGCGGACCGATGTCTTCCTTGTTAGATATACTTTTAAAAGTACATTTGTAACGGCATTATCTTGTTTTTCGTTTTGAGTGTTTCTTAAGACCACGCTCAAATTTCCATATGCCAGATAATCACTTTTTGAGCCATACATGTGATCTGTTATATAGGGAGGACTTATAAAGCTTGATTTACCTGTTTCGACCTTGACAGTCTCATCAGTCGGGCGGTACTCTTACGAATTTTGCCAGTCTCCTCTAGGTGCTCAGTCCCCTATGAAAGAACAGCGACGACCAACATATGCTTGCCCTGTATAACAGACCACATGCGCGGCTCAAGAAGTGATTATCTAGCTTATTATTTTGTCTGTTATGATTTTCTTTATTTTTGGAAAAGGCGAGATTTTATGCCCCAGTAGCAAATGAGATGGTGGGAAAATAAATCAAGCAGCAACACCTGCGGTTCTACACGCACCCAACGAAATTTTCTTTGCGTTGTCGCCTCCACATTCCTTGCTCTCATTCAGCATTCAACAGATATTTTTTTCGTCAAGTGATTTCTAGGTGCTATAGATTAGCAATCTGTTATAGTAGTCACTTTGAAAGATCTTTCATGCAGTTTGAATGCGTATGAGACTTCAACAAATGTTAGAGACATACAACTTACAACAGCTTTTATCTTGCCGCTCTTATATTACTACCATAACAAGATGATTTCATATGCAAGAATGCAGAGAGTTATGCAAAACATTAGACCTTAGACGAGAGTTAAACCCGTGGTTTACCTGTATTGAGAGTATTCTCCAATGAGACATCGAGGCTGTCAGCAAACAACAGTTAACGGTCTTGATCTGATGCTCCCATATCGGCACTTAACCTACTTAAGTTAACAACTATTCATTATACAGAGAAAGAATGTTAGTAGAGCGGTGATTTCGGTGGTGCTATCGTAGCACGCAGTTTTATATGAAAAACGTGAGCACAATTCTTGCCTGAGGTCAAATATTTTGCATGTCAGTCTGGCATGTTTGGAACAGATAAAAAGATGAAAAGGTCTGAAAATTTTAGCCTTTTCGACGTCACTGACATTTATGTGCTCAGTTTCGTATTCGCTGTCGTTTTATTGATAATCTGTTGTAAAAAAGAAAAAAAAATTTGTTCCCTGTTGAGTATAAAACATTTGTCAGGTTTTTCAGGAGCTGAAAGTGAGAAGTCTCAGAAAATGACAAAAATCCTGATAGGTTTCTTTCTGCATTTAGTAATAACCACAACGACAGTGTCAGGATGTGGAGTTATGCCATCGGGTCAAGGTAATGTAAAGAAAATTGTTATTGCGTTGCAAGCAGTTGCAACTTTGAATATGAATTTGCGAATTCAAATTGAATTGAATGCTCCAGAGGAGCAAATGGCTTTGAATATAATATTTGTGCTCAAAGTAAATTAAAATCTTCGAATACTTCAGTAACTTCTATCAAGAATGAAAGGTCGATTTAATGAGCGACATAGAGCCAAGATTGGGCAGAGCGAAATAAGCGACATAGGGAGCGTTTAAGAGTATTGAGATGTAGTGAGAATAAAGAACATCCCACTTCATGCCCACACAACTCAGCAACTGCTCCTACCTTAGCATATGCATTGAAAGCTAAATGCCCCGTAAAAAAATTAGAAGTAGTTTCATAGTGATGTAAAAGTTTCACAGTGATATCGTTACGATGGTGAAAGTATGAGCAGAGCTTTTCCAAATGCATAGGTGAAATTATAGTAACTGTAACATCTTTTGACTGCCTGAATTTCTGATTGCGATATCGCTTATACACTTGCCTTGAGCATGATCGTTGAAAAACTGAGGAAGAACTAAATTCTTTCTATTTTGACTGCCACTTGGAGTGGTATGATGTTATACTTATACCCAATATGTGGAGTACTGTGCAAAAACGTTTGCGTCAGCCGGGATTCGAACCCAGATCTCACTCTTTCCGGGAGCGTATGCTAATCATTGCACTACCGACGCAATGGTTAGCGTACGCTCCAGGAAAGAGTGAGATCTGGGTTCGAATCCTGGCTGACGCAAACGTTTTTGCACAGTACTCCAAATATTGGGTATGAGGAAGATTTGTCAAAGCATCCTTTTTTCTTTGTAATGTGGATAGGTAGCACAGTGTGATTTGCCTGCAATGGACCTCGTAAAGCATTGTATCTTTCTTGATGATCTTTGTTACAAATCTGACCGCCTTGCTGGTGGTTCTTATACTGTGCATTTGATACCGCTGGTAATTCCGTTCCCATCGAGACTTTTCCATAGGTGATCAGACGCATCGCGTTTCCAAGTCAATCAGTTATTGTTTTCGGCATACATGAAGCCACAGTTTTTGACCGCTGGCAAAAGTTGCAGTTTTGAATTTCTTCTCCTATAATACTCGTCAAATGCGGATGGTTTCAACAACTTCGTATTCACTTCTCTCCCGGTATCGCTAACTGAACGTTCGTCCCGTTTCTGTAATAAACAGGTTGGTCTTGCACATGTTAAAGCGTGGTAAATCAACAAGTCAGAAAAGTTAGCATGTAGTTGGTTCTTTCTTTCTTCTCTTCACAAATCCTTGATGCTTTGAAAGACTCACCGATCTGCTCGCTTTTTCTTGATCAACTCTGAAACTAACTCGAATTTAACATGACTTTTAACACACACAAGCACAACTTTAACAAAAATAATCAATCCTTTTGCGTTAAAAAGACACTTGCAAGCAATCTGTTTCTATGTATTTAGTTGGTCTAAAAGTGATAAAGCTTTCAGAGCGGTCTAAAACCACTACCATTTTTCCAGTTTGCTTCAAACAGCGAACGACCGCAGAATGTTTGACGATGAGTTCTTCTGCAAAACCTCGGGTAGTCTTAAATGATTGGTAGCGATTGTTCAACTGTTCCTTTTTTCCAACGTTCTTTGTCTCCTTCATCAAACTTTCTGAGCCACCAATGCACCGTACCTTCGTTAGCAGTTACCACGCCAAATGCGTCGCTTATGTTGTCTTTATGTCTCTAGTGCTTGACGACGCATTTTAAGTTCAAACAAGAAAACTGCCCGAATTTGCTTTCACTATAACATCTTTTCTTAATCTAAAATTAATATATAAACAGCAAGTCATATGTTATTGGCAAGAAATTATAGGACGGGAAATGCGTATCAAAATAATCTAAGACATTACCGCACTTTTTCGAGAATATATTCTAATATCAAACATCAAGTTTGAGCAACGTATAAACCTCAAACACCCTTTCACCAAGCGGTACATCGCCCTTCCGGTACTCAATAGAAAAGGTCTTTTTCATAGGTAATGCCAGACTTCGACAGTAATTGTTCCGTTTTTCTAATGCTTGATATGTTAGCGATGTCATTAGTAAAGCGAAATGATGTAGTTATGGATCATCGATTTTCACCGCTATCTTGATGCGTTCTGATGTAGGTTCGTGTTCCTACAGGATGGCGATAATGTTGTCAATAGCCAAAATGTGGTTTTATTACGTATTGTCGCACATCAGACCACCACCACTTATCTCAATTTGGTGTCGCTGGAGAATAATGAAATCCTCATTGCAAAATTTTTGTGTGGTAACGAAGTATCATTCTGTAATATTCAAGAGCTCCCTGGTTCTCCAAAGCTTACACAGTGCCTGTCATCTCTGTCGACATCAGCCCTTTTCAATTGATAAAATGATATTTCGCTGTCTATTGTTCTCCCGTTATACTGCGACAGGTCAATGTAACGCAGATATGAACTTTTCTATTACATCTTTTTCTAAGTCTTATTGTTCCCCTTTTTCCATGGACCCTTTATTGGCTATAAGGACGATCAAGGGTAGAGATTTGTGCAAGCTTCCTTTCTTGTAAGAATACCTTTCTGCTAGCCTTTACTCAGTCTAATAATCATGGAAGGTTTACTAATGAACGGCAAGTTGAAGCACGTCTAAACTTTGAGGTCAATAGGTAAAAGTCTCATTCTTAGTTTTCCATAGAGAAAGAAAAAAAGAGCTGTTTAACGGCGGGAATATAAATCGTGAGTTATCTCCCATTATTTTCAGGAAGCTGTTCCATTAGACATATATTTGCAATCATCTTATTTTTTTAATTGACAAACATTGTCCTAAGGTTGAGAATGTCTTCCTTGCCCATTCCAATCTCAGTCAATATTGATGTTATTCCCCATTTGGAACCGCCTCTTGTCACCTTCTATACTACTCTCTGAGTTCGATTGTGTAGGCAACTTATGCCCTAAACAGTCTGTATTGAGTGACTATAGCAGTGTATAGAAAGTGTAAAGAGAATTTCCTGACGAATGTGCTTATCAGTTCGCAAATCGCTAGGCCGATGGGACACCATTTATCTAGCTTTTAACAAAATTCGTGAAAATTTCACGAGGGAATCAATATCTTTCGCGGCGCTTACTGTGCTTTTCATATTTCCTGTGTGACTCCAGAAAATGTCATTTCAACGAGAACGTCCTTACCTTTATTTTCCAAGATTTCCAAAAGCTCATAGATAAACAGTAATGTTCTGGTCGAAAGAAACGTTGTAAGCCAATGATTGTGTATCACTTCTACTTGTAATGCAAATGTTGGGAGACTTACGATCACCATCACTTTTCCGTTCACATGCATGGCACTCTTTCCACTTTTTTGAACAACAATCAGCAGAATTCTCTTCGAACCTTCAAAATATCAAGTGTGTATAACTGAGTAGAGTAGCACAAACAAATTTTACACTTTGCAAGTATTTTACTAAGCATTTGAAAGAACAGAGGATAAGGATACGACATGTTTTGAGCCGATAGGTCTAGTGCTATATAGGCGTCTGTTTCGTCCTATTGGGACTCATCAGTAGCACCCTCCCTCGGTTCCGTCGATTCCTTGAGGCTTAATAATCCTCTAAAGAAATCGATGCCGGGTAAAAATAATAATCACTTCAAGTCGGATGATGGTCTTACCTGACTTTTTGGTGACCGGCAGTCGAGCTTGCTGCTTTTAGAATGAATCATACCTCTGCTAACGACCGCTTTTTTACAGACCCGCTCAAAACGATTTAATCTGATAAGGATATGACATGTTTTGAGCCGATAGGTCTAGTGCTATATAGGCGCCTATTTCGTCCTATTGGGACTCATCAGTAGTCGACTGCCGGTCACCAGAAAGTCAGGTAAGACCATCATCCGACTTGAAGTGATTATTATTTTTACTCGGCGTCGATTTCTTTAGAGGATTATAGCCTCAAGGAATCGACGGAACCGAGGGAGGGTGCTACTGATGAGTCCCAATAGGACGAAATAAGCGCCTGTATAGCACTAGACCTATCGGCTCAAAACATGTCATATCCTTATCAGATCAAATCGTTTTGAGCAGGTCTGTAAAAAAGCAGTCGTTAGCAGAGAACAGATAATACTTTGAGAGAATCAGCAGCTATTGCAAAAATATAAATAACTTTCACAGAATTTTGTTCTGTTTGCATATAGAAAGGAAACTGCGCAACTCATGTGGCACATCAAACTCATTGGGCATTGACAGAAATTACTGAACTTCGTCAGACCATGACCAGAAAGCCAGGAAAGATGTCCTTCCTCATCTCTATCGATTGTTGCGTCTATTATAGTACGAACCTGAAATGTCACAAGATAAAACCTCAGGATCTGACTGTACCGCGTTTTCTTTCCAAATCTTCCACAAAAATTCTACTAAAGCACTTCGATTTCCATACGTTGACGCCACAAAACAAGTTTAGAACGTATAGGACTATTTTTAGGACTTTCCTATTCTGAAGGAAACAATTAGTAAAACTTGGTCATTGTCTGTCGCTGGAGTTGACCAATTTGATTATGAACCCAGGTAGCAAAAATGAAGGGCTGTGGGTAGTCGACTAGAATCTTTCCGCTTTTAAGAAATAAGGACCTTTTATAAGAGCCCACATTCATTTGAATTAGAGGACATACTATAAGTTTTTTTGGAAGTAATGAAGCCATGAGGGATAAGCCATGAATTGGAATTATGCAAGTATTGTTTGAGGTGGTTAATGCATATGTGATTTCTGGGATGATTCGTGGTAGCCCACCGACGTATCCATCTATTTATGATGTGAAGAAAACAAAACCGCCAAAATATCAGGCATTAAGAGACATCAGCAACAACAATGGCTGATGATGGCCTCCCGTAAACTAAACATGAACAACCTACAACTAAGACCTTTTAGAGCGGCTGGCTTGCATAGAGCATAAATTATTCGATTTTTCCCAACGATGCTTTCTGGAGATGATACACTGCGCACACCAAATATAACGCTTTCTTCATTAGTTTTCTCACTGTTTGGTAGTTTATTAACTTGCACTTGCTCCAATTTCTATTTATTCTTCTAAGAATGTGCGAGATATATTCATTTCTTGTTTATTTAGTTTGAGAACTCAAAGATTTTATGCAGGAAGCACTAGAAACTTCAACGTTTCTGGCTTCTCATTACCAGTGGCTATGGCTTTCTCTGGTGATGCAACTGCGCGTGCTCAGGCGCCTGGAATTCAACCTAGTGCAGAAGCAGCTAGAGGACTTGAGGCACGTCTTGTAATGCAAACAGTAAGTTCGAATTGCATAGAATATAGGCTCTATTGCAATTTCAGCATCGAAATAGAGTTCCCAACAACTTGCCTTGTATGGTTTTGCATAATTTCATTGAAAAGGCAGGAAGAGGAAGAAGGGATCCGTCATCTAGTAAAAACTTTTCTCTTCAAGTTAATGATGTTCTCGATCAACAAGGTCGCTTTGCACTCCTTCCTGATGCTGTTATTTCAATGATTTTGGGTCAGCTTACCATTCAAGTCACCTATGATCCACTAGAATGCAAAGTAGTGTTTGTTGACAAACCACCAAATGAAAATCGTAAGTTTGCGGCTTTTACAATAGATTATTCCAGAAATCGAAGCGCTGACTTGATCTGTGTTCACAAAACTTTCCACTCAATAATATGTGGGAATGAACTTGACATGACCAACAATGTTTAGTCTAACCTCAAATAACTTCTCACAGATTTTTGTGAATGCAGAGTATGCATAGGATGTTTCAAGTCATCATTATTCT
Organism: Parelaphostrongylus tenuis; assembly: GCA_019055375.1. Taxonomy (NCBI): domain Eukaryota; kingdom Metazoa; phylum Nematoda; class Chromadorea; order Rhabditida; family Metastrongylidae; genus Parelaphostrongylus; species Parelaphostrongylus tenuis. The sequence goes on along the minus strand of JAHQIW010000100.1, from coordinate 28,548 downwards.
TAGTATTACTGCATTTAACTATTATCATTGAAATGCACTCAGAAAACGCTTTCGTAACCTCAATGAAAAATGCCATAACCTACAGATTAGTGGCATTGGAAGCAGTTTGTTCAGACATAAATCTTCTCCGCCACGTTTTAATTCCTTTGTGAGCATAACAGAATGTTCTAGTTGACTTTTGATTGCATATCCAAAGATATGCTTCGCTCTATCTGCTATTTGAGAACATTGTCGTTTTACGCTGTGAATGGACAATCATATACAGCGTCTCTAATTATCAGACGTCATAGCGTGTGCAGTGGCAGTTCAATTATATTACCAAATCCCCTAATTCGGCTCACCCTATACATTGCTTTATGGATGTTTCGTTTGAAATGACTAGCGCGATAAACGGGAGCTTGTACTTGCTAAAATCATCGCTTGGAAGTCTAACCTCTCCTATGAATCTTTTTCAATCATCGCTACTAATAGCAAGAGGAGTCTGCAACTTTACTCAATTTTAACGCTGAAGTTGTTGGGAAATAAAATTTTTCAAATCAACCTCATATTGTTCGTTTGTTAATACTTCCTCTGCTTTTTCGAATCGTTCGCAGTGCACTACATCTGAATTTGGAATCGTTGAAGTAAAGCCGTCAAAGTTGCTGTAGTTTCGAAGCTTTGTTCTCAGGCTCCAAAAACTTCAAAAGTACATTTTATCATATTTCAAATATATACTACAGCAGTATACGAAATGAGCTTTGCTTTAAGCAAATAGAATCACATTATTCGATTAATATCATTGCCTAGAAATTATGTGAAAAAACAAGATTTAAAATCCAGCATTAGTCAGGAAAGCTGCTACTATAACCTTTTTCATGCGCAATCTGTAGCTGTAGACTTCAAAAGGTATACTTTCAAGATAAACAATCAGCAGATCCTACGTTAAGGCTTTCACATTTGTTGTGATTTTGACAATTTTCACGCATGACTTTCTCATTTTACGAATGGAGCATCCTATAATTCTTTCAATGCACAATTTTGGGGTTAGTTTGAGTCTGTCAACTATTTCATAATTTAGTGGAAAATGCAGAGGTTGTTTACTCATACGAGAAAATCGCAAGGCGTCAGTTTTTCTTGAGGGCCACAATTACGAGAAATTTTTCTCCAAGTATATCTATTGCGTTTTTACAGCAATTTTGTAAGTGTCGTTACGCTCCTGCACTAAAGTGAATTGAATGATATAAAGTCGGAAGAAAGTCAAGTCATTGTGAAAAAAAATGCGGGCTTTTTATTTGGACGTGTGTCTATTCGATAAAAGTAAAACAGTTCATAGAGTCTATGATCCTGTCAAGGGGCGCGGCGACTGAGTGGTTGTGATGTACGTCGCGACGAAAGTTTCCACGCTTTCTCAGACACTCTCCGGTATTCAACAACGAACGCCCTATACAACGCCACAAGCAGATTGTGTTCGGGATTGCAAGGAACGACTCTCAATCAGTAAGCTACGACGTTCAAGATTAAGAGGAGGAAACGATTCAGCGCTAGAAATAGCGGGAACGCGGGAACCGCACAGTGGCAAAGCTCCAAAGTCTAGGCTCTGAGATTCAAAAATAAATTTTTATATCATAGTTTTAACCTGTGCACAAAAGAACACAAGGTATAATACTTAAACTTGGAGCGAAAGATAGCCATCTCTAATGGCTACGATACGGTAGGAGTTTCTATGTTAGATTTAGAGGATATTCTATGTTCCAAACGACAAATCTGGCAGAAATAAGGTTTCTTTTCTCCTGTCTTTTATCCCTAAAGAAATAAACAGCTATTAAACGCTGCTTTAGAAAAGCAGGTCTGAATAATTCGGTAGCAATAGTTTGAATATCCCCAAAGACACTAAAGCGTCAATTAGTCCGCAACCGATTGTATGACCGACTCTGTGAAACCAGTGACTGCAAAGTTTGACCAAACGGCAGAGACGCGACTGCATGAGACCGGATACAATTTACCTAATCTCTTGCGAAGCATGCGCCGATGAATGCATTGGCGAAGCGGGTAGACCACTTTTCCTCCGAGTAAAAGAGCACCTAGTTGGGTTGCGCAATCTGATCCAAAGACTCCACTAGGCACGCATAGGGACCAAAAACATGCAGGAGTAATGTTTGGCATAAATTCACGATCCTCGCACAGGAATCAAAAACATCAGCACATAAAACCTTATAAGCCTTTTGGATACATAGCAAAAGCCCAAAATAAACCGAAAAGAGGAGTGCCTCGTAATCACGCGTGACCTCGCACCATACCTCAGGCTGATCCTTTCCAGCCTGAATTAGACTCAAGCTACTGATGCACTGACCCTAAGTGGCTGTCTTCAATGAATAATTGGTAGACCCATAACATCAAAACGGTGAGTGTTTCAAAACGAAGCTTCTACTATGCGATTCAAAATTCGTTTTTAACGTTTCCTGCTAGGGTTGTGGAGGTTTTGGCTTAGTAGATTGTGGATCAATGTGATCTCTCCAGGCTCTGAAGAAGGCGACCCGCCGAATCGCTAGTCACCTCGAATATTGTATATTCAAGCTGCTTTACTAAGTGTGTTGTTGTATGCTTCGCTAGTATTGAATAAATGATATCAATAACACCTCGGAATGGCTAAACAGAAGAAAATACTCCTTAATAGATTAGTTCGTTCAACCTTCGATTTTCGGTTGATATGTCGTCTATTGTAATGAAGAAGAATCAGCTTAATTCTCTTGACGAATGAGGGGAGCTTACATTGAAACGTTCTGTGCAATACTTTGATCTGCTGGATGGATGTCTTCTCATATTCACTTCAGTCGGGATGAAGAAGTGTAGTGGATCATACCAGTAGAAAGCCACGAACGATCAGCAAATCTTTTTCTTGGCAGAATCCGACTTTGTGAAGTGGTGCGTAGCTTCATCGCGATTTAACCGTGAGTAATTGTCGCCGTTGCCGCAGGTAAACTACTTTTGATCGAACGTCACAAAATGCTTTAAAAAAAGACTGTTTTGATCATGCAAAAGGAGAACTGATGATTCTTTGAATTTGTGACTTCTCTGACTGCCGTAGAATTCACACAATATTCAATTGTCAAGTCCCTGTGACTAGCGAACATGTTCAGATGTTCCAAAACAGTGGAGATGGCTACAGATAGTCGTTTTGCAGCTTTGAACAGCTGAGAGCTAATATCTTTGCAAGAAAACTTCTAATTTACTGTCGTCAGTAACTGAAAACGTCTGCAACTCATCTTACCTTTTAGGACGAATGAATGACGAAAATTCCCAAATCTGCGCTGCACTGTGCATTTGTTAACACTTCCTTTGCACCATACCTCGATAGTGTTTCAAACAGTTCGCTGTACTACTCTCCAATTTGAGATGATAGAAAAAAATTCGCCAAGATTGCCGTTCTGACATCTGATTGCAATATTTGAAGTTCGTGAAAATTCGCCAAGATTGCCGTTCTGACATCTGATTCTAAAATTTGAAATTCGTTAGTGACATTGTTTATAGTGTAAGTCAACTATATCAAAACAAGTGCATGAAACTATATTTGCAGTGAAATATGATAGTATTGTCAATAGGAAAAAATATGACTATTACACTAAGAAGGTGAATGAAATTCCAATCCGGTGCCCACTTTTGAGAAAAAATCTACTATTACTAAGTGTGAAGATAAATTCTCCTGCAGAAACAGGTCTTCATGCATATTTTACTTTCAGAAGCAAAGAAACAAGGTTTGAATAGAAAAGTTTCTTGCAGTCAGGGCCAAGACATGCCACAGAACTGTATCATAATCAAGGACACGGTGACCGCCTCTATTCCCTCGAAGCACATGACACTTTCAGGATCAGTGACGGTTTCTAATGCTTTGCTTTTTAGAGCATAACTTTGTTTTGAAGATAAAAAAGAACTGTTTAGACCACCAACGTCATCATGGTGAATTGGAGCCGGGATATGTGGCAAAATGTACTAAACAGAGTGATTCGAATGCTAGCATCGAGTCCATTTGGATCACACTTCATCTCGGCATCTCTCACCGTTTCGTGAAAATGTGAATTCACCTTGAAGCTACTTGAAACAAACTGTTGATTCCTGATTTTTTTATACTGTAGCTTTGCAAAGCAATAAATCAGTGATTCATGAGAATGCTGAATAGTCGAAGCGTGTCATTTGTATCCCTCTGTCGCCCTGTCAATCGTCACGTGACTTGAGCACACGTTAATATGCAATCCATCTATCTCTGTCAGTGAGTAAGTGATACAATGGGTTCCCATTGCTGGAGGAGTTTATTGAGTTTCACGTAGTTCTTCTAGGTCTTTCGTCAGGATATCGAACTATTGGGTAGATGGTCTTTCTGTTATGAATTGACTTCTCGAGCTATCCAATCGGCATTCGATTTTGTCGATCTGTAAGTCACTGTGTGCCATATCCAGCAATCCGAAATTTTGGCATGCAGAAGAATATTTTTGGTTTTTTGATCATTGACGTAGATTAGAAGTTTACATCCTTTGAATTATCTCAATATGCGAAAGTCTCCTATAATAGGCCTTTCAAATGCATATTCAATAACGCTGGGAGATCTTTCATTTTACTTACATAGTGACCATGTTTCTGATCCATATGTGAGGACAGCTAGAATTCTTGAGGCGGAAATGAAATTTAGAGAGTCGGATGTTCCTTGTTCTCTTTGCTGCACCTTCGATAAGCAACATCACGGGCAACAGATTAGTTATGCCATCCAGAGTCACTTTTGAATCATTTGGAAGATAGCAGCTATTGAGGAGACGAAAGTAAGGACAACGTTTTCCGTTTTCTCTCCGAATAATCAAAATGCACCGGTGAACTTCTTCTGAGCACTTAATTTTCAACACAGTGATAAAACGGAGATTTTAACAGAGTAATACGACTTGATCTTGCGCGCCGCTTCACCGGCATTTTCCCCTACGTACCATTCGGGCATGAGTAGCAGGCGTATTTGTTCACACGGCAGCTCCATCTTAAAGCAAGTAAAGGCATGTTGTGTACCAAAATATTTCCAGGAAAATGCTCATTGAGCGATATAAAAATCATGCAATTTTAATTACGTCTGGTTAACAAAATTGGTTTTATTGCTCTAGTGCCAAAACTTATAGAACGCTCTAACAATATTAAAAGAAGATATATATAGCAAATCTCCCAACGGACTTTTGCTATATTTTCGGGAATTACATGATAATTTAGGTAACGCAGATGGTCCATGACCCTAGAGAGTAAGTGCTACCGCAGAGGTTCGAGGACCTCAGACAAAATGGTCCAAGTGGCGTGGGCGGCACCCAGCTGCCAGCAACGTCAACAGGCAGTTCGATCGACGGGCATCATCCGAACGGTCGTCTGACCTCACCCGGACCACCTCACCTCAATTCATTGCCAACTCATTATTGCTCTCCTCACATAGTGTCGTTATCATGTAACTAATTGCTATCATAAGGTTGAGTTCATACAACTGTCAGATGAACTCAATAGAATTGTGAGCGGAACATATCACTAACGTGGCGGAGCAAACTCACTTAGGCTATGCTCGGCCCATCACCGCGGTTAAGGGATTCTGCCCATATATAATCAGTAGCGACCCCACTGCTAACACTATATACTCACCCACTGGATCCCGCCGCCGGTGTTCCTACTTGGGGGCGAACATAGCAATCCCAAACGTACTTCGCCGCCTAGTCATGCTCCGTTAATAACAACATTCATTGTATCGTCACATGACGATACATCTCATCAATCACATTTACTCTCCATATTATCGCCACAAGACGATACATCACATTCAACAGACATATGTTCATATAACGAAATGTCGCAGTCGTATATATATTGTTCTTATTATATTATTACAGTAATGTATGTATATTATAGGTTGTTTGGTACTGCAGCATTGTTTGGTGGTACCACTTCATTGTTCGGTTTCACCACATTGTTTTGTATAACCCATATAAAGGATTTGAACTTTGTGCTCTTGTCGGTTACAAGAGACAAGTTGGCAGAAGACACGGTCACACAGACCAAAGTTCAGCCCGTAGCAACTTGGAAGTGCAACCAGCCACTTCAAAGGGCAAAAGTCGTCGCAACCCGGAAGTTCGACGAGAGCAGCACAAAGGTCAGTGCGCCGCTGAGGACAATAAAACCATATTCAGATATCGATCGCGTCACTGCCTGAGACAAATCCAGGGACCACACATCAAAAACCACTGAACCTCCACCACAGTGTATGCATCAAATGCGACTTCATATAGCGATAACACAAACAAGGTTATCAAGATGCTTGAGGACTCCTTGAGTGAGAAATGGTAAGACCTTATGTATAGAGTGGAAGAGCAACCTAGAGTTCTGCATGATATTGGGCCATAATATATAGATAGAAAATCGATAGTAAGAAACAAGTGAAAAGTAAAAGTTAAGAGAACCACGACAGGCAAGATGCCAGCGTCAGTGCCGAGTGTTCATTTCGAAATTCGCGGTGTGCAATAGTCAGTGGCCGTGGACAGCGATCAGGCGGTCGGAACGTGGAATGTTGCTATGCGCGCCCCGTGAAGATTGAATTGGTGACGAATAGTGAGCATATATACAAGAGAGCCATGAGGGTCGACGTATTTGAAAGGTGGGAGACGGCGTAATTGAACGTGGGAATGTATGCTTAGCCTGATGGAGGTCACGCATAGCTCAAATTATGCTCCGTCACATGGTGGATGCCCCGTTCTACGACAGTACAGACCGTGTTTTGACGAATACTCAACACTTAGCGCCAACGTACGACACTGCTCAATCAGCGTTATTCAGATGACATAATAGATTATTGAATGCTGAAAAAGCCTTTCAAAAACCGTTATAGCTTAAAAGAAATATCAGGCATGGCAGAGCTGCTTTTTAACGGTAATGAGGGATCGCTCGAAAACGCTATTCAACGGAAATTGCTGAGAACGTGTTTGCATATGTTACTTTAGAAAGCATGAAAATTTTTTGGCGCTGCGTCAGATCAGAAGGAGAGTATACAAATCGAGAAAGGACGCTGAGTGATACTGATAACAATGAGAGTAATATCAAAAATTGAGGAACGCCTTTTACATTCTTGGTTCAATTAAAAAAAGTTGTCTGTGAGATTAGACAGAGAAGGCTGGCTAAATAATTCAGTAATGTTTCATCTAAACTGCTGAGAAATCATCCGCCTCATAGCTGTCCGTGAACTTCTCAAAGGCTGCCACACTCTGAATATGATCAAATCTAGAGAAAATTTTACTGTCAGCAAATTTTATTTGTAGAACAGTGCCGGTAGAGGCCAAACATGAACACAAGGTGCTCCTCTTCTGATGACAGATGAAGCCGCTTTTGCAGTGTAGTGAAACCAGAACTAAATAGGCTATATGATATTATATTTTTCACCTGCATTCGTTGATGCTGCACTTGTCTATCGATCACTGTTAATCTTTCATTAACTTGCTGACGACGCAAAGCTAGATCACAGTGTAGAGATGCGATCATCAATTCTACTAGAGCCCCTATCAGGAAAAACAGATGTGAATCGATCTCGAAAAAAGATCACGACTCTGCTCGTGTCACGTTAGCACTAGTAACCATAGAGTGTAGAGTTTTTACTTTATGGTGCATAATAACCATTCTAACATAAATCTGTTTTTATGCGTATAAATTCTAATGAATAGTCAGCGCAATGAAATCAGTAGCACTGTATCAGAAATTCACAAAGGTGAGAAAAACGATAAGAAGCGATGCGTTATTTCAAACATGCTGCTGAGCAACAAGCAATTCCTACATTGAGCACTTTTCGCGTGTATATGTCACCTTAACGTGGGAATCCATAAAAGTGTAAAACAGCACGATTACAAAGTCTACACAAAACAGAGATACCAGCTCTAAAATCTCTTCAAATAAATAGCACTATGACAACAGGTCAAACAAACCATAGCGGCAATACACAGCTTTGTTACTGTTGGTAAAAAAACCTTTTTATAGAAGTTTGCATTGCACTTTATCTGTGCGTTCAGCTTTATACAAACCTAATAATCACAGTCACTCAATCAAACAGCAAGAACTATTGGTTGCGCGTGTTTATTGAAAAGTTACTCTACGTGGTACACTCTAAATATTTCTTTAAACAAGCAACAAGTCATGCTAGTCGACATCTCCACTTCATCGAAGAAGTTTTTAATACTATTTTATTATCGGGGGGTTTATGAAGGAGCCTGTTTTGCTGAACAAAAACTTTCCATTAAAATCTTGATGACTGTTCAGAAGCTCCAAATACGGATTTCAAAATATACTTGTTTTTTGGAAGGACTCTCTTATAGCGATGTAGCAATAAAATTAGATTGCGCTTCACAAGCGATGAGCGTGCTTTTCGCTTGGTATGGCTCTTTCATTAAACCATAAAGTTATTCGATAACGTGAGTCTGGGCGATTCCAACACTGCTTTTGCTTTTTGAAATGACCTTTTCACTGCACAGCAGCAGAAGAAACAAAATTTACTGCCACATATGTCGCGCACTGCATGTCAGATAGGGCATATGAGTGACCGTGTAGCGATCGCGACGCGAGATAAAAGGCTAGAGCTCTCGACGTTGATCAATCTCTGAGGGATGCTCCATGCATTCGTCTTCAATTTTTAACTTCGTTTGAGGAGACTGAATGCAAATCTGGCCTTTACAATGACTCGCGGTGGCTTTCTGCTGTACCGTGCTGTTTATCCACCCAGACATCTCTGAGACCTGCCTGGTATCAATTTACCGACACCTAGGGATGGACGGCCTGGTGATCTATGAGCGCAAGATCGAACCATTACCTCGTGTGCGACGCAGGGCATCTCTAACCACTGTGCCACATGCACCACAACGGTATAGTATATTTCAAATTAACACTCAGATACAATCAAGTGTACAATACTATCGATCTGGTGGTTTTCACTTGCTTGACAGTGCTGTAAATCGTTCGTCGTCGCTTACTCTTAGTGTGGGGACTGGAGCACCTCAAGAGGATTGGCTAAAAGACAATGGCTTCTGCTCGACTGACAAGACTGTTAAGGACGAAACACGTGTACCGAGCTGTAACAAGAGCCCATTAACAGACCACATAAGTGGCTTAAAAAGTGATTATCTGGTATATTGAAATTCGAGCGTTGTTTCAAAAAAAAAAAACACTGGAAACGAAAGGAAATTATGAGAATATTTTGTCTGCAATAATAGGCGTTTAGCTAATCGAGAGCTTATTTTCACCGTTAATTGCTTATAAACGGTTGCTATAAATTCTGTTCAATTCATCGCCATCAATATCAGCAGGACGCACAACATTCTAATTCTTCTTGCTTGATGTCTTAGATATAAAGAATTCCAAATTAAGTCAACACTATATGTCCATTAACATTTTGCCGTTTATGGATCTAATTTCGAGCCCTTTGCAGTGCACTGCATTTAGACTTGGAAAATCTTTCAAATTAATACTCTGCATTCCAATTTCAAGCTTATAGAATATATCAGCAATACATTAGCAATTCGATTCGACTGTACATTGCGTGCATAGTTTATGAAATGAACTTCACAATGACTTAAGAAAGTGTACTGTTTGTTTAACAGCTTTTGTAAAGACATATGAAGGAGATTTGAGACTGCAATTCCTGCATTAGTTTACAAAAAACGTGATAAATTTCTTTTTTTTTATTATACAATTGTGCCTAACATGTATACTTGCTACATATTCCCTAATTCCTACAATGAAAAGACTTCTTCGCATTCACAAATGCAATACCTATCTTTTTAAAACCAGCAATACTTTGTGATATAGCATCATCGTCTTCTTTGGTTCCTTTCGATTCACAGCCCTCTCGGCCGATCTTTCAAATATTTTCCTTACATAGGAATATTTGCCGTACTAGTCGCAAGGGCACAGCGCATTCTCATGTGGTGATTAGGGAATTCATTTGCGAAAAGTGACCATGTCACTGAGACTCAATAGTGATTATCCACTCCAACTTCAGTTCAAAAGTATTATTGACTTACAACTGTTAACAGTTCCACTCTAACTGGCAAATCAAATTTGAAAAAAGTTTTCTATCATGTCTAGTACTTTTGAGCCACGCATGTCATGTGGTCTGCTAAAAAAGGCTAACTTACAGAGCCCGATACACGTGTTTCTACCTGGCAGTCTTTAACAGACCACATGACATGCTTGGCTTAAAAATGATTATTTGGCATACTGAAATATGAGTTGCGGTCTCAAGAAAACACTCGAAACGAAAGGTTTTTTATTATTGAAAAACTGGCACTCAGATGCAAAAACATTATGGATGTTAGAAGTATATAGTTTCATTGCTGAGATTATCTCAAGAAGCACCCAAGCATGGCCGCAAGCTATTGTGAAATGCACGTCTGAAAATAGCTGTTGTTATAAATTTGAATTCCGTTCCTACATTAGAGACATTGGAGTGTACTTCTACCACGTTCTGCATTTAACGAATCGAGTCAGCATAGAGGCTTCATTTGCGAGCCTATACAGGTTAGGTATCATACTGATACCTCGAGAAGTAAATGCGGGTTTATACTTTTGCCACTACAAGCGTAATGTTTCTTGCTGGAGTTTTTCCAATTGTTTCTTCTGCTTTGCTAACCAACAATGCTTGAAAAAAAACTGCGGAGTATGTCTGTAGCAAAAAAAGTGCGCAAAACGTATAATGGGAGCGTTTTCACCACGGTGGAGGTAAAGTAATCATCAACGATGTTTCGTAATAATTTCGCATAGTCATATGAATGAGGAGTTCTGGAGAGGCTCCAATCTCTCCTACATTTTTTGAGTGGAAACTTAGTAGAAGTGTAATTCCTTTTTGTGTCGCCTGACTTCGTTGACTAAGTGCAGCACCATACTGAAAGTTAAAGAGGATTGCTATGGAGAGATTGTTTGTTCTTCAGAAAGTTAGAACGACACGGAACTGTTATTACACAAAAGTGCCATAACAGGGAACCGCTACAGCACGAAGCTGCTACAACACGGAAATGCTAGAACGCGGAAGTGAGCGACACAGAAGTTACAATCCTGTTGACGTTTAGTTGCTGACAGCCTCAACTCTTCATATCACACTTAATGTTTTATCAAACGATGGAGACTTTCTTTCCAATATAGTATATGCTGTAGAAGATTAGAGTTTACTTCGGCCTCTCCATTCAATCGCTTTTTTTATAGACTCCGCTCAGTAGCAGTAATAGTTTGATAATGATATAACATGTTCTGAGCCGTCTGTGAGGTCTACGTGCTAGACAGGCGCTTGTTTTGTCCTCCAAGACAGTCAGTCGGTTTAGCCGATCCCTCAATGTCAAACTCCTCTGTGAAGGAATCGCCGCCCAGTACTATTACTGTGTTTTTAAGCGAAGTCTATAAAAAGCGGTTGAATTGTTGATTTTCAAAGAAATCGCAGAGTCAGCGAACGATAAGTGCTTGTGTCCGATCGGCCACAAAATACTAGGTTGAGGGAAACGTTCCTTAACACCCTAAAAAAAACACATTCTATCTTAGTTTCATACATTGTCGTTCATTGTAAATTCATGGGAATATTTCAGGAAAATTCTGTAGGAAACCTCCACGACAACGCCAGTTATAGTGCATCAGATTTTGACTTACTCTTCGGATAAGAAGTAATGGCGATGGGCAGAACTGAGCTTCAAGTTCTGACATTCTGTTGCTGGAAACGGCAGCTTTTACTGAGAGATGCTGCAAAACTGATATGTGATGCCGAAGATGAAAGAACCATGAGCCATGTGATTGCTGCAAAGTGGCACAAACGATTTGGAAGTGGTGAACTTGATTCGCCGGAGACGGGTGCTATTTTAGTAAAGCAATGCCAAATCTCACAACGCAAAGATGACCAAGGGAAAGTTCAATTGTTTGGAGCGAGCAGAAATCTTGTCACACCCAGTCTATGGTCCAGATGGTGTACGGTGCGATTATGATCCAATTTCCGCTTTAGAACGTTTCCCAAGTGGACGCCGATTCTAAACATTTGATCAGTTGAAAAACATGCCGGGAGTTTTTTTTCAATCAAAGTTTAAGGTATGGTATCTCGAGCACGGAAGCTTGCAGATCGTTGGCAGAAGAGATGGACAATGATGGCCTTTATTTTGAAAAATGATTTTCACTATTTTTATACTTGTCATTTCAAGTATTCCTTATAACCACGCCCAAATTTCAGCCTGATAACATTTTTCAGCCACGTATGTGGCCTATTATAAGTATTTATATATTGAATTACACGTGTTTCGGCCCTACATCATCATCAGTTGCACGGTGCCTTTTCATTCAGTCAGTTTTTCGAAGATCTATAACTTACACAGAGGAGTATTCAAGGAAGGTTTTACACGCTCCGATAAGTGATAAAATCATTGGACAGGCAATGTTGTACACTCGATTGTTCTTGGATGGTAACTGTTAAGTATCACTCCATCGTTTCCAGTTTTCCAGTGTTTCTTGAGACCACTTTCAATCTTCAACATGCCTTACAGTGATTTTTTCCGAGGGACTGAGTGAACGAAAAGGCATCGTGCAACTTCGAAGCGGGAAGGCCGAACGAAAAACCTGTATTTTACTGTATAAATGCCCATAACAGACCACAGCTCAAAAATAACTACATGGCATATTCTAGAGAAGGTTGCTATAAGCTTTTCATCTATTTTCATGTGCTCTATTTTCTAGAGAATGAAATGCATTGGGAGCAAGAAAAAAACCATTAGATGATTTAACCCGCTCGGCAAGGCGTATATCTTTCCAATTACATGATTATTCGGAGGCTTCATCTGCTGGATAGAGTATTTTCATAAACTTTCAATTATTCTTCAAAAACATAAATCATACCAATTTCAGCACTGTTTTTTTTTTCAAAAGGCCTTCGCAGTGCACTGCAACAGCAAGGTTAAGGTTACTTTCTACACTCGGAGAGCATAATATGCGCGAGTAGGATTTCTGGATGGTTTTGTATCGAAACTTCAGAAATCATTTGATAACATCTATTTTAACGCCGCTAAAATTATGCTTGATTTTGAGGGTCTCCATATAGTGATGTAAGAGAGAAAAGAAGAACTCGTTCATCCCTCAAAATCTTCTTCGCACGTAATAGTTAAATATGGTCAAAGCATATGAGCATGTAGCGAAAATCATGTAGTATCAGAGTAACACAAAAACCTAGAGTTTCCTTGCAAAGCGGATAAACACTCCAATCATGTAAGGAAAACCTCTTTCCTTTCTCGAAAAACGCCGCGTTATCGATAGTTGCCCTCATGATCGGATTGATCTATCTTCGGTCTACAATAATGTTGACTATTCACTGATTGAAATCCCATTCTAAATGAAATTGATTTTATAAGAAAAATCTTTTGTTTGCAGGCTGAAGTGAAATTGGTAGAAACTTGATTCGTTCATAAATTTGAACTCAAATTATTGAAATAGTCTCTTTCCTTCGTTTATTACAATAGACTTGGCAATAAGCCACTGTGAATTGCATAAATAAGAAATTTGCTGTAAAATATATTGAAAGCTATAACGGCATGGAGAACGTTGGAGGCATCTGATATCAGCAACTGCTGCGAACAAAGTCTTGGCGGGAGCTGAAATCACTTTTTCACGGCTTCTGGTGTTTCCTTGTCTGAAGACAAATCATGACAGATTTATTCCTTTTCGAATTTCATGTGTAACATTTTTCGTTAAAAGTTTACTGGTGCTATCTATGTATCTCCTAAGCAGCAACTTGTCAAAAAGTGTCATGCATATCAATCAACATAAAAGTGTGAAAATCTGTATTCGGACTGCTCCCATTTAGGTTAAAACGCAGTGACAATCTCCATGGATGCAGTCTACTTCCAGATGAACACATATCTGACCAGCTTCTGAAAAGTTTCACCACTTCCAGCTGGAATTTACTAGCAACAGCATTCTTTTTCCAATTTCCAAATTGTCCTGATTTGTAGAGCATCTTAATTGAGGTTCAATAAAAATGCTGCGGTGAAATTTTTTAATCGATTAGCAATGTAGCGAGAACATCACGGAAGTGTTACAACAACGAGCTGCTAAAACAAGGCAATGCTTATTCGGCTTCCTTCATCGTCCATGAAAATTCCATAACGGGGCCGATGATTCTACAGCGCTGTCGTTGTTTTCGATCAGTCATCAGTGAACCAAACGATACATAATTTATAGATTCCGCTTTAGAACATTAGCGTCAGCAAATTTATATAAATGAACTCTTCATCCTGCGCTGTGTGATCACCGTTGTAGAGCAGCGCATAGCCACAGAAGAGTTTTCTAAAACAATTTCTGCAATCTGAGGTGTGCCTTTCAATTGTTAGGTTTTTGGGAAGCCGATGTCGAAGCCGCATACAGTGCAATGGTTTTTCGTTTCGAGTGCTTTCTTAAAACTACAGCTCAAATTTCAGTGTGCCCTGATAATTATTTTTGAGCCACGCAAGTCAGTGGTCTGTTAAAGAGGCCTGACTTATAGAGCTCGATACACGTGTTCCGATCTTGCGATCTCGTCAGTCGGGCAGTTACCCTTTCGTCTTCTTTGCCAATCTGTGCGGGTGCTCCAATCCCTACATTAAGAGTTAGAGTTGACGAACGTTGTACACTTTATGTCCAGCAGTAAAATTATCACCGAACACAGAGTGTTGTACACTGAGCAGCAATCTTATGAGCCGAAACACAAATTTTATTCTTGTTGACTCGTCAAGATGTTTTTAGCAGGGACCGCTGCAATTGGGTCCTGCCACGTCGACGTTGCCGAATCTCAACCTGCTTCAAAACAATGCAAGGCTGTATGTTGTTAAATTGGCAAAGAGAAGTTGACCATATTAGGCTGGGAGTTGTTGGATCATCCGCCGCACAGCCGTGACTTGTCTCCGTCTGACTATCATTTCTTATAGTCGCTGGAGCCCCTCCTAAACAAGAAGAAGTTCCGAGGCATCAATCATTTGCGTCGAGAATTGACAACCTCCCTTAAATCCAATGATGACGACTTCTATAAGCGCGGTAATGATTTCTTACCTGTGAGATTGCAGAAATCTGTTCAGACTGGGACATACACATTGAATAGCGTTGTCAAGAACTTTAGTTAATTCTGTTTAACGGATTTAGTGCTTACCGCTTCGGTGTCAAAATTCATAGAAGATCTAGCATCTCTCAGTACTTTTCCATTATCAGTAACCTGTTTCGACCCCTCAGAAAAAAGCGCAATGTTTAGGCTGACTCAGAGTTTTAGCAGTCAGTCGATAGCTTAAATCAAAGGAACTTGAATGGTGTGTTGTATTTTCAAAAATGGCCCATTATTAAGCTGAAACAACAAAAATGAGATTAGTATACCCAATATGTGGAGTACTGTGCAAAAACGTTTGCGTAAGCCGGAAATCGAACCCAGATCTCACTCTTTCCGGAAAGCATAGGCTTCCGCAAAGAGTGAGATCTGAGTTCGAATCCCGGCTGACGCAAACGTTTCTGCATAGTACTCCACATATTGGGTATACTAATAACATCATACCACTGCAAGTGGCAGTCAAAATAGAAAGAATTATGAAAAATGAGATTATTCCCACATTCAAACATGTCTCGCCTAACAAGGCTATTTCTCTGAACTTTGAATAATTGTTCGATAGATCAAACCTTAGAAACTCCGTTTATGTATATGGTGTTGAAAAAAATTTCTATTGCGTTGGAACAGCCAGAATGGGTTTCACAAAATTATCATTTTCGTCATCCGCATCTTTTTTCGATCCTTTGCGAAAAAGATGCTTTTTGCTTATTTCTCAAATTTCTTCGGATGTTTATTAACTCAAATATAAAAAATTTTAATGGTGTATTTCAATATCGATACCGTTCCATAGATGCGCAACGACGAAAATAAAATTATGCTTCTCATTCAAATATCTTTCTCTGAACAAAGCTTTTTCAGACTTTTGACAATCATACGATGGCTTAAATATCGTTATTCCAATACTATTCTTGACTTTTGAAAAAAACTTTTTAATGCGCTATAGCAGCCAAAAGAATGTTGAGCTTCGCACAACTCAACATCGGCATCAAACCACCGCGCTTTGCAGGTATGTGAATAGGGATTTCGCAACATGGCCGTTACGACATCGTGCTTTTCAGCGCCAAATTTGCGAAGTTCAATCTTCTTTTATATGTTACAGAAATAAAGAAAAGTTTCTTCTAAAAAACCATTTGGTTCATTGTAATCAAGGAGACTTAAGCCATAGAATGGTTACTAAAAGTCTCAAGAAACTTTGATCAGCTAGAAATGCATGAATGAGTAACATATTTTATTCTTGCTGTTGTAGTGCAATATCAAAGCCATTTTGTAAATATAATCCACTTTTCAAATTGTTTGATTTAAGCTATCGAATAACTGCTCAAACTTTGAGGGCAACCAAAAAATACCTTTTTCCAAGAGGTCGAAACAAGATACAGATAACAGTTGAGTACCCATTTTTCTCTTGCCTCTTGAATCAAAGCAAAGGTTTGCCACACTCAGATGAATATTGAATTGGTTATTCATTTTGAGTTCACATCCCACGTTTGAAAGTTCTCAGATGGACATATTTTGGACACTTAATGTTTTAAACCTGACAGAATTCTCATGTGTTGCTGTAAGCAAAATTACACGCTTATTTTTGACTTTGGTTGAAAAATCCGCCGTTTTTCTTGATCGTCTTCACTGTAGACAAATGTTAATTTCCTTCAACATAGTACCGGAATTTTACCCTTATTCAGTGCAATTTTTTCTGAAAAAATCATAAAAAATGTTATTTATGACCATTTTCCTGTGTAGTTGCTCTGATAAAAAAATGTCAAATGGCTGAGCATTTAAATAAAATGTAGTACAAATTAACGTGAAAATGCCTCCTATATCAACAGTATTAAACCTGTATATCGTTGTTTAACTTGTTGAAATTATCGCTTGAGGTCTATGACGTTCTAAAAGGTAGCACTCATACCACAGTTTATATGAAAAATTAAAATTATAGATTTTTCTCGGTTAGTATGATTCTCTGACTACAGCAGCGTACGGTGAACGTAAGTAATCTGTGATGAAGTTGTTTTTCGTTCAACAGTATCAAAATATGGCGGAACTAATTAGTCGGCTTTTTTTTCAGCCGTCATAAAATTGTAATATAATGTCTGATGATTACACCACACCCCCTAGTTCTATTTGTCATGCTAACGTGCGGAACAAATCTCAGCGCACGTACTGCTGGAGCTTTCTTTTTTTACACGACCCGCCGATTGCTGCTTGGGAATATCGTCTTCCCCATAAATGTCGGGCAGCAGAAGAAGGGTTTGAAGTTGAGGCCAGAACAGCAGTTGGGTTTATAATGACGTGCATCAGTGGTCACTATGACGTCGTCTCCATGCGTAGTTGAATTGGTTAGGTAATTCACAATCGTCGAGCGCTGTTGCGGCGGCTATGCTTACATAACTAGCTGCTAAAAGAAACATTTAGCTTTTTCTCCTGAGATCTGAAAAGCAACGTTTTTTTTGCAGGCCAGGAATCATCTGGCTAAATGCGAATATCTCAGCCATTGAGGAATCTACTGAGCACTTGCGGAAATGAGGGAAAAGTCATTGTTATAAGAGGAGCGCAGGTCACTAATGGCTAACTTCTGTCCTGTACAGTATTTCTTATAGAATGTTAGATGGGTTTTCATAATCATAGATAGGTGTCTTTCGTTCTGAAAAATAATTACATATGAATAAATTCTAGAAAGATCATTTGTTGTGTGCGTTGTCGAAGCTCGTTTAATTAGAGCGCCCATCTAGCCCAGTATTCTTTACGTGAAGCTTTTCTTTAAACGCTGTTTTAAATGGTTCTAGAGCGATTAAAGTTTAACTTGTAATGGATGACAATGGCAGAATTTTGCTTATGAGTTTACATTACCGAAGAGCGGAGATTGTATCTTCTAGACGAGGATATGTGACCAAAAGCAGATGACGACGAGCAAGGGAACCGCCAGCAAGCAGTCTATCTATGTGAAAGACACTGCGAACAAACTCGACACTATCCATTCAACAGCTGTCCATCAATAAAAGAAGTTAAAAAGTTGTCAGCTCTTGAAATGCGGAATAGCAAGTGGCAGCAAAACTGGTGTTGGAAAGTACTGTGCTCAGAACTTTTTCAATAACTAAGATCTAGATCCGCTTTCTCGTGTCATTGTTTTCTTTAGATGGAAAAATATCGGATGCGTTGACCTATAAAGGTCTTTTGAGTGGAGGGATTGAAATAAGAAGACGAAAAAATTTGAGGCTTTATTTACGACAGAATATGGTTAAAATTACCTGCTAACATTTAACACCCTTCTGTCTCGCTAAACTGGACTTGGAAATTTCTATAATTTCAAAACCAATCTTTGCAAATACTTTACGGTGATTTTTTGAATGTTCTCAAACAAAGCTCTCACTATTTTTATAAACTTTGTATTGCGTGATTTGCTTTCTTCCAACTTAATTTTTCTATTGTTGTAGCATTTTATGCATTGCGCTCTTTCGCATTTTGACAATTCCGTACAGTATGATTACCATCATGACCAATGACATACAACTATTTGCTAGGAAGAGACTGGATGCCTTTCCTCATAAAGACTGATGATGGAATTGAAGAGATCGGTGAGGCCATTTTTGAGCTTTGTAGTCGCGTTGCAAACGTCACCATCTGCGAAAGCTTTTTGCTTCGACTGCACAAATAGGACATTCTCAAGTCGGTTATCACTAGAGATGAGTCCTGAGTCTACTATGAGAACAACACGTGCCACGCCTAATGGCTACCTCGCAGCAAAGATCCATTAACTTCACCAAAGCTCAAGCTCCATGCACGACAGGTTATGCTCTCTGCTTCCTGGAATTGGCAGGGCATGCTTATGAAAATGCTTGGCATTAAACACGCAAGGCCGGCATCCGACAGGAAACAACTCCAGAGGTTAGCCGCAAGGGTGCGAGAGAAGCGTGCGGAACGACTCAATGTTGCCTTTTTCCAAGATCACGTTCGACCACACATTGCAGAGTCGACTTCACATTTTAGAGAAACTGAGCTGGACGACGGTACCACATCCACCATATAGTCCGATATATTGCTCCATCAGATTATCATCGCTTCCGGCGGAAAGAGATATCCAAAAGCTACATTCATTTGGAAGTAACCTCACCTCCTTTTTGATCTTCAGCCTCACCCTTTGTGGGAATATGGCAAGTAACTTCTACCCAGAAATGATTGCTTATTGTTACTCATGGTGGTAGTTTTGTTGTTGACGGTTGATCTATTTTGATAAATAGTAGATGAATTAGCAATAATGTCAACATGCAGAAGAATACATGGAAAAACCAAATGAGAACTTTTGAGATCCTATTAAATATTTCTATGTAGAAACAAAACCGTGCTCATTGCAACCTCCAAGTGGTTTAAAATATTTGAATGGTTAACACTGTCATGTGATATGCAAAACTTAGACCTCAAAAGAAAGAAGAACTAGTATTTCACCCATATCGGGGCACGTGCTGCTACTGCACCTTCACCAAGGTCAGCGCTTTGCTATCACTCTCTTTTCGTTTCAAGCTATCAAATACCAGCGTTGAAGCCAATTAAACTGAAAGTTTGTTTATATAGAATACATGAAAATTCCTCTACTTTGCCATTTTTTAGCAGTGTTACTGTTTTAAATTTACATCTAAGAATGTTGAGTGATATGCAAAGTTCCACTTCAAAGGCAAGTACAGTCTATAAGAACTTCTTGTTGCTTTTCAGCGATTACGATGTTTTGATCATATATTTAAGAATACTAGGAGGTATTCAGAATTTTCGACCCAGTCGGGAGTGTTGAAATGATATCGCACGCACACGTGTGGGTGAACACGGGATTGATTCCCACCAGAGGTCGTAAGTTCTGAATATTGCTAGACATTCTTGGATGCATAATCACAATATCATAACACTGTTGAAAAAAAGTAAATTAGAATGTTTACAAATTTTCATAGAAAATAGCATTCAACTCCACTGAGTTCCAGCCCACTTGTGCACACCAGAGCGAACAAAGTTGGTCGCTGACAGTTTCCATAGTTCACATCGAGAAAAGAATAGTAGCAAATGGTGGCCTCAATAGTGTTGTGACAGCACGCTTCCTTCCTCCTCATTATGGGTGAAACAAAGGATCAGCTCTCTGCTGGGGTCGAAAGTTCTGCAAATCACTCTCAGATGCATAATTAATACAAAATCGCATTGCTTGCTGTAGAAGCAGTTATAAAGAAGCTTTTATAGATTATTTGCACTACCTGAAATGTTTGTTAACAGTAAAGTCTTTCTCCAATAGCTCTCAGCTTTCGATTACGGTAACATATGATCAAGTGCAAAACAGCAGTGCAGAGAATCGTCTCAGCATTTAGCAACTCACTTAATCCGTTGGGTGCGAGTGGCACATATATATATATATATATATAGTGGCACATATATATATATATATATATATATATATATATGTGCCATTCGTTCGTCACGTCGCGGTCCGCACTCAACGTGAATTTTCTAAGAGAGTGTTCTACAGCGGGAACATGGGACTCTAAATTGAGGTCTTGAGAAAGATTATCGCCATTAAATGCTGGAATATCATAGATTCGTAAGGAGGAGGACATTTGTAGAAATGATTTTAATAGAAAGAATGCCCATGTGTCGAAAAATTTCCTGTATTTCAACGACAAAACAATATATTTCCACAAAGGATTATATTTCCAACTGTTATGCAACACTTGTTTAACCTTTTAAATCTATATTTTGGTTGTCATTCGATAGTTCGAGAAGTGCTCATTTCGATACTAAGCTTGGTTTATGAAACGACCTTCATACTAGGTTTTAGCAGCGAGAAAATATCACGTTTTGCTTTCGGTGTGCGTTGTTTCAACATCACAGTGTACTCTTTGATGTTACATAACGGAATTTTGATTCTAAGCAGTTTACTGATAAAAAAAATTAGACTGCTTCAGACTAATTTGGTGAGAAGAACGTCCAGTTCTCGTAAGTACTCACTCGTCATCACGGATTGTGAGGAGCACGTGAAATTAGAGATAATAACCGACTACAAAAGTTGAAGCAACGAATGATGTTCATTGAATAATTGGATGTTATAAAAGGACAGTGCTCATAACACGGTGAAATAATGCCTCTTCTACAACTCTAGAGATGTCTATACTTTGAAATCCACTAATGATGAAAAGGTTGTGGCTCACTATCGATAAAGTGGTATTGCATTGCATTATGCAGTATCACTTTGAAAAACAATTATGTGGTATTGTTCTGGCATATTGAAATCAGAGAATTCCTCAGAGATGCCGTACAGCTACTTATTCACCTTCATCAACTATGGGTTTTCATGCAACAAAACTTTTTGACGAAGCCGGCTATGTTTTTGATTTACTAATGCGTAATTAAACAAAAAGAAAAAATATTTCGAATATACGGAGTTTACGTTTCGGGACAATCTCATATCATTCTAATTGGTTGAAGACTTCAATATTTTTGCCCCATCCCTATTCAATACAGAAGCTGCTCGAAGACTGATGAAAATTCTCTGACACAGACAAGACTCAAACCACTCGTGGCAACGGCTGCTTATTTCTTTATTTGTTTTCAATAGCTGCCTAGTGAAATTACTCTAATCATGGCGCCATTTGATCACTTTTGTCTAACAGTTCCTGAACGGCTAAATTGTGCAGAAACTGACTGCATATCACGAAAAATTGCTCTCCAAGCATCTCTTAAATAGAAGGAGGACTCTGATAGCAAAGCATTCAACTGTTCAAATTTCTATTGATTTTTAAGATAACCTCATATCGATCGTTCAGTAGTATTTTAAGTGCTATGCAATCGATTTGGCATAGAGTCTTGAAGTAGCAATGCTAGAACTTAGGAATTTCCTATATACAGGAAGCTACCGCTTCTTCAGATAGGAAGAGGTACTCGAACTCAGGTAATCATGATATCAACTTTTGGGCGAACAAGACATGGTATTCTGAATAGGGTAAAACAAGAGCACTGCTCCTACCTCTTCCATTGCGCTCTCTGTATCCGACACAATTATCAAGTGAAAGAACTGATCTTTTCACTACACAAAAGTGCTCAATGAGAAACTTAGCTTTCTCTGCACCTGTCCTTTATCACCTGGAGCGGGTACCAGCAGCACTTCCATTTTTCCCTATCGTGTGCAATAGTAGCCCAGTGGGTCCTTCTCGCTCTAGGGATTCGCTGAGCATCATATCTTTCTTCTATAGCTTTCGTGAAGATATCGGACCAACGGGTCGATGGTCTTTCTGTAGAGCGCTTGATGTCCCGAGGAATCCATTCGGTAGCGGCACTCGTCCATCGGTTGTAGCTGAAGCGCATCACGTGCCCGGCCCACTTTATTTTCGATATCCTGACGTGTAGAATTTTCAGAGGATTCTAATATTCTCTGCACACAAAAAGAAAAAATTAAGATACTCAGACTGCTTCAAAAGCATTTTAAAATATTACAAACTTGCAGCCTTCAAAAAGGTGGCAAAGCACATTGTCACTTCTATCATTTTTTCATGGCACATCTACTTTCGTAATGTAAGTGAATTTTAGCACCATCAAGGCCCAGCGACTATGTGATGCGGCAACACATGGTATTTTACCAGTTGCTCTTTGATGACCTATTCAGAGAAATATCCCATATATTTTTTTCAATTAAAACGCCGCAGATTTACTTATTTTGGCTCATTTTTCTCATTGAAAAAGATTTTGTAAGTCACCACTTGAGAAAGTGGATGCTAATAAATGCGACTCTCGTTGCTGTGAACATGTCGAAAGCTCTACTTCACCTCCACTTTTCAATGTCATAGTTTTAACCTGTATATTCACAAACACGCATCATAACAACAGTGGTTTGTCCACTTTAAAGTGCTTTACATATGGTACAAGCGATATTATATTGCCGCAACAGTGGAATTGAGATGATGGTATCAGTACTTGTTGCAGCTGTTGCATTTGCGAAATGTCGCAATCTTTGAATTCTTTATTTAGAAAACACTCACATATGTTTGTAGCATTCGAAACTAAATGCACATATCTTAATATCAAATTGCTGGATAGATCGAAAGAGGGAAACCGTCAATTTATCAATTTGTCACTTCATATGATTTCTAAGAATATCGGCCGCATGACAAGACAGACGTACACGAATG
This sequence comes from Parelaphostrongylus tenuis, assembly GCA_019055375.1. NCBI lineage: Eukaryota > Metazoa > Nematoda > Chromadorea > Rhabditida > Metastrongylidae > Parelaphostrongylus > Parelaphostrongylus tenuis. The sequence goes on along the minus strand of JAHQIW010000100.1, from coordinate 5,298 downwards.
TTTGAGAGAAATCTATCGCTGCTTTTTGGTTGACCAAGGAAAAGCAGAATTATCTTCTTCTGTGCTGGCCAATAAGTTGTGCCTTTCAGACTTTTCAGGAGTGAATTTGATAAAAATGACCAGACTCGGAAGTATGACGAAGGCTCAAGCACATGCGATTCCGACTTTTCTGGTAAGCATCTCCTCAGTGTTGGTATGTGGAACACTTCCTGGGGGCCAGGTATTGGGCAAAAGATTGCTTTGTAATATAGATATTTGCAATTTCAAACATAAAATTGTAAACCTTAACTAAGAATAATATTTCTAGTACTCTATCACTATTTGAGGCCATAGTAACTCAAAAAATAATACTCCACAAAAGCAATTTCGTCAACCGTTAATCACTCACGAAACCAGATGTAGCATGTTCTAACTTGGTTCCTACCTCAGCTGGCGCACTGATCCTTTTGGACGAAGATTGCATGCATGATGTGCATTGCTTTACTTGTTTCCAATTATTCAAATCTCCTAATGGTCTACTGCTAGTAAACGCGGTTGTTTTGCTCATTTTCTCAATGTCATATGTGCCATATATCAATTGACCAGGTGTCAAAAGCACCCTTGATTAACTGAATTTCTCCAACTATGTCATTTATCTGCTCAATGATGTTAATTAGTTTTGAACTTTACATAGCCAGTCAAAATTTGGGGAGAATGTTTAATTATTATCTATTTGCTCTAAGAGATGCAAGTTCAGCCGCAATAAGCACAAGAAACTTCAACGTTACCGGCCTCACCACCTTACCACCAGCAATGGCTTTCACTAGTTCAGCTTCCTTATTGCTCAGTTACCTGGCATTTCAACATCTCCAAATGCAGCACAAGGATTCGTATTGCGCCTTATAAAGCAAGGAGTAAGTTTGAATCTCTTAAAACTCAGTATTTTTTGGATAGAGAAGCATATAAACAGTTTGATTTTTGAACATTTGGCCGCATTTTGATTTCAACATTAGTTTCTTCGTTAGGTAGTTCCCAGATGTCAATAACAGTATTGATTGAATATCAGTGATGCAGTACAGTAGTAAAGGTAGTAATGGAGCAAAAATAATGCAATAATCGTATATGCCTAACATTTCGGCGAGGCTTGGCATCTTCAGACCCTGAAGAGATCAAATTAGTCCGCAGGCTACTCAGTCAAAAAACTACCATAACCTGAGAAGAAATCGTAAGATACGAATTTTAGATCGCACAACAGAGAGCTCCATTTCAAAACACCCACAATGATTCAATGAAGATCAGTCGCATAAAGTAATCTCATAAGTGATGCTGCCCTGACCCACGACCGACAGATTAGCATGAGGTATGAGCGAGATCAAGTATTGTTATAGGTCACTCCTCTTTGCGGCTCATTTTTAGGCTTTCACTATGTATCCAAAAGTCTTCCTTAGTTTTACATGCGGATATTTTTGATTCCTGTGCGGGAACCGTGATTTTCAACTTCAAAGTTTGCTCCTTTATATTTTTGTTTCCCATGCGTGCCGAGTGGACTTTTTGGGGTCGGATTTACGTTTCCCAGCTAAGTGCTCTTTTACACGAATGCAGAGTGGCCTACTTGTTTTGTCAATGTATTCATCCCCTCATACCTCTCGAGAGATTAGGTAATTGTACCAGATCTCATGCAATCTCCGTCTCTATCGTTTGAGCAAACTTAGCAGTTTTCGTTTCTCAGAGGCGATCATACAGTCGGTTGCGGTCTTATTAGCGCTTCAGTGCATTTGGAGGTTTTTCGACTATTGCTACCAAAATATCCAAATCCGTCTTTTTTAGGCAGCTTTAATAGCTGTATTTACTTTATTCAAAATAAAAGGCAAGATGAATGAAACCTTATTCTCGTCAGACTTTGCGTTTACGAGCGCTGAATTGAATTTCCTCTAAATCTACCCTATGGAGCTCCTACCGTAGCGTAGCCATTAGACATGGCTATTTGCCTCGCCCTAAGCTTAATGATTCTACTTTATTTTATTTTCCTTGCACACCTTGGTAGCTGTTCGAAACATGTTCCACACAAGTGCGCGTTTTGTGTGTGGCGGATGAGAAGATAGATATTGAACCAGGATGTTTTTGTTGTTTGGCTTGTGGTACCAATTTGTGTTGTAGGAATTCCTGAACAGGTTAATTTGAACGTTCAAAAACAAAAGCCAATTTGTTTTTGGATTTTCGCGAGCGGGCTCAATGTGCTCTGAATGACAATTTAACAACCAAAGCATTTCTCCATCTCCTCTTGCTTCAAGTAAACGACAAAGCGATCATCAGTATACCTACAATTAAAAAATTGCCGGAGATCGATTGTGGTGTCTCCAACATAAGACTATAGCAAGGGTACGAGTAGTCGTTCCCCCATTGCCAGTCCTCTAATTTGTGCGAAGAAGTTCGCAAACCTTTTAATGAGTAAGCACTTTGAGCACTCTTTCAAAAAAGCCATGACCTGCCGAATAAAACAGCCATACATGTTCGTGGATCTTTCGTGCTCCGTTAGAAGCTCTTAGATGGTTTGTATTGCGGGCCGATTCGACACGTTTTTGTAAAGGGCGGTTACGGTGAAAGGTTCCATTACGTACGCGTGGTTGGTAGACGCTTTACGCAGACGGTTTAGGAACATATAGGTATTCGTGAATGGGCTGGAATGTGTTTTGGCAATTGGACTAATATTAGGTTCATAAACCACGTTGCTCTATCCGTTGGCCCGTCCACACAGCTGATGATAGATACAATTTTAGATTTTAATGGATCAGTAGATGAAGATCATCGGTGTATATCAACTTACTAGTATAAGAGAGAATAAGTATAAGACGAGGGCGTGATGGTGGAGCAAGGTTTAGTCGGGAAATAACGGAAGGTTTTAAGCCAGCCAATCTTTCTACTTTGCTCTTTCTTGCTCAATTTCCGATAATGTTTTCAGATTACCTTATCAAATAATAGACCGAGTGTGGCGTCCTTAAGGTGATTTTCGTTATCTCAACATCCAACTGATTGGAAATTACCACAAAATCTCTTTCCGTATCACTAACTGATAGTTTAATGGTTCTAGTTTTTAAGAGCTCTCGTACTTGTTGCATATGTTTTTCTGCACTGATGTTAGTCTCGAACTAAATGACTGAGGATTCTGTGAGTTTTTCCGAAAAAATGAGAAAATCCGTGTTTTATTTACCTTCATTCTCGTTGTTTTCTTTATCCACCTTGTTTTTAGAGTCTTATTGCCTAAAGAACGCTCAAAAAAGGCGGTGTTGGTAATGCCATCGCACTTTTTGTTCATGCCTATTGGAGGATACTAGTCTGGCTCCATTGCAAAGCCGATCTTGAAGTTCTTTCAAATTGCATGCCATACTGCACAGGGTTTTCTTGAAAATGATTTGTGCCGGTGAATATTTGGGTCCATCTCCAAGAGCGGCTTCAAGAGGATCCTAATGATCCCACTGATCCCAACATTGTTGTATTAATCCGAATAGTGCGTATTTCTATATATGTGCAATGAAATACATTTTTGAAGCTATCTCTTCCAACTGGTGCAATCTTTTTCTACAGGTGTTTAATGTACTTGAAAAGCAGGACGTGCTGCAGGTCTTCCAGATGCTATAATCACAATAATTTAAATGACCTCAGTGTCACTGTCAGCTACGAATCCACTAGAATGTCATCTCGTCACTATCAACCTAGTAAGGAATGGTATGTTTCAAAACTTTCAACATTCATCTAGCGATTCCTCTCAAGAAGAACGCTGTCCTGAATTGTCTATTGTTAATAATGAATCTAAAACTAGCCAGAACTCAAAAGGCCGTACGCCAATGGATATTTCGGATTTCTTCAAAGTGTTTATAAGGCAACTAAGTGCACCAATTGTTTGAATTCTTGTTACAATTTTATAACTGTTGTTGGTATCATCATAAAAATAGAGTTTCACCAACGTTTTGTTCATTTTGTCGAGATTAGTCATTTGTTAATTGTAATGATAATGAACGGGCAGTTAGAAGTTGTAGTGAGAGAAAACCATAGCAATATCGTGCCGACCTTTTTGATTGCGTAGTTTGACGGAATAGAATCTCTGCTTGACGTACTGAAGCGGAATCGGAGGTGGAAATGGTGTGCGAAAGTGTGCGCGAATTATGGAGTGTGTCACTGAGACAGGAAAAGGGGAGACAATCTATTTACGGTAAACCTCTAGTTTATAAAGCGGTTATGATTTAGCTCTTAAGCAGTTTAGTGAATTGGATGAAAAATTTCCTGTCCTTTTGGTCTAGCATTCAGATGAGATATAGTTATTTGAGTGGGGAAATTGTGGAGTTTCATGTCTCACTACGCCTTTTAAACTGTTTTGTAGATCTTATTGATATTACCTTCTATTTCACATTCCAATTTAAAAGCCTCAAAGGCACGATAGAGGTCAAGGGTGTTCAAAGGGTAATTTCAATCTGTTCCTTGCAAATGATTCAGTTCGTATAGCTTGAAAATTACTTCTAGAATGGTTTGTTCTCTATGCAATGTCATTACGTCGGCCACCTTATCGTGAAATAATAGGAATTGGTGAAAACGCAAAAATCACCAATAAAAATTACAATGTTTCGTGTTTTCTGACTTTGAATAAAAGTCGTCATTTCAATAAAGCAGTTAATTGTAGTACCAATGCCCATGGCGAAGATTCACTGCATAGTTTTTGGCAGTACCTGAGTACAATATGCACTGGAGCAATGGTCTGTATGATAGCGGATAGTTCAAGAACTTTAAGCCTATTCCGCCAAAGCACTTGTCAATTTCAGGAACTTTTACGGTTCGAACTGGTTTCTTCTCTACACACTTTTAAAAACTTTGTTTCACAAAAAAACTAAAATTGTGTGTAGACTAGGAACGTCGTCATGGCAAAACTGGAGCAGACAAATTGTGGCAAGGTGTGGTAAACAAAAGTGCTTCGAACCTTGTCAGTGGCTCCGCTTGGATCGCATTTCGTCTCGGCAATAGCCACCGTCTCCTAAAACATGAATGCGGTTGCTAACTGTGTAAAATGACTTATTAAAAATGTGGTTTTTATACTGCATTGTTGCAGTGCAATAAAGAAACATGTCGTGAGAATGCTTAGCAGTCAAGAAACGAAAAAAAAACGCAATGGGGCGGGTTACATAAAACCCTATAAGTGCTCCTTGAATTGAATCCCATGCATTTGCCAATTAAGATTTTGCGTGTAAAAAAATAAAAGAAGAATCTCATCGGAAAATGTCTTACAACTTTATCACTTTATATGAACCATCGCACAATTTTACCAGTGTATGG
>JAHQIW010000099.1:0-108417 GCA_019055375.1 Parelaphostrongylus tenuis | reverse complement strand
GAAGTATGACTATATAAGTGTCCAAATCTACATTAGTACTTATACTATCTATATATACTATATGAGGATTTTTTTGTGCGGTTGCAATATATTTTATCAACTCGATTCGTGGTTTCTGCAGCGATGGTTGCTTCATATGCCTAGTAATTATTTTTGAGCCATGCATGTGATCTGTTATGGGCACTTACACAGTGCAATACACGTGTTTCGACCTTGCAGCCTCGTCAGTTGTACGGTGCCTTTTCATTCAGTCAGTTTACTAGGGGATCTACCCTTACATTAGAGGAGTTGATGACGAACGTTCCACACGAGCTGTTAAGTGTTAAAATCACCGAACAGGCAGCGTTGTACACTCGATCCGCTCTTGGCTGGTTCTCGTGAAATATCATACCTTTCGTTTCGAGTGTTTCTTGAGACCACGCTCAAATTCCAATATGCCTGGTTTTGAGTATCTTTGGAGCCAAGCATATGGTTTGTTTGTGGTCACTAATACAGTGCAATACACTGTGGCATCGTGCTACTGATGAGGCTGGAAGGCCGAAACACGTGTATTGCTATTGTCTAAGTGCCCATAAATCAAAAATAATTGTCAGGCATACCGAAATTTGAGCGTCGTCGCAAGAGACACTCTAAATTTAAAAGTGATATACCCAATGATGTTGAGTGCGGTGTGCAAAAGCATTTGCGCCAGTCGGGATTTGAACACAGATCTCACATCTTTGCGGAGCGTGTTGCTAAACCGTTGCCACCACCGACGCTTGTTTTTACACAGCTTCTCTTTTTACGCTACAACGCGTTATCTGTCAACAGCCAACCGTCTACGGTCTGAGCGGAGCAGCCGCTATCGGCATTGGACCCACCTATGCTGGACAAATATTGGGTATCAATAATCAATCGCAGTTTATTCATTTGACCGCTCTTGCGGTACGTTGTAGTGTAAAAAGAGTGCTGTGCCAAACAAGCGTCGGTGTTGCAACGGTTGGCAGCACACGCTTCCGGAAAGAGTGGTGATCTGGGATTGAATCCCGGCTAGCGCAAATGTTTTTCGGCACAGCGCTCCACATTATTGGGTATATTACAAGATCATGCTGCTGCAAGAAGCGGTCAAATAATTGATTTGCTGTTGAACAATGATAGTTGCTTAATTTGAAGAAGCACGTTTTGAGTAGCATTTATTGTGAATAAATCTCCAAGGTAGTACATTCCCTCTTTGCGAAGTAGAGGATTAAAATGGTAGAGGTGTGCAGTATTCTGCGCCTATCTACTACTAAACAGCTTTACTATGAAATGGTTGGTTTTAGGGAGTTATTTATGGACTGAGCTGAAAATGAATGCGATGCTACTGAACCCAAGGAATTATGAGTGCCTCGTAAGGTTCAGCTATTCTGAAGTAAATGTTGAGCTAATAAAAAAAAAACAGCATGATTTTTATGTCCCATAAAAATAATAAAAATATATTATATTATATCTTTCCAAATGCTGCAACTGTGTTGTTTTTTCCTAGCATTTATCAGCGTTCCTAGTAGAGGCGGATTATCTGGAGAATTTATTATAGTCTAATGATGAGGAAGCAGTGCCAGCAGCTAGTGAATGAATGGAATCGGCATGAAGCATCGTTGAGGAATCTGGAAGAGTTGGAACGGGTCCTTCGTGAACATGCTGTGAAGGTCAGCGACAGTGTGTGCGCCGAGAAACGACGTCGTGCCGACGCTCTGAAGATGCGTCTCGACGGCTGGAGTCGAACCGTTCAGGTGGGATTGGCATGCTGCTCTCAACTTGTGTCCGACGAATAAAATGACTTCTCGTTGCATGCTATATTTTATATGGACAATATTTTAAAGGATATTACTTTTCTTGCAAAATTTGAAAAGTCACATCAAGAGAGAAAACCATAGATCCGATGATATAGAGTTTTTACTGATATAATGCTATTTCATTGACTTTCAAAACTTCGACTGTTCGTCGTTCGCATATAATTTCCTACTCTAGCTAAGATAAGAGTGCTAATTCACAATGGAGATATTACGTTTCACTTTATGATAAAAGACAGACATTTTAATCTTAAGTTTAGGTTCTTTTTCAAGAAATTTTTTCCTAGTGTTGAGATAATTTTATTCAAATTGATCTATTTATTGGAAGCTTGGACATACACAGCTATAATATCTTAGGAAATGAACAACGATGAGGAGACACTTCTAATGGAAGTTGATGAACTTCATAGCTATCTGGTCAGCGAACTCGATAAGATTAAAGATAAAGATCCGGAAGAGGTAAGACAGAGCCATCCTAGGCTGTAAATTCTGTAGTGCACTAGAATCTCGGAATGTTAAGTACATTCCGACTTTTTCAACTGTAATTCTGCCGTTTAATGAAAAAATTCTGAGATTGCAATTGGTCAGAAGTAGGAAACGAATCGTAGAAATGTCAAGATTCGTGAGAGATTCAAATTTTCTTGAAATCACATTGAAAGTTGAGGAGCTGGCTTCGTTTTTATTTCTTTCCTTTCATTTAACCTTAAGTTGATCTATTTGATTTCTATTGTTTGCACTTTTTGGTGACAAATCTGTTATGAAGGGTTGATTCAATGCATTCATAGGCCACCGTGAGTCATTTTAAAGGCCAAACATGCATTCATTCACTTCCAACGATGCCTAGCACGTTCGAGACGACGTGTACTAGTAGTGGTACACGATTATTGTAATGTCTTTTTGGCTGAGCTTTTCCTGGAACTCTAAACAATATTTCAAAAACTTGAAATCTCGTCGATTCTAACAATATGTTCCTTTTTTAGAAATGCGTTTGAGCTATTCAAATCATTTCTAGAACTCAATTGAAAAGTCATCCCCACGCGCTAGCCAAGCAAAGCATGCGCGCCGAAAGGTGAAAAGTAATCTTATTTTCTTTGCTTACATCACATCAAGAAGGCATTTTCAGAATACAAGTGCTGTATTAATTTAACAAACTTTGAGCCATCGAAGGACTACTAAACGTTCGAGAAAAAGTCGAAAAGGTTCTGCCCCAAACGGGTTAATGATGTCGAATGCATATCAGATCACCTAGAGATAGACCAACGTCCGATACCTTTGATGCTTTAGCGCTTTTTTGTATCGGTTTCACGTCATAGTCTAATTAAAGCAAATCTTCTCCAGAAGTAAATGTACTAGTATGTTTTTTCATTCGCAAAACTTGTCACCACATGTACTGTGCGAATCCCAACAATTCAATCATTTGATTCCTTTCCTCGCATCGATAGTCCCAAAAGTCTTCGAACATCGCGCGTGTTGTCTCGATTGCTGCTTGAGGATTTCATTTCTTCATGGATGTCCTAGAATACTGGTCAGATAGATTACTTTGCAGTCTTGGATATGAGCGAGCTGAGGTCTTCCCACGTGGATTGCAGGTCGACATCGTAGGAGGGGATCGAACGAGTACCTTACATTCAATAAACTGAATTACTAACCTCTCCGTAAACAACGCTCTCGATATTATTTTTCAGTTTCTGAAAAGTGAGAACGTGGAAAATTAGTCTCGACCAGGATTTGTTGACATAAATGTTAAAGGATAAAAGGATAAAGCTCTCGGTGTTGATCAATCCCGAGGGATGCGCCATGCATTCGTCTTCAATTGTTAACTTCGTTTGAAGGTGATTGAATGCATATGTGGCCTTCACAATGACTCGTGGTGGCCTCCTGCGGAACCGAGTCGGTGCTGCTTATCTTCCAAGACAAGTCTGAGACCAATATGGTACCAATTTATCGACCCCGGAGGTTATGGATGGCTTGCTGAGCCATGACCGCGTGATCGAACCATTCACCTCGTGTGCGACGCAGAACATCTCTAACCACTGCGCTATATGCGCTCCTTGAGCACATAATTGTTTTTTGAACTAACTCTTTATTATTGTCTCCTTTCACACGACTCGCTGTGCGCATTTAATGTACGGCTCCTCAGAATTTTTTGCGTTCGATTCAGTTCCATTAGCTCGTTGGTCTGATTTCAAATCATTCTAGCTTTCTATTTATACTTATTCATTTTACGCTCTTTTGCTGATTCTTACAAAAAGTCTTTTCATTGTTTCAAAACCTTTCTCTTATTGGTTTAGATCGCCAGTTCATTACGATTTCTACGCGGTGATCGCGATCGGCTTTCGTCGCGTGCGCGGAAGCTGACGGCGATGAATCCAAGGCTAGCAAATGCGAATTTTCGCAGTGACGTCGCTGAGCGATGGCAACAACTCGAATCGCGACTACACTCGCCGCCACCTGTCGCTGACTCGCAGCTGCACACCGGTGCCGAACTGACAGCTGATCTTCCATTTCATCAGAAGGCGGGTCGATGACGAGCTTATAAGTTTCCAATTATGTGATTTTGTAATATCCAAGGTTTCTTAAGTTAATGCTGCTTTTTCGCAGTACCTGAGAGAATTGAGTGGTGAGCGAAAACTTAACCTCACAAGAGAGTTGTTACCGCGTTTTCGCCCATATCAGAGGCCTGTGCTACCACTACGTCACAGAGGCATCGTTTGCTATCACTCATTCTTCGGTGCCTCTATCATGACTATCAGCCACCAAAGGTTCGGTCGAATAAGCAATATAAAAGGCAGCCCGTGTGAGTGAAACGCGGGTCCAACTCTCGTCTGAGGTCGAATTTTCGCTCACTACTCAATTCTCTTAAGTACACGTCATTTTGTATTTCCACTTCATTTTCAGTCGCCTGTCTGAGTTCTTCTCTCATGGCGCTTTGACAGATGAAAATTGGTGTGAAAATCTTCATTTTATATCAAACGTTTTCACAGAAAACTCTTAGATTAAAGATTTTTCGTGGGGGGCTATAAAGACTTGAGCTTTTTCATAAGATTCTTACCAGTCATTTCCACGTTCTAATGAATCAATATCTCGCCAGCTCATTCATGATTTAAACAGGAATAAGTTAATTTTGAACGCTTAACCTTTTGGGGGCCATAAGGGTCATCTTGATGCTCACTGCGCGACGTCAAATCTCACTCAGCTACTGTAAAGGCGGCGTCGTGTCTCGTGAGAAAAGCAGGCAGGCAATCAAATTTCTATGCACAGATATGCAGATGCTGTCTGTCTGACTGCCGCACAAGCGACGTCGCTTGTCTGTAAATGCTGGTCCTCAAAGGGATAAACACAAAGTTGTTGGGACATTTCGTTATTCTAAGCATTTTAATGATTTTATCATCTATCGTAAAATCTTTCAGATCGATCTAGTGAAAGCGAAATTCGAGGAAGCTAAAGTCAGCTTAGATTTCGACGCGTCGCCAGTCAGCGATGTGCTGCAGTGGGAAAAAAGAGTAAAGGTAAGAAGCTGAATTCTAGCGATATCTTCTTGTAATCTCAGAATCATTTTTTTAAAATAGTAGTTTGACTATATAGAGCTTATGATTCATCGTGGACGAATTCAAAGTGCTAGTTGGATTTAGATCTGTGGAGTATTCCAACATCCTTGTTATTTTAAAATAGCATCTCCAATCACAGTAAAAAAATTGGCGTTCTCTAGGCTGTCGACGATTTCCTCAATGAGTCGCAAACAGTGCTTGATGAACTGATCAAAACGGGTCGAAATCTGGCGAATAGCGGCCGAATGGAACTCGACATGCACTGCGCCATCGAGAAGCTAGACGAGATTGTCGCTGTGTTGCTGATCAGGTTCGACTCTTGATCATCAGTTAATCTGTGGTTTAGTGAAACCACTGATAGTTGAACTTTCAGAGTCAATATTGCAGTTCTCTGAATATATTGTGCCTTCTCATAAGTTTTGACATCAGAGCAATAAACACCAATTTCAATAATCAGAAGTAATAAAAACTGTTAAATGAAAGCATATCGCTCAAAAACTGCTACATTGTCATCATCACCGTCGAGAAAAGTGAATTTTTTTCCACGAGTCAACATCGTCCGAATCACTGGTTGTCACCAGGCTAGCAAAGAAGTCCAATTCCACGTCCGAGTCGATATGCTCATCTTTTTTTGGATCGGACCAGGCCGGTTCACTGAGACTTGCTGCCAGCTGAAGGGACGATAGACGCCAAGCGCTTCTGCGAGCACCTGGACCACTGCATTCAGACCCTGTCACGACATCGCGTCATTCTCATCCTGCTTCAGGACAACGCAAATCTGCATCTCGCTAGTGATAAAAGCAAGTTTGACTGAACTGAGCTGAGAGTTTCTGGATCATCCGCCGTACAGTGCCGACTCGTCGCCGTCTGATTATCACTTCTTCGGGTCACTGGAGCACTTTCTGAGCAAGAAGAAAGTTTGAGATCATCAGTCATTTGCCTCAAAGATTGCCAACTTTTTTTGAATTCAGGGAATACGAGTTCTATGAGCGCGGAATTGACTTGTTGCCCGAGATATGGCAGAAATGTGTTCAGGCTGACGGCGCCTGCTTTGAATATTATTGTGAAGCAATTTGAATTACTTCTGATGAATAAATTTGGTCTTTAATGCTCTACTACCAAAACATAGGAAAAGACCTGATATCATTCTTAAGAGCGTTGTTTATTATGGGTGCAGTAAAATCACAAGTCAATATAAGGGTTTAGATAGTTCTCAAAGCTGCCCTGCGAAACATAATTGGTCATTGTTTCAGTTCTGCATCCTGAGTTAACCAAGCTCCTTGTCCTTCCAAAGTCGAAAAACTTGACTTTAGGCTTGTCTTTGATGGTTAAATACTGACTTATGCGTCGCTAGACCTCTCAGATCATCGATTATTGCAGACAACCTTTTAATCGCATTTATACTGTTATAAATGGGGTCGAATTCATGCCTATTGATCTGACATGAAATGCTATATCTTTACATTTTGATACCAATGCTTGATATTTGAGTGACGCAGTCGTCGATATTTGAGAGTTATCATTCTCATATTCCAATCATTTAACGCCTCGTAGTTGTAAAGGGGTACGGAGTCTTGAGCTGCGACATATAGCGAACGTTCAGTGCTCAAGAAGATTTCCGAAGCTGATGAGGATCCACGATTTTCATCATTAAAGGAGTAACGAGTAAACAAGGCAGAACTCAGCTATTGTTTGTGGTTACTTTCTCGCCAGATGCACTAGGAAGAAGCCATATCAAGGATGAAGCTGTTAACTTCCCGTAAACGTTCGAAACATCGCGCAACTCTGGTTTTCGAATGGGACATTTGGCGACTTTGTTGATGCACGACTGAGTTACTCGGTGGCTCATGAGATTACCTGTGATGCCAGATGATTGCTAAAGCACGTAAAAAACGTTTGACACTTGTTATTTCATAAAAGAAACGCCAAAATTTGACTTTATTGAGTATCATGACAGTAGTTGAATGCATATTGATTGACCTGATACTTGTATCTAATGACGTATCGTGTCAGTGTTTCTGTAATAAACGGTAATTCTGGTCCTAATAATACCACCTAGGAAGGATGGTTTGATTAGCCCAGAGTATGGGGCACACCAACCATTACGTGTGTATCACGGGGGATTTCTGAGCACTACGCTACCTATGCTCTTGAATGAACGAATGATTGATCATTCTGAGAAGTCAACTAAACAAAAAGATCATTTATATTTATGGATTTCGAATGATCTATCAAAATCGTCAGTTTGAAGTCTCAAATCGATGTGATTCGATCCGAATATGCGAAGGATGATGAGACCATGAAATGAAGCCTAACGTGAGCACATGATGATTCATATTCGTCTTATTCATCCGCATTACTACCAACTGTTATGTTTCGCATCGGCCAAACTTCATACCTGCTACGCTTGGCGTCGGCCCCTGTTAACAAACATTTTTGAACTCTGAACATTCCTTTACTCGGTTATCTAAACGTCTTCTCGTAAACACGTGTAAGAAAATAAATCGATGAAGATCTTGACTTTATAGGCCCTCCCTTACTTCAATAATCAACATCATCTCTTATTTGCAAGGTTTTTAGAGTGAATTTTCTATCCGAGAGCAGATTTAATGGTCGAGAAAGAACTTTTTTCACAAAGGATCACAGTTTTAAAGATAAATAATCTTACAAGCTGTTTCTTATAGAGCTCCAAGTTATCGACCATCAAGAATTTTCTCGAACTGACGTTAAGAATTTCCTTTAGAATTCCAAGTTATTTACCTCTGTAATAAATGATGGTAATAATGTTACTGCATGGCGGATTAATTTTTTTTATTAATTTTTTAAATTTTTTTGGCGGACTAATTTCTCGAGTATTTTCTCAAACTGACGCTTAACATACAAATAAGGTCTAAAATTTGATTGAGCTCAAAAATCAAAACAAAATTTTTGGTTTTTTCAATCAAGATCCGAGTGTTTCAAGCATAAAGGTGCATCAGATTCGATGAAGATTATGCAAAACATTGCTCAAAAAATACATTGATGAAGATCACATAGGTTTAGAGCCTTATAATAAAAAAGTATTTGAGTTAATACTTTAGATAAGCGTCAATCTTTGAGCAAGCTAAAAAAACTCCGTGAAAATCTTCATGCCTTTTTCTATTTCTATATTTTGAAATAATTTTTTCCCTATTTTGATGAATAGTACAATCTTAGGTCGGTTTAAAATGTAAAATGAGAGCTTATAAAGAACGCTAATCATGTGGTAATAAATGTGTTTTTACTCAAAAAATGAGACTGAAAAGTAAAAAAAAAAGCTCTTGACTTGAACGCAGCTATTACTTTTTGGTTATTTTCTTTTCTGATTTTAGCTCGAAATGGAAGTAGAATCCCAAAAATCTACTTTGGAGCCGCTTCTGGCACAAGCAGAAGCTCTGGACAAAGATCGCGAAGCAGCAGAGGAGGTGGTAGATTCTCTGGCGGCTCGGAACCTCGATGATCCAGCCATCGCCAATGCACGTTTTTTTTTCCTTTGTAACACCTATTTTTAGCGCGATCACCTTACTTCGCATAAAAACATTACAATGTGAAACACAACGAAAGGAAAGTGAGAAATTGAGGCAAAAGATTTTTTTTCTTCATATTAGTCATGTTAACTATTGCAGGCCACAAGACAAGATCTTGCCGATCGTGACTCGCAATTTGCAGCGTTATCGGAGAGAGCGGCCAGAATTCATGCTGCTCTTCCTGGAAAATCGAGCTCAAGCCGTGATACTACGCTGGCGACACTTGGCGACAAGTTGTCGCGTCTTGAAGCGGTACTTGTCGCCAAGCATTTGGCGCCATCGCGTGCTGCTGCGACGCCGATTCGAACGTCTCCCGATAGAACAAGTATGAGCAGTACGGGACCACTTGGTACGTATTTGTATAACTATTTCGTATTCGCTTCAGTTGCATCATCTTTCTTTCATACCTCTGGACGCTTTTCATGATAGCATTCTGAAGCGAGCGTGTATGGTCTCTAGCTCGTTCTTTCCTTGTCAACCCTTACGATATTGAGGGCAACGCTTGACGTTCTGAGTTTATCATAGGCTGCAACTGAATATAACATAGCAATAACACTCGAAAAAAATATTTGTTATTCCACGCGTGGGAGGCTTAGTAGGTAAGAGTATCTCAAATAAAATCGTTCACTCGTCGGTGCTACTTAGTTCCTATTTTACTCAAAGGGAGATCTTGATGTTCTCAATTCGCGTAAACATTTTGGAGAACTAATCTGCTTTATATCCACAGTTTGACATCCGGGAGCGTCTAGCTTTCAATCAGTAAAAGGTCCAATAGTTTCAGCAATGGAAGTCGGCAACGTCACCGATGCCTATACAACTGAAGAAGAACTCAAAGAAGATTATTCAGAAGGTGGAGGTAGAACACATGCGGCTGCTGCTACGCAGCAGGAAGTCTTAGAAATGCACGAAAAGAAACGCGAATATCCTGCAGAGCACACGGCTGACGTACAAAAGGTCTCATTACCAGAAAACGACATGAAGAAGAGGAGCTCTGAACCTTCGTCTACTGATGTTACCGCAGAAAATAGTAGGAAGACGGCTGTTCTTCAACCGGAAGCAGCGGAACGTATCCAAAATGTGGTGGATAAACCACTGAATCTAAGCGAAACGAAAGCGAACGAATCTGCTGTATCGGTTGCTCAGCCGACTACGATGATGACCGTCATGGACGAAGCAAACGGTGAAATTCACTCGACAGCTGGTGCTTCAAAGCAATTTCCATCGTCACAGGACGCACTTGAGGAAGTAAAGTTTTTTCATTAGGAATCGAAAAAATGTAGCTTCAATTGGCTCTGGTTTATTTTGACTTAATCAGGTTTACATGAAATTGGATGAAATCGAAGATGCCATTGCTATTGACGAACGATTTCCAATGGAAGGCGTTGACGACTTTGAAGAGCGGTACACGGTATGTGTGATATTTCTGCGTGTCTCCTCAAAGATATGATGAAACTAGCGTGATAAAAAAAGGGTTAAGATTATATCAGCGACCTTCAGATTGAACATAATTATTCATTTACTTAGCAGTTGAATTGAGCATCTTTATCAGATTTTAAAGCAGCAGCACTAAGACCCTTTTGACCGATGCATCTCTTGTTAAGTAAGACTTAGAGTCACGAAATAGTCATGCCAAAAAAGATTCATAATCCTTACCACAGGTGTTGAGTAAGACCTAGAATCTCAGACTAGTCATGCCAAGGGGATTCATATTCCTTACTACAGGTAATCTCCAGTCAATGTAGACCAAGTAAAGGAACAATGGTTGACCTAAGTTGGTGGTGATTTTCGGCGTGTTTTTTTTTTTGATAATAATGTCGAGTTCCTACTAGCTTTAGATGGGTTTAATAGGTGAACAAATCCTTTGTTGTATATCGTAGTTCACAACCCTTGCAACGGCGCTGGCCTCGTCGTCATGAGACGAGCTCCTCAAAATAGTTGCGTGCTGCTTTGATCCCTTGTTCAAACCTTTTTTTCTGAAAGATTTTGCAAATCAGTTATTAGGACCATCCTCAGTAATTCTTCCAGTCACAGGTGTTACCAAAATGCTTGAGAATATCGCATGAAGCATAAAATGGAAAATCAGATGATCCACACTGTTCAAATTGTATATATATATATATATATATATATGATATATATGTATATGTATATATGTATATACAAATGTATATATATATGTATGCACATATGTATATATAAATATATATCTGGTAACCATGCTTATCTGATCGTTATCAGTCTGAGTTGTTTACTAAGGATTCGATGAGGCGAATTTCAAATAATCCTTAACAGAAAAAGATGTGAATGAGGGTGAATTGTGTTATATTTCAATTACTCACACTCCACCATTACTAACCGAATAAAATCGTAACTCTGCTTTCTTCTTTTTTTTTCTGAAGACAATTAAAATTTTGAAGGGCTAAAAATAATCAATTATATGTTCTTTGTTGATTAAGCCTGTAACACAAGGATATTGATGAAAATTTCTATTCGGCCAACTTTATGGCGCGTTTTATCTTCTTCAGAGGCGATGATTCAATTCGATTGGCCACCTTTGTTCGTCCTCGTTGTGGATCCTCATCTTATTTTTCTGCGAGTTCAACCTTTTTCGGTGGAGCACTGATTGTTCGAATGAAGACCTCAATCGGCGAACTCCTTATAAATAAGATGAAGCGTATGCTAACAGGTTAATCACTAGTTGAAAGTGATTTGTTATGCTTATTAGCTGTTCATCCGTTGATAGTAATTTGTTATCTTCGGGCGATTCGTCGTGCCCAAGTCGAAGACAAACGACGGTGGATGTCAGCTTTGAAGAAGATGAGACGCCTCCAAATCCTTGTGTTATAGGCGTGGTCGAAAAATGGAATAGGATCTACGGGTTATGTCGAGGTCAAAGAAAAATTGCTTTACAATATGCCAAAAGTAATTTGAAAATTTCACTTAGAATATGAATTGCAGAACATTTTGAGAGATATAATAAAATTTCGCATAGAGTAATATAACTTGTTTTTCCATCTAAGTTTGAGTTTCTTTTTTTTTTGTTCTTCGATGCGTTGTTTTATTATTTTGGGTCAAAGAGTTTTTTTATGCAAATAAACAACTATACTGAATCTTTTTGCGAGCACATAAATGTAACTGAGGTTTTTCTTCGTACGCTGACAACAGTTGAAATGCTTTTCAGAAGATGTTCAACGATCTGGACGATGCGTTGACAACGATTGACGAGCATCAGATGACAATGGATGTATTAGAACTGTCACATACACAAGAACGCATACAAACGTTGAAGAATGATCTCACAGAAATAATGAAAAAAGCCGGTGACGATCGAGTTGAATGGGAAAAACTGCAACAGGTATGATTCTAAGGACGCTTGAAAGTATTCTTTTTGACAATTATAATCTTTTATCTATTTAATTGGTTGAAATGTCCTAAAATCGTATGCATCGATGGCCAGTGAACTTACTGATTCGCCTACGAAGTGAAACACTATGTCGTGTTTTTCTCGTTGTCGTGGTGTAACGTGAACACTTGTTAGATCTCGATAATGATCACCATTTAATCTTCACATTGGTCAGGTGTTACTCGAAACAGAAAAAAATGTGACTATCGGTGACAATGCTATGGACTGTTTTCAACGGACGAGAAACGACTCCACCACTACAAGAACTCGAGGAACGTCAACGAGCTGTTGAAGAGGTTGGTGTTGTAACGAGCATTAGCCTACAGTGGCTCGTTAGTCCTTCTGAATTACAAGACTCCACGTCAGTTTGTTCTTTCTGATCTGCTATTTTTAGCTTCATCCATGTTCATTCTTATGGTTGCATTAATCTTAATTTTCGTTCTTTTTTCTCACTAGTCACTCTCCAATCAATCGGATTTCACACTTTCTCATCCATTTAGTCATCCATCGATCTGCATTCCATTTTTCATTGATAAAGAAAGTTATTTGGTTACAATCCTCTTTCACATTTTTTACGATTAGTGGCATTATCTTGTGGTTTTGTACCTTTTTCACGAAGCTCAAAGACAGCTTTGTAGAGCTATCTTTATGAGTTACTAACTTCAAAACGCTATGAAATTTTCGCTCACACATCCTTTCATTTTATTTCTTTTCCACTTTTCTTTCAAAATTAAAGATAAAGCACCGGATGTTTGGTGGTGAAACGTAACGTAACAAAAATTCGTTTCAAAGTTTCGACTGTAAGCTATCTTGCGAATAACTGAACTGATCCAAATTTGTCCATGTAAACGACGCCCAACAAAGCTTTATCATAGATATGTGTATGATAAAAACAAGTTCTCATTAAGTAGTATTAATGAGCACGTTTTGGACGGCATGGACGCTATAGGTCATGCGTGATTGAATAGTCCTTCATAATTCGCCCTTAAAAGCTGCCTTTTTGTTACGTGTAATTTCTTTTCCTTCTTTCTCTTCTTGGAATCGAACAGTGCAGTAGAAGACTGTCTCAAATGCAGTTCACCTCGCTTTTTTGTGTGTCCCAACGAAAATATACCGAAAGTGAATGTAGGTATCGCGTTCCAACCAAACTGTATAGCACGCCGTCTGGAATGTGTTGATGAATAAAACAGTCGTTCGCTTAGATTTGAAAAATAATTTAAGAGTACTAGCTCGGACAGGAACTTTGTGAAAAGGTCAAGTATTCATTATAACCAAACGAAGCTAGAGAGCTGTAAACAGAAAGCAGGATAAACACTTTGGGTACGACAGGCCCATGGCACTAACTCCACCCTACCGCGAGCGACGATCAGTCCGTAGTGTCAAGTCATTAGTGCAGCCGGCCATCGGGAATAAGGTTGCTAGTTCGAACCCCATCACAGCGCTTTATGGAAAATTTTTTGGTGTTATTATTTAAAGTCGAAGTATTGGAGGCTTTCTACACTATCATTATAGCAAAAAAAAAAGCGCTCAGTTGTCTACTTTTCATTACTTTTTGATATAAAACGTAAATTTATGAGGCAATTTTTATATAATTCATATATTTATACAATATTGTATTTACATTATGTCCAATTCCTATGAATTTTTTTCGCATTTCTTCTACGATGTTGTAAAGGTCAAATTTGAAACATACCTACTACACTGGACACTTTTTGAAGAAACTTCCATAGAAGTTGATGTTGTCGGTTTCGCGTAAGCTGTCCCTTGATTCCTTTGTTACCCCACAGATCTTCGCTTCATCTCGAAAAGTAGTGATTTGTAAGATAACTCGCGTCTTTCTCCTATCATTCCTGCGTCGTAGAAAAGCCTTAGAACAAATCGACACCAAAAAGCAACAACAAAAAACCTGCTGCGAAGCGTCGTGACAGGGGGTCGAACCAGAAACCGTCTTCTCGATAGGAGGTTTCACTAACTACGCGCCACATTGGATTGCTACCCGCTGCGCGTGGCAGCAAGGCGGGGCTGGCTGGCGCTGTGTTCTGCTGGTCTCCAATGTTCGAAAAAAAAAGTGACGACAATAAACAATTTCTGAACGATTTTTCAGATGTTACCGCGTACTGAAACGCTAGTTTGTGATGCAGTGCGACGTCTTGGCATTATACTACCACGATTGAAAGAAGACGGTGAGCGAGCGACAACGCTTCGCCGCCGCGTACGCGACGTCGAAACACGATTCCGCGACCTCGTGCGGGCGAGCCGGGAGTCACGCATTCGGCTCGATGCTTGTGCTGTTGATCAAAGTCAGCTTCGACAAGGGCTGGAAAATTTACAGTTCTGGTCAGTCATATTCACCCAGCAGAATCGATAGATCGAGTCTATTGATTCCTATTTTCACTGATTTTGAATGAGTCAACCTCGTTAATTGTGGCATTACAATATAGTGATTGTTAATCGAAATAATAATAATGAATCCCTCCTTGAATCTATCTTAATATAAAAGAAAACTGAGAGTTATAAAAACCTAAGAGAGTTGAGTGTTGAGCAAAAATACGACTTGAGACGAGAGTCGAACCCTCATTTCATCCATACCGGGGACGCGTGCTATCAGAGTTGTAGATTTGTGTACCAGTAGTGTTCAAATAATCACCACTTTTCAGAAGTAGTGTTCAAATCTAGACATCAGATAAAAAACCATGGAGATCTCTTGGAACTATTAAGCCATGTCTGAGAAATTTCTCATATTGTATGAGACAAAAAATGTCATTTTTCTTTTTTTGTCCGTTAAAAATTGCACTATAAGATTAAGGCTTGATGAAACAACGACAGAACTTGAATCGGATTTCAATCCATACGATATGAAAGCGATTGATGAAGCAATCAAGGTTGCAACGGCAAAGAATACTCAGATCGCCGAGAAGTGGGTTTATTTTGCTAGCAAGCATGTATGCAACATGGTTTCGCCTTGCCAGGCATATAATGTGGATTGATCATGACCCCAAATCGATCAATACCTATTTTCACGATTGCTCTCTAAATCGATGGCTGCATATAAATGTGGAGAGTATTCCAACCTTCAACGTTTTTTTTTTTTGGTTTTGTTGCAACTGTACTGAACTCATCACTTTTTTTTCCTAGAAAATCGGCTCTCGTTGCATTGGAAGTGGCGAAAGAGAGGTTAGTCGCTCAAGTGACCGTCGATCCTGCATCGAAACATGAGGCGCGCAGAGGTGTTAGCGAAGTTGCAAAGCGAATCGCTGACGTAAGCTCATGGATTTTTATGCACCTGAATATTCTATGTATTCATTTTTCCGCCATATTCCTCTGTAGGCATATGTTTGAGATTTTTTGAGACTAAATCATAAAAAAATAGGCAATACATTTAATAACATATTTTGAGCCTTCCATGAGACCTATTAGGGCACTTATACATACAAGATACGTGTTTCGGCACTGAAGCCTCGTCAGTTGCATGGTGCCTTTTCATTCAGTTCAGGCGGGCGGATATCTCCTGTATAAAGGAGCCGACGTCAAACTATGTAAAAGTGCAGTTTGGTGAAAATATCACCCTAGCGGACAGTGTTGTACAATCGACTGTTCGTGGCTCGTAAAACAATATAGTCATACCTTTCATTTCAAGTGTTTTTGAGACCTGACTCAAAACAATATAATCTGACAACGTATTTTGAGCCTTTCATGAGGTCTGTTGGGGTACTTTTACAGTGCGAGCAAATATGTTATCAGATTACATTGTTATGAGCGAGATGTCGAAAACGTTCGAAATGGAAAAATAGACACTCAGTAAAATTTGAGAAAGTGCAGATTATCCTTTCCTTGTTTTCATCTACCCACACTATATCTATTTTTGGTGGAACTAAAGTGATTTCGTAAGTCTTCTAACACCGGCATGTTCAACTTCTAGGAGGATGCTTGGTCAACATTCGTCATGTCACCACAGACTTTTTATGAGCCTTTTACGAGGTTTATTATTGTATCTTAGTGATATATGTACATTTCGACCGTTTGGCCGTCTCGCCAGTATCACGTGCCCCATACTTAGTGTATAGAATTGACTCTGAACTGCAGTGCCTAGACGTAAAACACAGTATATGAATAGATTAGTTCGGAGGAGATATTATGATAAAGAAGCAGAGAAATATGGACGTAGGATACGTGGTAAGACCGTTGAAAGGACTTTCCCTGCGGAGTTTCTGACACGGCTTATATACGGAGATGAAGGCTAGGAATTTTGTCTGGTAGAATGCTATTTCTCTACAACATTGAGATCCAAGCCATGAGATGTACAGATAAGTGTTGCCTTGAAAATAATGATTAAACATATTGTCTATTAGAACACTATTTTGCTATGATCAATCTGATTCCCATGAGGTCCAATGGAAGTGATGACGCCTGTGCTAAGATTAGTCAAAACTAAGGAATGTCAATCAACACCTAGGAATGTCATTTTCTGTACAATTACAGAAACTTAGAGTAGCAGAAGGGGAAGATGCCACAGTGCTCGTTAAGTGAAATATCACGTGTTGCATTGTCGTTCTTTCAGTCGATGTTTTTGCGGCTGTTTCATATAAACATTGCCTTTTATTCGATTGATTTATGCTGAGGTTCTACGGAGGTTTTTAAAAATCAGTCGCATAATAGGAAATTCTTCTTGTCATTGAGAGCGAAGCGATAGATTCCTGAGCCACAGTCGAATCTGTATATAGACCCGAGAAACCGATTCCACGAATGGGGAATGCAACACAACGAATCGAGTAGCAGTTCTGTAACGGCGCAACAACGAATCATCTTAGCATACACATAAAAATTCCGGTGTTTTCAGTATCTCTGCTGTTTCTTCACAGTCATGTTGGTTTCGAATCAAAGTGGGTCGAACTTGTGATTTTGAAGAGTTATCATTGCACTAAGAGCCGTTCCCATATTTCCACCATTTGGTACACCTGGTGCCATAATGGCTTTTTAGGCTGTCAACACCTTTACAATCTTTTCATGCTTTTCCAGTTCAGCATGTTCATATTATGTATCCATCTGTAATTTTACTGTTGATGGAGTCCTATTTGTTGGTGTTCTGTGAATTTCTCAATTCGGGTCATTTTCTTCCACTGTGTGTCATCAACGGATTTGCTTCTTCGGCTGCCAAATTTGTTTGGCTTCTCGATACATTCACGGTTCTATTGGTTTTCCGACGTATCGCATCACTTTTCGGTTGCTGAATTTTTTCACATGTCGGCAGTTTGCAGTGGAATCCTAAAATTTCAACGTTTGAAACACAAATGTCCAGCTGCAGATATCAACGGCACATTCGCTGACATCATTAATTTTTTCTAGATGAATTATAGCTTGCTTATCGATTTTTGAAATAACGCTTCCAAAAGTGATGGAAAAATTAGCTTTGGAGAAAAATGTCGGATTCTTCCCAGAGTGAAACAGGAAGGAATTTTCTTTCTTGTGGATAGAAGGATATCTGGATTATAGTAGAGTTAGGTTCTTCTGCAAACTTAATAAAAGTTGAAATAGCCTGCTCGAAGGTAAAGTAAGCAATCATTTCACACATATAATCAATGCACGTAGTCGCGACTGCATATCCTTCACATATGTGAGATATTAGCCCAATTCTGCAGAACTTACATGCTTCGTCTTTCGTCGTCCTTTCCATGCTGAGATTGCGAAGGACATTGTTCTCCATATGCTTTCTGTTGTGTCGCAACCGCTTACGCGACCGTGTTGTATTAGTCCAAATATGGAAAGCTTCAGTGAGAATACGAAACGAAAAAATATGAGAACTTGGCAGATAAAACGGAAAACTTTGGCCGTTTTTGAGAGTCAGTAAACGTTACTTTGTCTACGAAAGGTAGCAAACTTAGTTCGTCATCAGTGTTTGATATTTTGCGAGACTTTCTATCACTATTACTGGTAAATTGCTTCAGTATTAGCCCTCACCATAATTTACCAGTCACTTAACCAGACGAGTTGGAGAGGAATCTCTTCCAAAGATGTCTTGGACCTTATATTTTCTACGAAATACATTCCTAAACAGATTCGGTATTTATGTATGCGTACGCATACATATATGTGTGTATATGTACGCACATTTGTATGTATGTTTGTGTATGTGTATACGTGTTTAGGTATATGTGTATGTGTTTGCACATATATATGCACACATGCATATACATATGTATACATCCACGTATAAATATATAAATAATATATATATGTAGAATATCGTCCATCATAACATTTTCTCAAACTCTCTATATGATTCAGATTCGTAGCGACCTCGTCGATCGGCTACAATCACTGGCACAACTGCGACGTGACTGTGAGTCATTTTGGCGAGTAATAGACGACGTGGCACATCGTGGTAAGGATCTGCAACAACGAACAGCAGCAATCAACAAGGCGGTTATCTTTACTCCATCTCCTGATCACATAATGGCCTGTCGTAGTGATGCTGCGGTTCTGAAGAACGATGTAGCATTGATCAAAGAGCGAGTACAGCACGCAAACGCCAATCACGAGAAATTGGGAGGGAAGAATGAAAAGGTGAAGCTGATCAGTCATTTTTTATATATTACGGATCAGAATTCCAAAAAAAAAACGGTGCTATGATCAAATTTACTGAGAGATCCAAGAACTGTTACGCGCAAAAAGTTACACAAGAGCTGTCGAGGAATCAAGAATTTTCATTCCAGGAAAAGTGGATTTTTTTTTACACATTTAGTGAATTAGGAATTTTCTTCACTCAATGAATTACATCAAAGAGGGAGCACCACAAAAGGCCGGAGTGCACCACAACCGAGTTTTGTCAAACGATAATCAACACAAAAATCAACGCTGAAACACTTTGAACTTTCACAGTTTTTTTTTTTTTGAAGTAGTCTGTTTTTAGGAGTGAAAAGTATTTTTTCGAATAACGGTACTCGAAAAAAGGTTTGAAGTTGCCACTAAATATTCAGCAGATTTATTCTATTGAGTTGGAAAGAAACTTCTCCGGCACTTGTAAGAAACAGCAAATTTATGCTTATATTCCAAACAAAAACATTAATAACAATTCTTCAAACTAATTAATATTCCATGTATACTCCATGTATTCCATTCCTACTTCATATATATAAATGTTTTTGCTCGCTGTGAAAGGCCTTTTTTCCAATAATAATGAAATAAGGTTGGTACGCCAGGGCCATACACCGGTGTTTCGGAGGCTCGTCCTCCTCGTCAGTGACCCCCGCCCCACATTAAGCCCTGCATTGTAGCAAGGAGGGAGGCGTATATGGTAAGTGGTGATGGCATAGTGCACTATGACACTGGTCCATCACCATCAGTCGATGTTTCGGCTGGTAGACCAAAACTAATCCATTGAATCGACTGTTTTCAAAACCTCGTTATAAACATTCAAAATCAAATCCAAAAAAAAAACGCCTCCCTCCTTGCTACAATGCAGGGCTTAATGTGGGGCGGGGGTCACTGACGAGGAGGACGAGCCTCCGAAACACCGGTGTATGGCCCTGGCGTACCAACCTCGTTTTAGGCTAAAACCATTCTTTTTTTTGGATTTGATTTTGAATGTTTATAACGAGGTTTTAAAAACAGTCGATTCAATGGATTAATAATGAAATAAACACGAACTTTGTTTGAATCGTTCGACATGGCGGTGGCATGGAACAAACTGAATATAAAGACAAATATTATTTCGGCTTATGGTGGGAAAATTACACAAATGAAGCTGTAATATTCTCGTAATATGCAGAGGAATTATATCATGCTTATTGAAGCGCTCCAGAACTTTCTTTCCAACCGTAGTAATAGGTCATACCATAAGTTTTGGCACTAGAGCACTAAACATCAAATTTTTCTAACAGGATAAGAATAAAGGATAAAGATCTTGGCATTGGTCAGTCCCTGAGGGATGCGCCATGCATTCGTCTTCGATTCCTAACTTCGTTTGAGGTGACTTAATGCATATTTGGCCTTTACAATGACGCGTAGTGGCCTCCTGCTGAACCAAGTCAGTGCTGCTTATCCTCGCAGACAAGCCTGAGAGCCGTCTGGTAAATTTATCAATCCCGTAGTGATGGATGGCTTGCTGAGCCATGAGCGCGTCATCGAACTATTCATCTGGCGTGCGGCGCAGAGCACCCCTAACAACTGCGCCACATGCGCTCTTTATCTAGAAGAAGTTACTGAAATTGCATGATTTTGGTGTCGTTCAATTGCACTTTTTCTTGCGGACATTTTGCTATACAGTTTGCTTATACTTGCTTCAAGATGGTGCTGGCTTGTGGACAAATCCGCTTTCTAATCATGCACGAATGGCGTATAGAAGAAAATGCTAGTGAAGTTGCGTGCAAGATCAATAAGCTTGAGACGATGATACAGTTGCAGAAAGGACGGCTAAAAAGTGATTTGCGAAGTGGGAAGTTAGAGAAAACAATCTGTGGATCACTTGCATTCGGGCCGTCCACAAGAAGCTCCAATAATTTTGAATACTGCTTCACTAGCATTTTCCCCTACACATTCGTGCAAGAGTAATAACGAAGCGTTTTTACAACAACTCCATCTCAAGGCAAATATAGGCAAGTGGTGTACCAAAATATTCGCATGAAAATGCGCAGTTGAACGATATCGAAAATCATGCATGTTTAATTACTTCTGGCTATTAAATTTCTTGTTTATTGCTCTAGAGCCAAAACTTATGGAATAGCGCATCCAGGGAAATATCGTTTAGAGAGGAGGAAATAAAAAAAGAGGATACTTACCCCCATCTCGACCCTGTTTAAGGCCTTCGGTAAAAAACGTATTTTTTGCTCTTGTGGAACATTTCGGTAGTCGTTCGATGGCTCAAATCAAGTGAATTTGAATGGCATGTTTTATTTCTCAAATGAAATTCCCGGAATCTGCTTCAAAAAAAGAGCTAAAATGCTTTTACTTAACAACCAACTCAGAAGAGCTAGCACGCTTTTATGCCTTTGTATGGTGTTCTTTGAATGTAACACTCTAAATACACCAATCTGCTACGTAATCTTGGAATAGGAAATAAGGACTAAAGAGAAAGCATATTTTTTTCAGAAAATCGTGACAGTGATCACATTGTGTAATGCGGCAATCGCAGCTGCTTCGGCATTACCGGAACCGATACCGTCGACTACCGACCCTCTTATGGACTCAACGCAATCGCAGAATACCGTCGTCGACGTCAAATCAGAAGATGATCATAACAATCATGCCAACACAGTCTGTTTCTGATAATCATCTTCTTGTTCATTTTTGTCGCCCTTTCTCAAAGGAAAATCTAGAAATTATGCAGGATATCGTTGACGATGAACGAGAACTTACTGAAGATGAAGAGATTCTCGTGCAAGAATATCATGGCCGATTCGAATCGGCATCTGATCTGACAAAAGACGATGAGAGATCAGATCCGTGAGTACAACAGTTATTCTCCATTATCGTATCGTATTAAACGGTGGCAAATAGTCTGTGAGTTATAGCAACGAATACCTTTCCTTTCCGTTGTCTCTATCCTGTTGCATGCTCTCCAAAAACATGTTCCTTGTTTCTTCTACACATTTAGTAGTGCTTTGATAGCTCAAATCACGAAAAATTCAATGGTTTATCCCATTTTTGAAATTGACTTCTTATTGCGCTTCTGAAATAGTGACAAAATTTTGTTTCACACTCAGTATCTTCCACCGGAAAAGTTTTCTATTTGAACTTCCAATAACAATGTTCGTTAGCTCAAATCATGACGACATCAGTGATATACTTAGTTTTTGAAAAGAACTTCTAGTGTGTTGTAACAGTCAGAGGAAAACTGGGTTTCGCATTCAGCACCGAAAAAAGTGCTGTTGCTTGATGCTAATGTCGCCACTGTGCAAAAACCAAAGTTTCTGGCTACTAGGGAACACTAAGGAGTTTATCAAAAAAGTCAAATACACCATCAAAATTGTTGAAATCTATGATATCGAAGATATCGAATGGCTACCAGAAGTTTGGGGGAAAGCTCTGTTCAGCGAAAAGTTTTTGAGTGTAAGAAAGTTTTATTTTTACTATTACAGTGCTTCAACAAACCATTTGTAACATCATGTAACATGTAACAAAGCGCATGTAACATGTAACAAAGCGCCTGTAACCTGAAAAATTTCTAAGATTTAAGCTATCAAATGATTATTCAAACTCTAGAAAAAATCAGAAAATGCGTTTTTAATGGGGGTCGAAATGAGATGCGGATAACGAAGCGATCCAGATCTGCGAAACCCAGTCTCTCCTGATTGTCACAGCGCATTAAGGGTTTTTTTTTACAAAAGTTAGTGCATCACTGAAATTGTCGAGATTTATGTTATCGAATGGTTGTCAAAAGTCCGAAGAAAAAGAACAATTTCTCCAGCGAAAAACGCTTGAATGAGGTAGAGTTTTATTCTTACTGTCATAGCGCAATAAAAATGTCTTTCAAAAATATAATGTATACGGTGACAGCATATTTTCAGCCTTTCATGAGGTCTGTTGTGGCATTTCTAATGCTAGACGTGCGTTCCGGCCTCTGGCCTCATCAGTAGCTGGCGCCTTTCGGTTCACTCAGTTTCTTGTAATGTGATATACCCCCTACATATAAAGGAACCGACGACGGATTTTTTGCACTGCTTGAAAAGTGAAAAGATCACCTTATATTGCAGTGATAACAAATCTCTGCATGTGAAGTAATGAGATCGCCTGACTTTGTTGTGATTAACAGTGAATTGCTCATAACTGCTAAATTGAGTAATACTTTTATACTCGACTTTTTTGAAGACCTCGCTATAATTTAATAGATCCTGATAGCGTCTTTTATGAAAAAAAAACTCTAAAAACAGAAATGAAATAAAAATAGGATATGAAAATAAAGTACACTATTAAAATTCTCGAGGTTCAAGCATTTGGAAGACTATTGAAACTATGAAGGAAAGCAGAAAACACATTTTTCCCATGGGGCTGAAACAGGGTGGATATACGGAAGAGTATCCAGCAGCGAGACATTAAAAGAGTAAGAAAAAGCTCTCGGCGTTGATCAATCCCTGAGGGATGCGTCATCTGGTCTATGCGTTAAATGGCGATGACCTACCGATATATCAGCTCAATGCTGCTATCCTACTAGACAGGTCTGGTAGCAAGTTAACGATAGTGGTGAGTTTGAGCGCTTGGTGAGCTTTGAGCGCGGGATTAAACCACTAACTTTGTGTGCAACGCGATAAACCTCTAACCACTGCACCACATGCGCTCTTGAGCACCAAGTCATCTTTAGGAATTTAGTCTTAGATTATTTGTTCATTCTTTATTATTATAGAATACAACGGAAAAGCAATAATCTGGTTCCTTTTGAGCCATTTTATCACTGCAAACAGTCAATTCAGTTCGTCAGGCGACATCTTGCAAAAAATTTTTGATTTTTCAGTTTTCATGGGTGATAGGAAAGTCGCCTAAACTCAATGGTTGTTTAGCTTATAATCTCTCTAGTACCACGGGACTAATATGCAAACTTTATTAGGCAAAAGTTTTGACGTCGCGTTTGTCGATTTTACAAAGTCGTTCGTATTCATTGTGGGTTTTCATACTCGTTTTCGTTCGAGCCGAGTATTCTTCGGTGGAGGACTGTTAGATTTACTCGAAAACAAAGGATAGTATTAACATCTTATAAGCAGGACGAACGACTATTGACAATCGACTCGAATCATCTCTTCTGAGGGAGAAGAATATTTCAAGATGC
The DNA here is from genome assembly GCA_019055375.1 of Parelaphostrongylus tenuis. Taxonomy (NCBI): domain Eukaryota; kingdom Metazoa; phylum Nematoda; class Chromadorea; order Rhabditida; family Metastrongylidae; genus Parelaphostrongylus; species Parelaphostrongylus tenuis. Next base: position 84,355 of record JAHQIW010000099.1, on the reverse strand, counting down.
TGGCCAGTTTATTGCCAACCTCGCGGTATTAGCAGGAAACTGCTATTTACTGGAATGTCGACGTTAGGAGAAAGTCGATTTTTAGAAAAAGCATCATTCCGATGCGTCCCCAACATCGTAATGAGGGACGTGTCGAGGTGATTTTTCACACATACATCCTAATATGATCTGTCACATTTTCGCCATACGACCCCTTCACAACTATTTCTCATCGGAAACTATATCCCGTATTGATTTCTCCACTGTTTTCTTTTTTCATCCTAATATTTTCATCAGTATAGTAGTGATATCACCATCAAAAAGCATTTACTTTATGGAATGAATGTAGAAGTATGTCGAAAAAAGGATAGGTGCTTTTGGATCCCGTGAAGAGTAAAATTCTGACGCCATTTCTTCATAATTGAAAATTTGAGCCAAGTTCATAGACTTTAATTTTTATTTTCTAGTGGAATGCCGCGGTTGAACGTTCGTGACTCGGCTAATTGGCAAATGCTTACACAGTTGCGCCACTGGTTGAATGAGTTAGAACGAGACGCAAGTCTTACGGTCGATCTATGTGATCGTAACGCGATTCGTGAAATGGCGAACACGGTCCAGGTGAGATAGCGCAATCATTTTCACTCTAACTCATGGCTTCTTTCCTAACTGAGGTGACCGTGTCTGTTTCAATTCTACTCTGAAAACCATTGAATTGTGTTATATCGCATGCATAATTCCCTATTACATATTTGATAAGATGGGGACAAAGTTGATGATCGGTGTTGATCGGTCGCATAGAGACGCATCATGCACTCGAATCCATTTTTAGCGTAGTTGAGGTGATTGAAAGCACTTCTGACGTATACAATGAGTGGTAGAGACCAACTGATGTAACAGGCCGCCGTTTCTACCCTGAAGAAATGGAGAGCTTGGGGAGCCTGGAGAGTAGGATCAAATGAAGCACCATGTGAACGTTCCAAAAAATCTTAAACGGTGACACCCAAGAATGTTGTACAATGTGCAAAGCTCCCAATTCCGGGGAAGGGGGGGGGGTGGGGGTAGTCGAAACCGCGTTCCTATACGAGGGTTCCGTTTTGCATATCACTCAACGTTGTTAGATGTAGAATTACAACACCATAACACCACAAAAGGCAGCGAAAAAGAGAATTCTCATAGATCTTACCTAACCATTACGCTATGAACATCCTCTTAGAAAAATTAATGCTTTGTTTGTGACGTTGTCATCAACATAAAGTGATCATTGCTGAAAGTTTATAGAGAATAAGGCATGAGATCGATCTTCATCCCTTTAGCGAACACAGTGCCTATGTGGTTGAGGAACATCTGAGGTCAAGGTGGTACAAGGTGTTTTTATCCCTTCACATTGTCATTCAAAACCTCCATTCCTTTACAGGCATCTTAAGTTCCTCTGGTACTCAATCAGATTTTGTCAAGAGCATCAACTACAAACTTACTCTTTATAACATAGTTTTCTTCAGCGTCACTAAAAGTTTTCAAGTTTGGAGCATAAACGTGTTGAAAAAACATATTAAAGAGCTCGGTACTATTAGTGATAGTAAGATAGTTGCCGTCTTAAGTAGCTGTTATTTTGTAAAAAAAAGGTTTTTCCTTTTTTTCCGAATGAGACCTCATCGAAATTTAATTTGATTCCTTAAATTCCCTGTCGAATGAGAAACTAGGGATTGCAAAGGTTTAATGAATGTCGCAAATAATTTAGATCGATCGGGTTATCCCAGCAATACCTTTGCACTATGACATTTTGTCAATTTTTTAAATAAACCGATTAATGAACAAATTTGATGCCATCATGATCATTGAGATGCAACCACTTGTTGGGCAAAGATTGGATGCCTCCCTCCTAGAAAGAACCAGACTGGCGAGTGAACGAGTCGGTAACGTCACTTTTGAGCTGGTTGTAGTCTTGTAATGGATCTAGCAGCGAACACTCTGTTTAGTTGTCGTCTTATTCGCTGCTGATGTGCGTAACAGAGTGCCTGCCGCGCGGATTATTCATATATCTGTCGCTAGAAAAAAACAGCCTAAAATAAACAATAATCACACAATAATGCATCAATATCCATTGATCTACACAAATGACGCTTCAAGGGCACATCACGTAACAACCAGTTGATCGATGAACTGTCGTAGTTCGACCGATCGTAACAGATCTCCACATAGGTAATGTGTTAGCACGTCATAAATGCATGAGGATGAATAGCGAAACTCCAACAGACCATTTACGAGAAGTATTGGTACTGAGTGTTTGCAAACATCGGCCAGGAGACGGGGGTTTGGGGGAGTTACCATGGTCGCCTCGGAATGATGAAATTTCGGGCTGGTATGCAGGGTTGATAACTGGTGCATATTATAGAAGTCATGACTGTTTCAGCATAGTATGGTCAAGACCGTTATCAAAAGCTTAGTACCTAAGCCCCGGGGGTGAGTCGTCCATGACCCTCACTACATTGGTCGTCTCCATGGTACGAGTTTGCAATTACAATTGTTAGTGCAGCATCTAGTAATCGAAGATCATGTAACAAAGTGATATACAACCCTACGTTCTACGGAGGTGAGTGTGACTAGTCAGCATCTGTCCTTCGGAGTTACACTGGGTCGTAAACAACGCTAAACTAATAACAAATAAGTAATATGGAAAGAAGAAACGATGAGGAGTTGGAGCGACAACCGAGTGATGCTATGGAGTGACCTAAAATGCTCGATCGCCTCCAGCCGTCGGCTCGCCGCTTGCGCCTCAGACATATCGTATTATTCTCCGAACGGGACCCCATCGTTGCACCCGCTCTTCTGTCCTTTAAATTTGCTTAAACATTCTGTTATGCTATGATGTCATTCATTTGAGTAAAGTAAGAAAGAAAGTAGCAACGAATGTGCATAAGTTGCCATAAGTCTTTGAATATTATTCCCACGTATGGGGCTTCACGGTGCTGAAAAATAATTTGATCAAGCAATATCAAGGTTATATGGTTGATGCAGTATTGTGTTCCAGCCTAGTTTCTTCAAATGGTGGCGAGCCGACCTTTTCAATGTGAGGTTGAGGGTCATCCTGGAGAAGGCGACACTGCGCCGTTTCGAACGCTTTTCTCGCACTCGTACGACCAACTTCCGCAGTTGTTTCCTTTGGACGTCGGCACTGATTGTGTACCTCTTGCTGAGCAGCTCTTAAAGCACCATGTCTTGCCAATCGCAGAAAACCGAGCATAATCAGGGGCGTAATCTTCCGAGCATGGAACTTGTGTTTTGGCTGAGGTGGCGTTTGCCGCAAGGCAGTTATTAGGCGTGATGCGTGCTGTTCTCAAAGTAGACCCATGACGCATCTCTAATCCCGATCGACTTGAGAGAGTCCTACTCGTGCAGTCGCAGCGCAGCACTCGCAGAGGTCATGTCTACAACACGGTTGTGGTCGGTCAGTGATTGAGGTGTCTGTCAAGATTTTATTATGCGGTGACCTAAGTCATTTGAATGGCGCGCTATGATGCTACGCCCGTATCCAAGTGTTTGCTCCAAATCTCTCTAACTATCATCCGGATACAGTTTCAGCTCGTGGCGTAGGACGTCTTCGTCAAAGGTGCGTGGTCTACGTGACTGAGGTTGACTTTGAAAATTTATATCGCCTTCGTCGAAACGCTTGAATCAGTTGCTCACAGTCTGATCAATAGTAGTATCTGGCCCAAATGCAATCTTAATCTTCTCAGCTGTCTTCTTTGAACTGGTCTTTAATTTATATTTGTAAATTATAATCAAGGGGAAATGGCGTTGATGCATTTTGTTTTTGAAGTGTTCTTCAATTTATATTTGTAAATTATAATCGAAGGGAAAGGCGTTGCTGCATTTTGTTTTTCAGCTAATTAGCCCGCAGCGCGCGTCCCCTTTTAAACCTTGCTCCCTACCGGCTAAAGCTAACAATTCTCCAAGACACCACAGTCTTTTGGCAATAATCCGATTTTCAATAGAAAAAGCAGAACAAAACAATATGGCGAAGGATCAATGAAACAAATAAACGTTTCTATTATTTTGCAGTTGCGAGTTCGATATCCACTGATATTGAGAGTACAAGGGATCAAAACCAAGAGTTCATTTAGACTGCTAATTATTTCAAAGAATATATGGTTGTTGCTTAGGTCAATCTTGTGCTCTAAGCTCACTAAACTCTCCATTCCTCCCGGTTCACCAGATTGTTAACAGACTTGTCTAGGAGGATAAAAGCGTTGATTTGAATCATTGGTTGCTCCAGCAAGTTTTTTTGTAGGGTAAGTTAAGCATCCAGATGCCTCTGCGATGTTACGAAATAGGTGGAGTGCATGCTGTTTCCTAAAAGGATTGTCAGTGCTGAGCACTTTATAATATAGCCTTTTACGGTTTCTTTTGATCCAGGATTTCATTCGTGCATCTCGAATTAATGCCACCAACACCCTTTTCCGAACATCGTTAAAAAACGTTACATAACGTCCTTCTTCAATAATGGATGCATATAACTTCATATTCAACATATTAGCGACAACATGAATTTATCTCAATGCATTCGTGACAATAACTGCGTCTTTCGGCTTCAAACCAATGTATAATCGCTCAAGGTGAACTTCTATTAAACCATATAACGGGCATTAAAATCTGCAAATTTGTAAATAGGATGCAATTTCCTTTGTATCACATAGCGATTAAATCCTGATTTTGTGGAGTCGATGGAGTATGTTTCTTCTATGCCGATAGATGCAACTAGTGGTATCTAGAACATTCAACCCCAGGCGGGAATTGAACCCACTTTTCACCTATATCGGGTACGCGTGCTAGTACTACATCAACGATATTGCCATTCTGCTACCACTCCTTCTTCGATATAAGGCATCAGAGTCTAAGCCATCAACCCTCAACGGGTTTGAGGTTTTGCCCCGTTATTGATGGAAACCGGATTCATTTTCCTCCTGCAGTCAAATGTTCTGCTACCACTCGGCGTCGTCAAACATGTGATTATAACATCATCACAGTGCTATAATTGGTAAAATAGGAGAAATTTATGTAGAATACAAATATTCTTTTCCTGACAGCATATTTTGAACCTTTTGTGAGGTCTGTCATGGGACTTTCAGTGCTAAACATACGTTTCGGCCTTCTGGCCTCATCAATAGCAAGGTGCCTTTCGGTTCAACCAATACCCCATGAGAGAAAATGCTCCCTACATATAAGGGTATCGATGCCGATTCAGTGACATTACTTGCAAAGTGAAAAGATCACTCTACTTTGCGGTGATAAGAAATCACTGCATATCAAGTGATAAGATCACCCGACACTCAATGATCGACAGTCGATTGCTTATGGCTGTTAGATTGAATAATACCTCTATAGTAGTCAACTGTTCTTTTAGACCTCGCTTGAAATCTAATACATCCTGAGAGTAAATTTCAAGCCTTTCTGCGGTCTGTTATGTATTGAATTTAAGGCAGGGCCTTAAAAACAGTTGGGCATAAAGGTATTCTTCTGGTTTCTGTGATGTCAACACTCATATTTCGAACAGCGTAGCGATTAGATAAATGGGATTACGTCCGATAGAACACAAATGTGTCCCGTAATGTCGATGTGCTGATGTTTTCAATTGATGCACGTGTTAAAGACTATAGCTCCATTTTCAGAAAATTTGTAAATTTGAATTCTAAGACTAACTGGAATCGACTCAGAATAATTAATACGTTCTAAAGGCCACACATAAAGTCTCATATATGATTTTATCAATATCTCTCATTTATTCTACTATGAATTCTTGGTTTTCAATCATTCCTGGACAGTCATCAAAGAGGCAGTTTTACCATAAAATTTTTTAGATCGTCTTAATACAATATGATTTATGAAGTTGAATATGGAGTCCGAAGCAATTGCATTAAATTAGAATTTTTCATGAAAAGTTTCATATTTTTCCGTTAACCGGTACCAGTCTCAGCGCCCGTGAAAAAATTTATTCGATAGTTCAAATCTCAAAAAATTTGAAAATGTATTTTAGTTTCTAAACGGCTTTTCTATTGCGTTGTATCAACAAAAATAAAATTGTGTTTCTCACCGGGATTTTCACGCTGAACAAAGTTTTTTTTTTGGAGTTTTACAAGTCATTCGATAGCTTAAATCTCGTAGATTCCAAGATGTATTTGGCTTTGAAAAGGATTTTATTGTCCTGTGTAACAATCAAAAGAAAATTAGATTTTGCAAAATTGGCACCAGAAAAAGTGCGCCCTATCTGCATAATGGCAAAGCACAGTAATACGATGTCAGTGTTGCGCTGAGCAAAACATAACAATCTTTTGGCTGCTACAGCGCATCAAAAAGACCTTTTCAAGAGCCAAATACATTATTGAATTGATGAAGTCAAAGTTGTCGAGTGGTTACCGAAATTCTAAAAGAAAAGCTTTGTTCAGCGAGAAATGTTATAATGTGAAACAATTTCATTCTTGTTGTTGTAACGGAATAAGGAAGTTGTTTAAAAATAGAATTCACCATTGAAATTTTTGCGATTTGAGCTGTTAGAAAATTGCTGAAACTAGAAGAATCAGTGGGCGCATTTTTATCAAAGGATCAAAAGGCTGCGGATTACGGAGATAATCTAAGTCTGCGAAACCTAATCTTTTGGGCGTCAGTAGTGCAACGGGTTAGCCTGCGCTTCCGGTTAAAGTAAAATGTGGGTTCGAGTCCCGATTGGCAAGATTTTTGCACTTTGCTCTAAATCACTGGTTATATGTAGAACAGCATACCACCGCTAAGAGTAATCAAATTAAACACATTAATTCTTCTTTTGATCGTTACAGCTAACAAAAAGTCCTCTTAGAAAACCAAATGCATCTTCGTAATGTTGCTGAATTTCTGGAGAAAAATCTTTGTACAGCGGCAAATTTGTGAATGAGGAACACAATTTTATTTTTGCTGCTACAGCACAATAAGAAAGCCTTTCAAAAGTATATCATGTTTTCACATTTTTTGAGGTTTAGGCTATCAAATGACTATTCGAACTCAAAAAAAAACTTTTCCACCAGCGCTGGAACTGGGGTCGGATATAGAAAATCCAAAAGTTTTATAGTATACAATTGACTGCAAAAAATAAAAAAAAATGATATCAGATTATCAGATTCTATTGTTTAGAACAGATCTGAATAAACAGTCGAAAGTAAAGGTATAATTGCAATCGATTATAAACTCTTCTCTTCTTCTTCTCTTTCTTGGGTCTGAGGAAGATTTCTTTTTGCCTTATAAATTTGAACAGCGAATTGAACTGTATAGTTTATTTTAAGATCCCTTTAATCACTCTTTCTGTTGCCGCGCTATCCAAGATGTTCGTCATCTTTTTATCGGATCTGTTTAGGATTAATGTGACTACTATTTGCCACGATAACATCCGATGAGTGCGATTATGATTTACGACTTAGATTAGTCTGCGAAAACTTTATTGATGGACATATGTTTGAAATTCAACGTCAGGATCGTTAGAATGATTCCACGTCAAAATTTTACACCATTCTTTTCTCTCTAGGGCATCATGGAACATATTCGCATGAAAATCATGGATGTTGTTGCTATACAGGACATCAGCGGTGCGATTTTGGTGAAACATAAAGCTAGAGAGTTGGTAAGTATTTTTTAACGTTAAATTTCCTACACATAGTTGCTTATTTGGCAAAGTCATTGAACCAGTTCTACTATGTGATCATTGAGGCTACCTCAAAACTTACGGCACTGTTATGCAAAAATCATTTTATCGTTGATAATTGGTTCTGTGAAATATCTCTATTCCATAAGAGATCGATGCAAAGAGCAAGTCAAGGCAAAGAATAATTTCATTTCTTAAAAAAATAAAGTTGATGAGTAAGTAATTCGTCGATAACTAAACATTCTTAGTATAACAGGAAGAAACGAGTAATGTTTTTGTGTGCCATGAAATCAAATCTCCACCATGAAAAATCGACTATTTTGTCTTAGTCCTCTACGTTTGTCTGTTTACAATAAAATTATACCCAAAATAAACAAGTATTTTTGTTTATTTATGTGAAAACGATGTTTTTTTCATGAGTAGACGTGAGTGCGAAAACATATAACTAGCAGGTTACTAGATCTATATCATAAAAAGCACAGGTAGAAGATATGGAACGAGTGGCAAGGCAGTGTAAGAAGCGTCACACCACGCTTCTTCAACTGGCCGAGCAGAGCCGAGCCTGGGGTGCTGCACGAGACGCCGTCGAACTCTGGATGCACGAGGCAGATGCCATCATCGGTATGAGTTCTTCTCAATTGAGTGCGAGTTGTCTTTTGTCTACTAGTACGGAGACCTTGGCGTATCACATCATGCTTAGATTGTTCCTGGTAAGTAAGCAAGAGAGAGAATGAGCAATTATGAACAATTTCATTGAATCTTCAAGATTTATCCGACATCTTGTAATATTCGAAAGGCTTCTCTTAGAGCATGACGTCTTGAGTTTCAGGTTCCGTACGAATTTTGTATCATTCTGAAAAGTGTATAATTACTTTCCGCTACAGGCTCCAGACGAACCGAAGAGTTAACAGACGCGGAATTACGTGACGAGTTATCGGCAATTGAGAATCTCATTGATGAACTTGAGCAGAAAAAAGAAGCAATAAAGGACGTGAATGCTAAGGTAATATCGCCTTCATTTTATGCTCCGTATTTTTTTTCTTATTCTGCAGAAAGCCCTGAAAAATGACCGAGTTGAGGCAGCCTGAACATCATGTAGAAGTAGTCAAGAAGACGATGAAAAAAGTAGAAAATAAAAAAGGAAATTTTCATGATAAACTCAGTCTATAGTAAGAAAATTTACAGGAGAATTTTTCATTGTTGATAAAAAGCGGTTGAATAGTTTGCACCTGATTTCAGCACTAGTTTTAAGACATATGGTAATATTAACTAAGGTAATGATTCTCAAAAATAAGGGAATGTCGAGTAGATAATCAATTGGGGTGTAAAATATGAGGAGGGTAAATACAAATTAACTAAAAACTCTATCTGTTTTTAGAAAAACTTGACTCTTATAGGGAAATGCCATATTGGACACATATGTTCGTGACGATGCACATACGCTCAGTCATGAACTAAGCAAGCTCAACATGCGGTGGAGTAAGTTCAACGATAAGTAGGTTATTTGGATATTTTCTTCTTATTGAGAGATTATTTTAGTCTGCAAAGCACCTCAGTGTTGAGTTTTCATCCAGGGACAGGGCACTTCACACTTGAAGGGACGAAACTTATCTAGTGAGGATCATGAACTTCACCGGAAACTCATGAAATTATTCCAAAAATTGATTAGCGATCGGTCACTACTCCGTTGTGTAGAGTTATAAATAGATTACTTTTCAAGAAGTATCTCTCTTGCTTTGCTTTTTCAATCTGCAGAGGGAAAAAACGCGTAACTCAGATTTTTAGTCTAATAAATTGAAGTTTTACACCACATTGAAGTTTTGTAAAACCATAAAATTCAAAAAAGCGTGAAGTTTCAAGTTGCGAGTGAGCTTAATATCATCGTTTTATATCATAAACAAGAACTGATGAAGAAAAGCTGCGAAGCTTTGCCGATTTGATGACCACATTTAGCGCTTTTGATGACGATCTACTACATGTGAACGTAAAGTTTTTTGTGAATATTAGAGGTGACAAATGCTTTAAATGATACAAACGAAGACCAGCGTGTTTCAAAAATCTTTTAGCATCAAAAATGCCAAGGTGTAAATTTAGTAGATTGTCATAAACAATGCTAACGAAGCCAACGTCGTCATCAACTCGACAGCAGATCTGAACTTTTTTCTTTCTCTGTTACTGTTAATTTATTAATACATTCGCTAATATGATTTGTAGATGGATTTAATTATGTAGATGTCTTTTATTCTGAGAATGCAAACGTTGTTCCGTACGAATTATCCGGAAGCATTTTTGGAAGAAAAGGGTTCGCTTGTGTTCATCCGGTGTAATTCAATTTAAAATCGCAATAGTAATTTCGTGCAATTTATGCGAAATCCTGAGAATCGAATCTCGTTGTTTCGCTGATGCTGACACCATCGCCCATCGTTCGCCGACAACACTGGCAGAGCAAGCGACAATAGCCGCCTCGTGTCGCTTAGTGTCGTCAGCGACAAATCGCAAGAAATCGTGTCATTGATTAAAATCGCGCGACTGTACAATCGAACTATTCTTCGTCAACTAGCAGTGATCAAATCGTGAAACGCAGATGCTTCCTTGATTTTCCTCGCGGTGACTATTCGCTTTGTTCTCATCGTATTTCCGAACACTTATTGCGATTGCGCGCAGCTAATCATCTCATTATCCTTGAAATTTCAAATATTGCGCCGGTTGAGCATCGCCAATGGCAAACCTCATTTTGTACGCCATTATTCGTACTCACAAATGTTTTACTGTTCTCATTTACATCTGTATTCCATCAAATGAAGTAATTTCAAATTCACTTATCGTGGAACGAAATTTCAGTCTGCGAATTCGCCGCGCTATTCTGGAAGCAACGCTCAGATCGCATAACGATTTCAACACGGCATTCAGTGATTTTGAAGAGTGGCTGAAAAAAATCGCAACGAGAGTCTCCGAACTAGATACACTCACGGAAAACACACAAGCTTTAAAGGACACAGCGAAACGACGCGAGTGGATTCAACAACACAAAGTGGGGAATGCATTCTTCTGATAAAATTTAGAACTAGTCGTACTAAAGGGCTTTGCGACAATGATGCAGGTAATCAAGAGCTATTTTTACTCCTTAAATTGCTAACCAAGGGTTTCGCCAGGGCAACATCACTGCTACTACTAAACCCGAAAAGGGATATCCAGAAAAGGTTGAATTAATCGGTCTAAATGACTAGGTTTTCAAGATAAAATTACTAGTGTGGGTGAGATAATGTGGTAATGCTTTAAGCAAATGGATAAAGCGTTTAACTTTAGAACGGCAGCCCGTAAAGGACTACGCCAATCGACAAAATTCTCTTCAGGGTATAAGTCATTAAATTCAAATCTGACATATGCAATCCTTTCCCATGGTGAACTGATCTATCACATTAGATCTGCATCTCTGCTAGACAATATTTAAAGCTCTCGGCCTTGATCAGTCTCCGAGGGATGCTTCATACACTCGTCTTCACTTTTCTAAACTTCGTTTGAGGTGATCGAATGCATATCTGGCTTTCATAATGACTCACGGTGGCCTCCCGCTGTACAGAGTCAGCGCTGCTTATCTTCCCAGACAAGTCTGAGACCTGTCTGGTACCAATTTACCGACCCCGGAGGGATGGATGGCTTGGTGAGCCATGAGCGCGAGATCGAACCACTGACCTCGTGTGGGACGCAGAGCACCTCTAGTTACTGCGCCTCATGCGCTCTTTTCTTTTCTCTTCTTTTTTGATCAAGCGGCGAAGCACCACACCAATTCCGACATTGAATTTTTCTCCCGTTGATTATTCAACGACACCCGAAAATTTTGTAGCTTGTTCAATAGTGAACATAATGTTGCGATAACCAAAACATCACAATTTTCACCGTTGACGTCTCATCTCACCCTTACATATCTAGGCGATATAGTGCGCATTTCCCCATCTTAGAAGGATGGGGACTTGATTCGTCTAGGGTACAAGGTCGAACCAACGACCTTGTACATTACAAGCGCACGTCCAATTAGTTAGCGACACGCGGTAAATTATATCGCGAGATTTTTTAGTGTGCCTTTTTTATCTCGATGAAAAACTAAGAGAAGGAAAAAGGTGCTTATGATTCAAGGATCTTGCAAGCGAACTCGACGCACACGAATCAGTGCTGACGGCAGTGGAATCGATGGGACAGAAGTTGTGCACTGGACAGGAGAGCGGCAAAGAGAAATCTGACGTGCAAAATAGGCTGAATACCGTTAGTCAAAAATGGAAAGATGTCCGTAACAGTGAACAACTTATCGGGTAAGTTTCTAATATGATCACTCCTTGAGTGACTTAGACTTTACAGGAAGGAAGGTCTGAGGCAATTAATAGCTGTACAAGAAGTCTTGATTAACGAATATGTAAATGGAATGAGTATATCACGTAATTTGAGCAAAATATAGATCTTACGATAGCTAACAATAGGCTTAAGAGAATTGAGTGGTGAGCAAAAATACGACCTCAGACGGCAGTCGGACCCGCATTTCATCCATACCGGGGACGTTCTCGGTATGGATGAAACGCTGGTTCGACTCCCGTCTGAGGTCCTATTTCTGCTCACCACTCAATTCTCTTAGGTACTTTGAAACATTGTTTCACTGTAAAAAATGCAGTCAAAACGTGAGAAATTATGAGTATCACTAATAATAGAATTAAAATCTCTCTTCGACACTTATAATGTTGCTAATTACTTCTTGCTTCTTTTTAACAAAAAGTCCAACTTGCTTTACATTCACTTTCCATTAGCAATATCAAGAAGCTGTAAACATATTGTTTACAACGCGGAAAACTTTAGCCATAAAATTGAAATGAAATATGAAATGCAAATGAAATCGAATGTCTTAATTGTTGTATGGAACTATTTTTGAGTTCTCTTAAACTATATGTATAAAATAACTATAGAACATAGTTATGGGCTTGAGTAAAAAATCAGCAGATTAGAATTATAAGACAATAAAAATAGAACTAGAAAGCTGGTCAGCTTTGATTATCATGAAATTTATGCTAATTGTTCAAGAACGCGATTAGCCGAAGCTGAACAAGAATGGGAAAAACTCACAAACGCATTGTCGTCTTTGATCGGTTGGATCGAAGATAAGAGCAAGGAGGTTTGCTTTTCCGTTGAACGGCAATTTGCTGGAGGTTTTCGATTTTTAAAATTTTGTTGTTTAAAAAGCCTATTGTGTTATTCAGATGTTATCACAGCAACCAGTTGGTGGTTGTCTTTCGGCAGTGATGGCTCAAAGTGCTTGGTTGAAGAACACCGAAAAAGAGATGGAAATCAAGGTTATTGCTTCCTCATTAACGCATAAAGTAGCACTCATTATTAGCGCTTTGTTCCTTTTTTTTCTGCAAATTGCGACACAACTTCGTTCGATGCATCGCTGAATTCTAAAGAATTTCACCTTCTGTTGTTCTTTTTAGTAATAAACTTTACCGAAAGAATTCTGCACAATTACGTCTTAATAAGCATTAAAAATCCAAATGAAAGATTTTTATTCCTATTTGTTAAAATGTTAGATCACTGTTACTGCATTTCAGCGAAGCGCATTTTTGAAATGAAATCAAAAACTTTTTCGGTCGACTTGGAAGGCAAAGAAGATTTGAGTACTGCCGGAAAAACAAAAACTACTCTTTTCTTGTTCCCGGTTTAATATCACGCTCATGCCGAGGTTTGAAGAAAGTCGGAAATTTGATTTAAATGTTCCGTCCTTAGGCAATTTGTGGAACCTTCGCATTCTTTCAAAGCGACTGTTAAAATTAGAGTTTAGTGGGCTTCATTCTTGGAATCTCGAAACTTCCGGAATAAGTATCAGAGGAACTGATCGCCCTACTTGGAATGATGGGAGAATTGTTGTTTAATGGCCCATTTCTTTCTAAGATCTAATTGGTATCGAATTTTGATCAATGCGATTGAGTTTGCAAATGAAAGTCTTTAAAATTCTGAATGTGGAGCGAACAAAGCATTGCTTCTGTTTAAATCCTGTTGTTTTTTGCTTACTCTAATTATGAACATGATAAAAAGACTCTTTTAGGGCCCTCAAATCAACGAAGCGATCACCAATGCGCACTCGTTCCTCATGCAACATGATTTACGGCCGAAAATCTACCGTACTGGAGTGTTGGCCGAAGACGACGATGCTGGTAAGTGAAAAGTTTGTCAAAATTCCTTCACAAAGCTCGACATCACACGGATAAATGATTTATCTATAGACAAACTCGATGTTGTACAACGTCGCTGTGGTCTACAAATTCATGTGGATTGTGAAAAATTGAAAGAGAAGTGGGTGGAACTCGGCACTCAGTTTGCGGATTGGGATCAAGCCGTACACGCAGCCGCTTTAAGACTTCAGGAGCTGGAAAGAGCTCTAGCCGAATGTCAACTTCATCTGAGGTTTGGATTTTACTCCTTATAATCTTAGTTTGTTTCCACCAAGAGATACACATTGCAACAGATTCACATTGTTGGATATGGAATTTCAGATTAAATTCTTTGAATCTTCTTTTCATAAGATCGATAAAGGATTTCTTTTTCTTACTTCGTATTTATACATTGTCTGAAAGCTCCTTATTCTATTGTTTCGCAATACATTTTTACTATAATTTTTTGTTTTTTTTTCATTTATCTAAGCCTTATAAAATTACTTCTTAGCCTTGACATATCTCAAATCCTATGAATTTGGTGAATATGAATGTTCTAGATGCTGAATGCTTCAATCACAGTTTCTTTGTATTATACCGCTTTCTAGCAGTAGTATCATATTATTATAAACCCATTGACGTAAAGTGATGTGCAGAACTTTTGCGTCAGGTGGGATTTAAACCCACATTTCACCCTATCCGGGGTGCGTGGTCAAACCGTTCATACCGTCGCCTATTTTGACACCACTCTTTCTACGCTACAACACATCTATCTGTCAGCAACCAACCGTCAACGGTATGGCATTACTCGCTATCGACATTGAACCCAGTCACGCTGGCAGATATTGGGTACTAGATGATCAAACAGAATTTTTTCAAAATTAACCGATGCGATTGCTAACATATAGATACGTTGTGGCGTAGAAAGAGTGGTGTGAAAACAGGCGTCGGCAGTGCAACGGTTCCAGCACGCGCTCCGGATAAGGTGAAATCTGGGTTGAGTTCAAGTCTCACCTGACGAAGAAGTTTTGCTGGATGGTTTGTTAGTAAATTACATTGAAACTAATTGCGATTTGACCTTACCATCAGTAGCTGAACTGTTAGTCCCATTCTTCCATTAACATAATTGCAGTGAGAAAGCAGCGATGTTTTCAAGCAAAGCGCAAACAAGCGATTGTCAGACAAATCAGACATTTTTGTGCCTACCAATCCATTAGAAAAATGAACGTAATGGCATTAAGAACATCATGTGAGCAATGAATAGCTGTCGAATATTTCTTACGAACTTGACTATTTTCTGCCTGATAAATCAACGATGAAAAGTATAAGAAGAAAATGATCATGCTTTACAGCACAATATTCACACACATAAATGTTGACGCTTGAAATTTTGGGAAATCTAAGTACTGTATAACTCTTTCCATTGAATCAAAGAAATATAAGTTATGTATATAGGAAAAGTTGTGAGCTTAATAGGTTCATTACTGAAACGTGCCTACCAGACCAATTCAATAAGGTTTAAGTTGCTGACAGCTTTGATAGCTCATATAAAAAAAAAGAGTGGTTGCAAATCTGTGGCCTGGGTGGTGTACTGGTAGCACGCCACCACGTTTAGAATGAAACACGGGTTCAATTCGAGCCTTAGGTCGAGTTTTTGCGCAGCACTTACTTTTTTAGATGTCAATCATTTCAGTGGTTTGGTAACTGTTCACCTGTTATCGTACATAAAGTCGTCTTTTTTTTTCAGCGCTGTCGAGTCAGAAGTAGAACATCTGCGACCGGTTGAGCGTCTACGTCTTGAAGAACTGAAAGACGCTCGTCGTGTCTGTGAATCGCTTGCGATAAGGGTTGGAGACTTACGAATTCATGTCGACGACGCGAATGACGCTTGTGGACGAGTTCTGGCTGCTGATGCGCCGCTCGATCAACATCCAAGGAATCAGCTCGATGCCGTCAATGAGCGGTCAGTCGAGCTTATTGTTATCTTTCAATATGCTGGTCCTCTACCATAGGCACACCTAATAGTGATATTTTTGGGTTTTTCATGGTGAAGATGAAAACTCACCCAAAACTTTAATCTGCTTCGTGGTTAATCGTCACTATTTGACATAGAATGCGAAGTAACACTTAATTCACTGCGTTTTGTACGGAATACGAATTAAAGCAGTGTTTGTGAATAAAATTCACCAGTATCTCTAACTCTAAGCTTTACCATTCTTCTAAATTGGCGTTATGACTTATGATTCTCAATCCTTTGTTCATAGAGTAAGGTCTTTTAACCAATTGTCCCGTTTCTGAGCTAGTCATTTTGTTCCACTCGACTGTATTACACGGAGGTATTCCAGTTTTGATGTGAGGACCTCTATTAGTCTTGAAGAAACATAAAAGCTACAAGGAGCTCACCAGAATCTTACCATAGTAGCTCATTCATAAATTAAGTTACTGATGAGGTTGTCAAAATTTTTTTGGACTTGGTGACATTACTGGTGAATGAGCTCTCGTTAATATAATTCATTCCGACATCCAGAGACATGTAAGCGGGCAGAAAACGATTGGGAAGAGAGAATAGGCATCACTGAGGATTCTGAAGACATCTGTTTCCAGATTTTTGGCACTGAAAACGGCGTTACGTGTTCGAAGCGCCGCTCTTCGTAATGCACTTGCTGATTTCGGTCCATCATCCGAGCATTTCCTCAATCAGAGTGTCGCTCTTCCATGGCAGCGTGCTATCTCCAAAACGAATCAGCTACCGTACTACATCGAGTATGTTCTGCTTTTTTCTCTCAGAAAAGATAGATTTTTAGCCTTTGAGCAGCAATTGCTCTAAGCGTTCTCTTTTTAACATTCCCTCAGGCAGAATTTTTTATTCTGCACCGATTATTTAATTTTTTGTCTTGTCAGCAATGCAAATATCAATCGGGAATTTGATTAATCAAAGTCGCGCAAACATTTGTAGGAGAGACGATGCTTTCATTCCTACTAAAACAACTATGTAATGGAAGACCTTAGCATCAAAATGCGTTTTCAAACGATCACTTTACTTCTTACCATCATTTTTTGCGCGTTGATTTTTCAAAATTCGATTTATAGTCTATTCAAACACATATCCCTCACTAATCCATTAAATTCATTCGTTGGCACCAGATTTGCGTATAGCAGACCGATATTCTGGACTAATTATCGAAGTGCTTTCAATGCAGCTAACTTAATTGAATTCTAGCTAAGTAAATTCTTGATATCTCATTTCACTGAATTTTTTGCGTCTCTCATTGCAATACAAAGTCTCTAATTAGATCCTTGAGAAGTGTTTCATTTTGAGAAATTTTCTTGCAAATTTTTTTTTCCTTTATGTTTTCTTCGTATGATTACCTTCTAATTCTCATCAGTTCATGCTTTTCTCCAGTCATACGACCGAAAAAACACAATGGGAGCATCCAGTATGGGTGGAAATGACGAAAGAACTCTCTCAATTCAATCGGGTGAAATTCATTGCCTATCGAACAGCGATGAAGCTTCGAGCACTCCAAAAGCGACTCTGTCTGGACTTAATCGATATTCCGATGCTTGAAAAGGTATCTCGTCTCACTCATCCAGAAATTTCTCCTTCATCTGATGAAAGTAATGTTAAAGAACTCGTTGACTTTGGTTACATTTGAATATATAATAACGTTGAATGTAGAATCGATGCACATCGAGGTAATCAAGTTTCAGAAAATGCAAAATAATGTTAAGAAATACTGATAATGATAAAGGTAACGATAATCGATAATCGTAACAACATTACTAATAACCTGATAAGGGTATAACGTTTTGAGCCGTTAGGTCTAGTGCTATATAGGTGCCTGTTTCGTCCGGACTCATTAATAGCACCCTCACTCGGTTCAGCCGATCCCTTAACGCTAAATAATCCTCTATAAAGGAATCGACGCCAATTAGAAAAGCAGTCAAAAGAAGAGGTATGATTCATTGTAGAAGCCACAAACTCGACGGCCGGTTAACCACAGTGTCAGGTAATTCCATAATCTGACTTAAAGTGATTTTCACTTGGCGTCGATTCCTTTATAGAGGATTATCCGGCTTCAGGTGATCGGCTGAACCGAGGGAGAACGCTACTGATGACTCCCGATAGGACGAAGCAGGCCCCTGTGTAGCATTAGGCCTAGCGCCTCAAAACATGTTATATCCATAACAGATTTCATCGTTTTCAGCGGGTCTATGAAAGCGGTCGAAAGGAGAAATACTAATAGGATAATAACCGTACGAAGGCGGGATAACGCAATGGCTAGTGATATCATGAATCAGAAAGCGAGTTGATGAGCAAAGCTCTGGTCGATTCCATCCTCAACACTCTTCTGGTATCAATAAACGCCTTAGCACGGTTACCAACAACATTGTGAGGAGAATCATCTCAACTAGTTTTCTGCGGCATCCAGAAAAAAAAATTCCCAATCAGCAGCCGTAACAACTCGTGGTTTTCGATAACTTTTGTGGAGGATAAATGCGGTGAAGCCAATCAATTGGAAAAATGGTGAGATACGCAAAGTAAGATGTGATGACGGGTCATTTGAGAAAGGCGCTGATAAGGGAAAGAGCAATAGTGAATATATTAGTGTAGGGAAATAACTTATAAGGGAGATTTGGTAGAAAACGAGATTGTTTTTTTTTGAACTTATCAAGTGGAACAGCTTTCTCGCTCATGTTTATTCTCTGAAATATGCCAACACAGTGCTCAAGTTTCCAGCATACTGCAAATCGACTTTTCTCCAACCTCAGCATTGACAATCAATAGTGTTCTAGTTAATGATCAAGCTAACGCTTGGCCGATAAATACAATTTATTCGGCAAATGCTTCGACTGAATTTTCGCAGTTATTCGTCCTTTGTTGTGGGTTGTCGAGAAGTTCAAGCAGTGCTCCACCAAAGAAGCTTGGACTCGCCAGCGATGACCCTCAATGTGAGGGACGGCTAACTGTGGACAGTCAGCTCGAGTCATCATTCTCCGAAGAAGACGAAGACGGCGAACCGTAAGCCGAGTAACTTTCGTTATCATCTTCATGTTAACTTAGCCATTCAAACGAACATTACTGCTCAAAAATCTTCCTTCACATTCACAATCTCATTAGGGCCATACATTTTCAGCGTCGTGATTATTTCTTCTTAGGCTTTTTTTTTGTATCTCTTGAAGCGCTTCATTTTCTTTTTCTCGCCTATGCGCGCGCTCGAATTATCGAGTGATGAAATAAATCTTTTTGTTTGACTGCTTTGTAGTGGTGGCATAATGTTTTAAATATACCCAGTGATCTGCAAAACATTTGTGTCGGCCGGGACTCGAACCCGCATCTCACTCTGAACCGGGAGCGCTTGCTCTAACTTGTTGCACCACTGGCGCTCATTCTGCACACCACTCCTTCTACGCTACAGCGCACCTATCTGACAGCCGTCAACCCTCAACAGCCTAACCTGGGTAGTCGGTATCGACATTCAACCCCGCCCCGGATAGAGTGAGATGTGGGTAGTCCCGCCTAATGCAAAAGTTTTGCACATCACTCTACATCATTGGGTACATCGAGTGATGGTTTTTTCATTGACCCAAAACAAAGGATTCGAAAGAGAAAAAGAGACTTTTTTCCAGCAACACTAAATTATATTGAGTTAATTTTGTAGTCATTATGTTCGAATCTATTTATGGTGCTATCTTTTACAGTGTTTTTCTCGTTTGGTTGGTCTTTCGAATGAAGAATCACCTGGGTTAGAAGGTATGGTAAGCAGTATTTTACCGCTATTCGAACAACTCAATGCCAAATATCCGCAAATGGTTCGAAGTGTTGCGCTGGCTGTCGACCTCTGCATCAACTTCTATTGAATCTCTTTGATCCGTGGGTCTAACTCATTAAGTTTAGGAAATCTGGTTGTTTTATCCCTACTCACTTTTTTTTTCGCTTTAGGTCTCGCGACGGTCTTCTGCGCGTTCTGTCCTTCAAAATCGCTCTGGTTGTTCTCTCAAGTGCACCACTGGAAGAGAAATATCGATGTAAGTCGGAAGAAAAGTCTGCATTGGTAAGAACATAGATGGGACGATACCGCGGTTAAAGTTCATCTAGCCTTTCCATCCCTTGGATATCGATGAACTGCCAACAGACTTGTCTGGGAGGATAGTTGAACTGATTCAATACCTCAGGAAGACAGCGCCTGTCGTTGCAAAGGAAAGATATGCGTTTGATCTCTGCTAACTATACTTGAAAAGTTCGGATGTATGGCGCATTGTTCAGGGATTGTCCTGCGTCAACCGCTCCTTCTCTACCTTTTGCATTAAGACCTAAGATATTCTAAGAGGTCAAAGAGAAAAAAAAGGAATTGTGGAAACTTACCTAATTGTTCTTAACAAGACTGAAAAACGATATTGCGCAACTTTTTTATATCCTTACTGGCTTCGTTGTGGATTTTTATGGGAACACATAGCACATTCGAGCTTCCCTTTTGTAAATTTTCTACTTAACACGTGCCATAAACTCGGAGACATATTAAAGAGAAACATTTCAGTCAGCAATTACATGCTTCAATTCTCGTTTAGATCTGTTCAATTTGGTGGCCCAAGACGGACAAGCGGATCAAAAACATATTGCACTTCTCTTATACGATCTCATCCAAGTATATCCTTATAATTCTTTTCAATTTTTCTCCAAAATGATAGTGTTCTACGAATGCTCTCCAGTCGAATGTTATTCAATTAGATGAATATTTTCCTTGTAACTCGGGAACTCTCCTAAAATCACTGTTTATTGGCACCGTTGTCCTCCTCCCTCTCTTCACTTTCCTTTGCTCAATCTTCTTTGATTTTCCATTTATCCCACATTCTCCCCTTTCTGCTTCTCTTTTCGTTATCATCATCACTATTATTTTTTGTATGGACTCTATCACCAAATGTTTAATTAACCTAGAACTTAGATGACAAAACAACTAGTTTGAGATTCTAACGTATTTTCTGTTATTTTCCACATTACTCACATTCAGATTCCGCGGCTTGTCGGCGAAGCAGCTGCTTTCGGTGGTTCGAACGTCGAGCCGTCAGTGCGTTCCTGTTTCGAAATGGTACATCTGGCGCCGACGATCCCACTGACACCGTTCCTCGAATGGATGAAGCAGGAACCCCAGAGTGTCGTCTGGTTACCGGTCATGCATCGTCTAGCCACGGCTGAATTCGCGAAACATCAGGCTAAATGCAACGTGTGCAAGATGTTTCCGATTGTCGGATTACGGTATCGATGTCTACGATGTTTCAATCTGGACCTCTGCCAGAACTGCTTCTTCAGCCAACGTACGGCCAAAAAGCATAAGCTCAAACATCCGATGCAAGAATATGCAGTTCCAGTAGGATTTTTTTTTTCTTTGTAATTTCTTGTTAGACCAGATCCTTGAGTTCATCTTAACATCTAATCATCGTAAAAATTGCCATGCAACGATTCTTTATAGGTTAAGAGAAATTTCAACTCGTGGATTGATTTGGAACTTTGTTTTTTTCTTTTCGGAGTCGTCTCAAGCGTATTTTTTAGACAACATCAACAGAGGATGCTCGTGATTTTGCCCGTATGGTACGAAATAAGTTCTCCAGGAGTAAAAACAGTCTTGGATATCTTCCAGTAGATGTGAGTTTATTTGTGAAGCAAGTCCCCATATTCACATAGTATTCTGGAAGAATTCTGCTAGGTGGGCAAAAACAGGCTAAAACCGCTGATAAAATTTACTCCACTTCGAATGAATAATCAATTTTATGAATCAGTTGAAACGCCCAAAAAAAAAAAATCAACTCCAAATGATTGCAATTTTTTGGCTTTATTCTTGAATTGAATAGCTTACGTTCCATTCTAAGCGAAATAATTAACTGTAACTGTAATCAATGAGATTTTATTGATTCTGCTTCTACTATAGCCATTGAATTTGCGTGTTCTTGTATTTCTATGTTTTATGCATGCGCGCGTATAACGCAATGGTTAAGGTTTCCTGCTATACATCTAGTCTTTCATTCGTAGACAAGCCTCGTGGAAACCAAGCCCCAATCCCTTTAGTGTCGGCAGATGAAGGTTTGCAGCGTTTTCTAGAAAGCTCCGTACATCACCACAAGTCATTGACTGGCCTAGATTAGCACTCAGTCACCTTCGATGTTACGAGTACATTCGAATGTGTGGTGCATCGCTGAGAAAATCAATGCCGAATTTATTCTTTGCTTTATTTTTTCTATCTTATATCTACGTTTTCCTTCGTCACTGATAGGAGGAGGGTGCGTGACCGCGTGTCTCTTACGTTCTCGTCGCGCGGCACTTGGTTGATCTGCACCCCTAACACTCTATGGCAGTCAACAACGAACGCCCCATAGAACGCCACTGCCACGCTGTCCTCGGATTGCAAAGAGACGCGCTCAACCATTATTGTGCGACGTTAAAAAAGATGACGAAAAAATGAGTTGAATGCTACAAGAATTGGGATCCGCACAGTGAAAAAAGGTCTGTGATACGGGCCAAATAAAGAAAATAAAAAATTGTCGCTGATTATTATCTCAATCAATGTTCAGGTCACTGACGAAGGTCGTCCGTTGGCAGCACCACCGCCTACAGCTCAGAATCCAAACACCGAAGCAATTCATCAGCGATCGGCGGTTTTAGCAAATCGTCTAGCATTACTGACCGCTTCGATGCCAGCTGAACCTCGTGACGAACGAGTGGCCGACATACAAAGTCCAGCACAAATCATCAATCAAGTACGGATTGCCCATTCTATTATTTATAGTAACTCTCACAACGAAGCTGGAAATTTATTTGAGAAATTTCGAGATTTGAGTCTACAAGATTCTAAGGTTTCTAAGAGTCTTTAATATATACATGCGCTAATTATTGATGATGAAGTTTATGGAAAATCGCTCTTCTGGGCCACTTTAAAAAGTTTTTTAGACATTCTTTGTCAGTTTTGTTATACATCATATCCTTTTGCTATCGTTTTTTCATTGGACTCACTACGATAATATTACATTCTGAGAGAAAAAGAATAATAAAATATGAAGGAAAGGCTATTTGAACGATCAAAAACACAGAATCAGTTACATATGAGAAAAATCAAAACAAAAGTGGGCTTTTTTTAAAGAATCACTTTGAACAGATATTTTAGATGAAAAATCTGATGTCGAAATACTTCTCATGGTTGAAAATTTGCGGTCAAAAAGCTGGCAAATATAACTACATGTCTTAAAATTTGTCGAAATCTATATCAATGTTTTAATGTATGATTTTACAAAATCACGTGTTTATGATATCAAGCTGGGAAAAGCCATTTTTTGCACGCCTTTGGATTTAGTTTTTTAATTCTTACCTATAAAACATGGTTATCTTTTTCACCGAGTAAGTTAACGCGTTAACCTCCTAAAACCTCCCAATGTTCAAATGAATCACCTGGGTTATAATTCGGCTGACAAAATGTGACCAAATAGAGGTTAGACTTAGCTTGACGTCCTTGAGTGAACAGTCTGTACGAAGTTTAGCGGGTGGACCAGCTATCCATTCATCATCCGCGACTATCATCATCTCTACAATACCGACCGGCTGACAGGCCACCTAGGAGAACGAACTGACGGACAGACGACTAGCCAACTGCCGGCCTATTGACGTCGCATCTTAATTATCTTATGTCTGGCTTGGTCATCTTATTTCTACTTATTTTTGATCGTTTTCGAATCGCTGTCTCATTTTCTCATTAGCATCGAATTGTTCAAAAACTCATTCTTTCCCACTCCCAGGAAATCGTCAGACAATTCACATACTTCACCTCCCACTCTCATTTATAACGAACTCCCGAAAAAATCGTTTTCCCATTCTCCCATCATCATCAGTCGGTCAGGAACTGGTCCCCATATTCCTCTAATAGTTGGCAGCGAACTGTTTGGAAATTCAATCTCCCATTCCCCTGTGAGAACCGAGCTGCATCACTCATTTTCCTTTTCAGAAATCCAATCTCTGATTTTTACATAAGAATCGAACTATTCAGAATTCACCTTCCATTATTTCTAAGCATCAAACTCTTCAAGGACTCTATCTCAGCTAATAAGATTTAGTTGTGAGATGGCTATGTGCAATATTTTTCGATTAATACACCGATCAAAGAAAAAGCAGGTGAGGCCTGTCAGTCTTAAAAATTTAACACATTGTTATAAAAGCTGTTATAAATACCGAAGTACAAAAGTTTTTAGAAATGTTCACGAAAGAGCGAAAGAGCTGTATTTTCACGATCGAAATCAAGGTGTGACTTATAGCTAGAGAAAACCTAGGGAGACCAAATTTCATGATAAAACAGAGATTTTCAAATATGAGCAAACTATATTTTTCCCTTGGCGCTTGACTCAACATCTAATTTTTTCGTATTATTCAATTAGAAAGTATCTTACTTGCTTTTCCTTCGTTCTGTTGCTTTTTGATAATCTAATACAAATCAGTATACGTCAATTTTCTTCGTTGCTATAAAGTCATGACCTCTTAGACAAGTAATGAATTAGTGAAATTGAAAAATCAAAGGATAAAAGAGAAAATAGCAATTTAAGAGTGTGAGAAGCGGTAATCAGTAAGCGAATAAACTTTTGATAGGGGATAAATTTGAAAAAAAAGTGAACTCAACAATCAGTCACTTCAAACTAATTCTGAGAAGTAAAGTGCTTTCATAACTCCAAAGATCTTTTTCGAAAATAGAAAGGGAAAAGTAAAGAGACAAGCGAGAAAGTTTTGATACTCGCCCACTATGTTCTCTTTATCATTTCCTGAGACACTCAATCAAATTGAATTGGTTTCTGTCACGAATTATCACCTATCAGCTAGTGAATAAGCCATTTTTTGGGGTGTTACTCTATGGGGTATTCATTTAGTAGTTTCAAGAGAGAAGGGCTTGTTTAGATTGAGACTGAGCTTCGAACTAGCAACCATATCCGCCTAATTAACCACTCGTCACGCCATTCCATAAGTTGTTTTTTCTGTGTTATCGGAAATATGGTATAACCATATGCATTCAAAATGGGTGCGGTAACGCAAGAGTTAAATTTTTCCTGTAATACATAATTCATGGCTTAATTCGCCGTCCTGCAGTACCAAAACCTGCATTAAACCAGAGTAGGCGAATCAGTATAAGACTCTCCGGCCCTTGTGGAAAATTGTGATCCCATAAAAGCTCAAAGTAGTTTTTATTAGATTTGTTCAAAAAGGAATTACGAGGGAACGCTTAGGCTTAGAAAATTGATCGAACCATAACTCTGCACAGCGTCGACTTTTCTCACTGGATAAAAACTCCTGTTAGATATCATAGTTCCTGTTTTTACCTTTGTTACTCTCTTTTTCACGGCGGGGGGTACTGTGAAATGAAACCTCAAGGATACTAAGATATCTCGGAGCCTCAGTTGGGCGGCGAACCCGCGATTACCCTTGCTGGGCGCCCACGTGATATCCACCACATCAACTGAGGCCCGTGCTTTTACTTTTTCATGTCGTATAGTCAGTCTCTAAATGCCTCTGTCACTGCTATCAACAATAAACCAAACAGATCGCTAGACCATTGCAAGTCAGTTGTAGAGTCTATGAATCCATTCAGTAACCTCCATTGTGCTGCAAATGAAGTTAAGTGCAAGGCGCATCCCTCATGACCAAATGCATTGTCCTTTACCCTAAAAGTATAGATAAGAATAAACGAAATACAGCGGTTGTATGAAATAAAATGAAACCGGTGAAACAAGATGAATGCATTTTGATGTCAAAAAATATACCAGGGATCGTTTATAATTCCCGAATAAATCATGAGGTTGAGAAAAAAAGCAACAGCGAAGAAACGGAGTCATTCGTTTTTGTTTTGTTTTGAAGTAAAGGATGATAATATTCAGAGAAGGCAAAAATAGAATATCAGATAAAAAAAGATAAAAAAATTTTTTCGATAATGTACTGTCTTTGTGCAGGTGGAACAAATGCAGAAGGATGAATTGGATCAGGTTTTACAACGTCTTCAACTTGAAAACTTGGAACTGAAACGAGAACTGGAACGTCGAAAGCTGGCAGTCTCCAGTACACCCGATTTAGACAAGTTAGTTCTGCATCAGTAGTACGACTTCCTGGAGTTCTTTGCTCTATAATTTCCACGTGCTATTTTGAAGTATAACAAGTCTTTCTGCTTATTTGATGAAGATGTTCTTCAGTGTTATGATACTCGCTTATTTTCTTTACTTTATGTATTGTCCAAGTTTTTTTCTTCAAGGTAAGAATAATTGGATAATTTGTTTGTGAAAGTGCGCATAATATATCGAAGTAGTTTGAGAGAAGTACGAGGCAAATTGATAAATATGCCAATGAAACTGGCTAGGTAAATTTGTCTTCACTGAATTTCAATACCTTGTACAATTTCAATTCATTTTGCTATCTTATGATTGTTGCTTATGGAAATCCTGTCTATGCATGGCGACATCTAATGCTGAAGTTGTGTCGAGCTTCTTTTGAACCACTCCACTATTATTCTCACCTACCTGAGTCGTCTTACCTGGTTGTTCCATAGCTTGTGACACTAGAACAGTAAGCACCAAATTCATCAACCAGATGTAATTAAAGGTGTATGATTTGAATATCGTTGCACGCTTTCTTGCGAATATTTCGGTATACAACTTGCCTATATTTGCTTCAAAATGGAACTGCCGTGGAAACAAATTTGCTTGCTACACATGTACGAATGGCGCGTAGAGGAAAATGCTAGTGAAACGGCACGCAAGATTAATGGAGCTTCTTGCGGACTGCCCGAGGGCGACAGATCCTCCAAACTGTTTTCTCCAACTCTGAACTTTGCAAGCTACTTCCTAGCCGGCCTTTGTGCAACCGTACCTGGAGCAATGAAGCTTCGTATCATCGCCTTAAGCTACATTGATCTTGCACGCCGCTTCACTAGCTTTTATGCGCACTTATGCGCCATTCGTACATGAGTGGTAAGCGAATTTGTTTCTAAGATAGCTCCCTCTTCAAGCAAGTATAGGCAAGTTGTGTACCAAAGTGTTCACAGAGAAAATGTGCAATTGAATGGTACCAAATCATGCAGTTCCCTTACTTCTGGTTAATATATTTGGTTTTTTTTGCTCTATTGCCAGAACTTATGGAACAACCTAGTATTCCAAATCTTCCTTATTTGTGATTGGTTATCTATATTTATTTTGCTGGATCTTGGTGATAGTACATGTTGGCCTTTGGTCAGAGTTACGTAGCCGCCCTAACATGCTGGAGTGCAGCGATGCTTGAACGTTGTAATCTCATTTGGCAGTGTGCTTTTATACAAAACGGTTGTTGATCTCCACATTTGACATTTCCCCATACAAAGGCCGACTTTGTATGTAAACACGGGATTAGTAATTGATATATGCGAATCTGAAACTCTTGTTGAGTCGACGTGAGGTCGGTAATATTAGTAGCAGAAGGAGCCGTTTGGGGACTGATATTTCGGCTACTTCGCCTTCATCAGAGCTCAGAGACATACGTTGTGTTCGACGTCCCGATACAGTTCTTCTTTCCACTCATACACTGTTTGCTGAGCTCATTATGTGGAATCCGACTCACTTCATGTGTTTCCGTTCAGTTACTTCGTTATTTGGTGCCTCGTTTTTTCTCAGATACCGGCACCTGCGATACTTTGTCGACAGTTTTATTCGTGGAGATGTAATGGGATTCCCATTCCAATACAATATGTACCTGTCAAAAGCGAGTTGAGCCAGAAAGATTTCTTATGTGAAACTTTCAATATATATCGAATAAGCAGATTGAACAGAAATTCTGCGCTCTCGTTTCTTCACCCTTTCTCTACATTTTTTTTTTTGTCAAAGATCAGTGCTTTCAACTAGCTAGCAAGCTAAAAGTAAAGTTTCATAAAGCGTTTCAAAAACTGGCTTCAGAAATTTAGAAAAAACATCACTTTTCTTTTATCATCGTGAGTTTAGAGCCGGGAACACGATATGATTTACGTGGTACGGAAGAATATGCATAGCAATAAATTACTGGCAAGTACTCTTAACGCTTCCGATTCTGCGTTAAAGTGATTTGCACCCGATCGGACAAATGTAGGGATGTTTCTGCAAATCAAGTCATCACATGTTGGCTTGTGGTGAATTTTACTAATTGAAATGAAATGCACTTTCTAACATCACTTGACTTCATAGGTTGTACGAAAATGTTTCCTCGTCCACAAAGATTTTCGTATGTGCAATTTGGTTCGGCTGTCATTTGTGGGCCTTATGACTTTCAATAGTAACGGAATCGTTTCTCTCTAGAGTTTTAGGATAGCCTCAATAGAACATTCGGTAGTTCTTCGTTATTGCTTATCATTTCTTTGTCCTTTGAGGACAGAGCTTTTTCCGATTTGTCCTAATACTGCTCGTTATCAGTCGTTGTCCTAAATCCCAAAGAATCCAAAACCGTAGTTCTTTCGGGAAGAAAACCTTCTTAATGTGCTATAGCAACGAAAATAAGATGACGTTACCCACTCAATGCGCATTTTTCGATTGGCTATCAGGCTAAACAGCGAGTCACAATTCCCTTAACGGGAAGCATTATTCTACCCTTTATAGAACAGATTTATTTCGCTTTGAGTTTAGACTTCCAGTAACCATTCGATAGCTTAGATCTCGAGAAGTTCAATACAACTCTTCTCGAAGGAATCTTTTGGAGTGCTGTAGCAACGAAAATAAGATCACGTTTCTCACTCGACGCACATTTGTATTTGGCTATCACGATTCAGAACGAGTTTATTTGGCAATATATGAGCAAAATAAAAGGCTCATGCTCATAGAACAATGGCAAACAGTTTCTTCTGCTTGTAGTGCGGAAACTCAAAAGTTTTCAGGAACTAAGGGAAAGTTCCAACTAAATAACTAATTTGCGCCATTTTAAGGCGACTTTGAAATTGCTACGCACAACGCGATTCATGAGACGCACCCTAATGGGTGCTGTGAGCGAAAAATAATTTTCTTTTGTCAGCTACAGCACAATAACAAGGTATTTCGACAAACCAAACTCATTTCAAACATCACTCGGATTCAAGATGCCGATTAATCACTAAAAGTCCAAGAGAAAAGCTTTGCCCTTGATAAGCACGCCGAAATGCGCCGAATGTGAATCTCAGTTTTGATTTCACTTCTACAGCGCAGTAAGAAGGCTTTTTCAGCAACCAAGTGGACTTTTAAAATTACCGGAACCCAGGCTCTAAAGTGATGTCTAAAATTCTAGTGGAAACTCTCTCTCCAGCAAAAAGGCCACTACAAAAAAAACCCGCAATAACGGAAAAGTACCGGGATTTCCTAGATTTTGTCAATCCAAGGGACCAGCTTGCCTCAAGCAGGTTTGCCATCAACTTTCCGACTTCAAAGGGATAAGATCCTCGATTGGCGCAGAATCTATATCATGCACGACAGCGTCGTTTTGTCTGAAGCTTAATTTTTTAGAACTCACTTTTAAAAGGTTGTTTCCATTAGTATCGGGTGAAGCGAAATCTCTGCTATTTATTAGTTAAGTCCCCGACTCTTTGAGTATTATTGGTACTGGAAAATTGTCAGCACTTGTCAAGAATCTTTCGAATCAAAATGTGGTATTGTTCTGTAAGTAATTTTATCGGAACTTCTGTGCAAAAAAATCAATATCAAAAATTTTTTTGAATATTGCTGTAGGGAGCCGTAAAATCTTGTGTCTTGAATTTTACTATCTCTTACTTAACTCGGAATCCATGATAAAAGTTTTGCCATTTTTCGAGATCCCCCAATAGACATTGTTGTAATTTCTACCTGCTATGCAATATCGTCATTCTTTTCAAAGGACCATTTCATGTTTTGTTTTTCAATTTTAAAATTTTTGACTTAGATTCTTCCATATCTTCTGTAGGGTTCGAGGCTTTTCCATCTGTGACTAGAGAGATTGAAGAAAACCGGACCAATGACTACAAGCTGTTTGTCAAAGGACTCATAGTTGTGTCGTATCTTCCTTCATTCCTCAACAAGAACCGATTGTTTCTCCATTACCATTATGGAGTTGCTCGAGAACAAAAGGAAGCCGATATTTCACCCTAATACAACACAACAACACGCTTTTTAAAGATAACATTGAGTATTAGCTGCAGAAACCTTTGCACGATCTGCATCGGTACAGATGGAATATGTTCTTAGAAGCACTACAAAAAAGAACTAGTCTGGAGAATCTCCTTCAGAACATGTGCAATATAGTGTTTCGCTGTCAGTCCTGTTGAACGAAGGTGGAAGTGTTGAATTTCCTGCTTCGATATGGCATTGATAACGAGAAAATTTCAAGCCAATTTTTCCCATTCAGCAATTCTATCACAAACCTCGATGAAGACAAAATCCCCATTGGAGAAAAACTATCTAAATTCTCCTAAGTTGCGTGATATCACTGCCGACTTCCTTGGAGCTGAATTTCACAAACTACTTGTACTTCTGACAAACCATGTTCATACCTTAAGAGTAGTAGAGTGTTTCAAGCACAGTCATCACACCTAAGAAAGATGACAGAACGGATCTTCGTAACTACGGCCCGATATGTTTAGTAAATATGCTCTATAAGTTATTACGAAAAGTGTCCTTCTTAAAGATTTTGGTTGAACCAAATCAGTTGAGCCAGAATTACAGTAGGGTTTCTTCTAGATGGACCAAAACGAAGTTCTGAGTGTCATAAAAGTCTGTCGGGCATACCACTTGCGTCTAATCCTGGCTTTTGCCGACAGTGGAAAAGCTTTTGACAGCGGCGAAAGGAACGCAATCCTATCAACGCTCGTGGATCAAGAAATGAACTCGCCTACATAGTACTTTATCAAAGTGTTATCGAAACTGCACTACCAAATTATAGCTTTTCATCAACACCTCAACATAACCATTGGAAAAAACGTCCATAAGGACATGTTATTACCAAAGCTATTTACTACCGCAGTGCTGTGGATAATGAAGTCACTCGATTGGGACGAGAAAGGCTACGTATCTGTGGAAAAATCCTGCAAAAAGCACGATCTCCTGTAGACGTCGTCATCTTCTCAAAAACTGTCAAGAAAGGAGAGACGGTACTAAATAAAGTAAACGAAGCAGAAGAAAGGATTGGGCTGTGCCATAAATGGGGAAAGACCTACCTTGTGATAAACCAATGGTGCAAGTGCGATTGTGTGCGATTGTGATGATAGAACGTTGTAATGAAGTGATTGTTGTGATGATGACCTATGGTGCGCAAGTCCAAATAGATAATTTCCTGATCACAAAAACCATTTACGTGTACTTTAGGCGTTTATTGAGTATGGAGAAGAACATTGAGGGAAAATTGAATAGAAGTAAAGCAGCATGCGCTCTATCAAAGCCATATAAGTGAGCCAACGACCAACCAAGGCTTCAAAATTTCTTCGCGTTCACCTTTTCGATTCAGCAATTCTCGTAGCGCTCTGTTATGCATCAAATACATAGGCTGATACGCCACGTCAGTAATGCTACTCACACCTCGCAGAGCGCTTGAACTATGTCTTCTAAAATCCAGTCGACGCTCAGAACGTCAAGCCGGTTTGAGCAACTCAGATTTTCGAAACCTATCATATCTTCAGGATTTAGAACAACATACATTGATAGCGAAAGAGAGGTGGCTCGATCATATAGTAAGAAGAACAGACGACAGATAGACGAAAAGAAGTGTAGAGTGGATTCCACTGAGATGGACGCGTCCACAAGAACGACCATTTCCTACATGTTAGGTGGACGTGTTCGTAACTACAATTAGTCTCGCAGATGTCGCCTTTACAAGACATGGTATGAGGCTCGCATCAGCCGCTTTGTTTGATTCAAACCACCAGTATACCTGACGATCGCGTGGCAAGCAAATGGAAAATGTAATGAGTTCTTCACAACTCATAAAGAGAAACCGTTCGAGTATTTAGTAATCCAAAGTCTTTGGAATTACCAAGATCGCGGTATCCAGGACTTTGTTTTTACTGTTTACCTTCCCTTCAGTCACACTTAGTTTGCCAATATTTTACATATATCAGTTTTTCATAAATTAGTGCTGTTTATGCTATCGACGAGCAAAAAACAAAAAATGGAAACTATTTTTTTTACCTAACTCATTGAAAATTCTGAAAAAGAGATCTTCAAAGAGTATTTAACTTTAGTGAGTTAGTAATGAGAAGCTATTAAACTAAGTAATTGGGGAAGTAAAGTATCGTGAAAGTACTTTCATCATCATGGTAAAAATAATATGGTAGCCTTTTCGTCATGTTTTTGAGATGTTTCGCAACTTTCATCGCGCTGTTACAGGACGTTATCCGGGAAACGTCGAAATGACGGTCGAGGTGCTACACTACCACGACTATCTGGCCAAGAGAATCACGGCCGTAGTGTATCGTCACTACAAAACTCCCATAGTCAGAACGATGTGAGCCATTTTTTGTCAATTGGATTAGTTTTCTCAGTTACTTTTCGACAAATGATGAAGTTCTTGTCCTATAGCAAACATTTTGAAAGGCAATTCTACTGCTGAATTCTGCCTTACTTAATATCAATTCATTTGGATAAATGGCTGCCACACCGTACCTCGATGAGTTCTTGTCTTGTCTCTCCATGGCAAACGGATATTCCTGGGAATCGGATTGAATGAGGGTGATGCACAGAAGAAGTTCAACGTAAGATAAGTAAGGAACAAGACTGACATGTTCATTTGAAGCACTTCAGCTAGGTCTAATGTTATGATGAGAATGGTTGCCATGCTGAGGGAGAGCATTCCATAAGGTCATAAACCTCATTTCTGTTCCACGTGACAGTTTCCAGTAAATTTCTGATGTTGGAAATTCCTTGACATAGTTTTAATAATAATCCAAGGAAAGATCTCTAGCGAGCTAACAGAATGACAGTCGAATGTAGAGTATTTTATGTCCATGATGTTTTTATTTGGTGAAGTGCTGTTTTGAGCGACCACGATGTACAGCGTCATAAGCCCGAAAGATAGAGGATCAGTTCATGATAAAATGATATTAGACTTTGAGTTCGCGTAGTTTCGTGAATCCGAATCATGTAGTCTTCCCTGACGTACCGTACAGTCTATCTAGATTACTGGATAACCGATTAACATTGATTTTTGTCCTAAACCTGTGGTTAAAAGTACCTGGCTCTAATAAACACCTCGTCTTGGGGTTCATTATTAGGCCAGCTCTAAGCTGGAGAAACCATCCGGGATTGTCGGATCACTGCCGATTTCTCAGAAAAAAAAACACGGATATAATACATTGGTTGGTTTCCACAAATTACATGAGCCATCAAATAAGCGAGCATTGATTGATTTAACCTTACAGTGCTATCTACGGAGTCGAATATATAGCGAATCGTGACGATTCAGTGATGAAGAATGTGTTGAGAATGTATTTGGCACGCGGGTCTTTTGAACTGTCTTAAATTTGTGTAGTTAAACCCTTATGCAAATCAACAGCATTATCGAAACAACAAGAAGTAACAGTCGAGTGCGAAAATGTTAACGAGAGGCAACTAAAACACAGCAGCCATATGCTCTTGCGTGATAGGCGACCAGCACCATTGGCGGCAGCGGCCGCCCCGTAGATGAGATTTGGAGTCCGAATGTTTTGGTAGTGAGGATCTCAATTTATATACTCGGAGACCGAGTTGGGCATCCTCTTGGACGAACTAATTAGGTATGGCTGTGACGTCGCCTTTCGTATTTGCCGCTAGCAATGTCTCAGGAATACGATGATTATAGACTGATGAGCAAGTCTAGGGCGTCGCCCTACGTTCGCTCTAGGCAATATCCTGAGGATAAAACTACACGTATAGTTAAATAGGAAAAGTTAAAAATAACAAAAAGTTGTAGAGAATAATGTGTTCATTGAGTAAAATGGTCGGCTTTGTCGACATCGATTAACGCTCAACTAATTATTTTGATGGTTTACCTGAGGAATAGTAGTGTCGCGTAGGATGAGTTTCTCATTGAATTCATTGCAAGCTTCCAGGTGATGGATGAAGCCAGAGCATTGCGCCTTCATAAACAACGATTGGAGCATCGATCGCGAATATTGGAGCAACAAAATGAACAACTTGAGCTACAATTACGACGATTGAAAAAAGTCATTGAGCAGGTAAAGAACTTATTTGAGACATTTGTTCCGAATCACAGAAAATAGGGATTGATAGATGTAAAAGTTTGCGCACTGTTTTTGTTGCTTTCTGCATTAACTTGATGAGGTGGTTGGTAGGTCACAATGGCTTAGCAACTTTTGCTCCTCTTGATGCTAATTTTTGGCCGAATGTCAGCAGACGGATGACCATTGTGTATTCATTTGATAAATTCAGTAAACTTCTCATTACTCGTTCCAGAGAATGCTGGGAAAAAGTCGGAAAACTGAAGATCTCAGGAACAACTGAATATCCTTTTAACTGGAAAGAAAAATATATTTGTGCACAGAACGAGTGGTGTCAAAACAGACGGTGCTCCCGGATAGAGTGAAATGTGGATTCGAGTCCCAACTGACGCAAAAGTCTTGCACATCATTCTACATTACTGGGTATATTATAACAATATACCACCTCTAAAAGCGGTTAAATAAAAAGAATTCCATAATTGTGGCACAGATTCGAATTTTCTCACCATTCAACTTTATAGCGTAAATGCTTCGGAAAATCATGTTCGATGCTCCACTCACGCTTCACGGATTGAATATCTCCAAAGGCTTCAGTTATTCATTCAATTTAGGAACTCAATACAATGAACGACTTATTACCAGAAATGAGTAGGAAGAAGCGAACGGCTTGGGAACCTTCGAGAGCATCAGGAGTGCAGTGAAACGAACAATGAACACCTCCTGCATTCCTTTTCGACTCGATTTATCCTTCTCTTTGCCATAATATATGCGGCAGAAAATGATCGCTGAATAATAACGATGGAAGATCACCCGACGTTGTCGAACGCACAGTCGAAAGGTCAATGCTGGAAGTATCTCGATCTTTCAAGTGAGAGGAAGGATCCAGAATTCTGACCTAAGTTGAAGTTCGCAATCCAAACTATCGAAGACGCGTGGACCGGACGCGTAATGAATCTTAACAGCACTTGATGAACGAGAGCCATTATCCACTGAATTCCTCGCTATAGCATACTCAATGAGAAGACCTCCGATTCAATGGTTTGATTTGCTCACAAGAATCCTTTGAGAAGAACAGGATGCTTAACGAAATCCTGCAGCAAGAGAGCTTACGGGGTTCTTCTTGCCGCGATAGGAAAAAATTGGAAGGTTTGATAGTGCCCATTCGAGTCAATTAGCACTAAATGTGACAACAGATGTGGTACAGGTGTTATTGATGGAGTAATGTTGTTATAAAGGACAAGCGGAAGAAACAGAGTCAGTCTTTCAATAGAGTATCATATTAAGTATCTTGGATTTTCTCTGTCTTATGTCTTCTATAATATCTATTCTTTATATATCGATATGTAATACTGAATTCCAGCAAAAGGAAAACGGTCAGCGAACGGCATGGAGCGCTGAACGCGACTTAGCTACTGAACGGCGTTCGAATCCACCACTGTTTGCCTCACCCAGTGATGAACAACGAGGACTCTACGACTCATCGTCTCGTTTACGATCCACTGAACGATCAAACTGGAAAAGTGATGCTACAGCCGTAGAACCTGAAAATCGATCTACGCGAATGCAATCCCTGTTAGCAACTGTCGACGATCTTGGTCGTGCTATGGAGAATCTAGTGGTTTCGGTGGTATACGATAGCGATCAGGAGCAGTGACGTTGATTCGGAGTAGCATTTTTGCTATAAAAACCGTCGTGCATACTTTGACTGATACGTTACTTCTGAGCTAAATGTATTAATCACCCTTCGTGCGACGACGTCGTAAGGGTGTGTAAATCTGCATCGATGTCATAATCACTACCACCTCTACAAGCTCATCATGTTATACAGTTGATATTGTTATTGTTATATTCTGTACGTGTGATACTAGATCGAATATTCGATGTCTAGTGTATTGTACAACATTATCGCCGTCTCAATTCCATATCCAGATATATTCCAGCAATCGCTGAGTGTATAACCAGGTGAAATAATCTCAGTGTTTTATTTGATGTCTTTTGTCCGCCTCATCGGACCTTCAGTATCTATTTTCCTTCTCAGAAAAATCTTCATATATTCGCATTCTTCGATCTACTGGAAAGTTTTTCAATCATGCATCAATATGTCGTGCCTGTGCTTATATACTTCCGTGTGTTAAAATAATTGCTCAAAGAGAATGTTTAATTGTAAATGGTTGAATAAATTATATTTCGAAGTAGATGTCTGCTTGATACAAAATTGTGAAAATGTTCGAATAGATAAGAAAATGGCCTATGACAGACATTTGGGCAATCGAACGATTCAGTAAGACCATCCCGACATTCTTTGCTTGATAGCTGATAGCTAACCTTACAAGGAATTCTTATAGGAATACAGCCATGTTAAGATACAAAATATTCGATCCGTTATACAAGAGACTCTTTTTTATCCATTTAGAAAAATTTATTTATCATTACACAATTAATTCTTATACAAGAGGTACCAGATATTATATCCGTCTCCTGTATTCTGTCCTGTTGCTAGGATTAGTTAGTGTGCAGTGACAAGCGAAGATGTTTGGTGGTGGTAGTTTAGTTTCGCATCTGCTATCACTTCTCCAGAGGCAATATCTGATGATCGAAATATTTCGTCATTGATAATCTATTACAGTGGTGAGAAGAACTTATGCGGCTAACGCTTTGACGCCTTCACCTTCTTCCGAAGCGGAATGATTCAAGTCTATAGTCTACAGCTTTTTATTTCTACGAGACTAGCCAAATGAGGCCCATGTAGTGCCAACCCATCAGCGAAAAAAGTGTATTGATTTATCTCAAGATAAAAGAAGATTAAGATACAAAAATATTCTTCAAATTTAATACTAGTTTGTTGAGAATTTGACGGAAATGTTCACTCATATATACCAAAGCCATAGGCAGCAGTCTCCAGCGTAAACAGTAGAAACTCAGGCTGGATTCAAATAGAAACTAACACTTTCAAAACTGTCATTCTATGGCAGATAGGTTGAGCTTGAATCTGCCATGCAATTCCAACAATGTGGGCAATTTGATTCAAGGACGGAACTCTTCTCGAAAATCCATGAAAAGTTGAAAAAATAATGCTCTCGGTGTTTATCAGTTCCTCACGGATGCGCTATGCATTTGAATCGATCAAGCATCTCTAGAGGTGATTTGGTGCATATATGGCATTTACAAGGACTCGCAGTGACCTACTGATGTATCAAGTCAGTGCTGCTATCCTCCCAGAAAATTCAACACCAATTCACCAACCACAGAGGCATGGAAGGCTTGATGAACCATGGGCGCGAGATCAAACCACTGATTACCTATCTGTTGCGATGTCCTTTAAGCATCCGCAGATTTACACTCTTCTCTTTCTCTCCTATGAGTAAAATCGATGGTAGTTCGTTAACTGGCACCAGATATCTATGCCCCAAGTGTTATGTCAAAATGTTGTCAGATTATCACTCATCATTGCTTCTTCAATCGTCCCGGTACAAGGAAGCAAAACACGACTTGCTGTAGCAGCAGAGACAGCACAGCTGTACAAACATTTCTTACACTATACCTTGTCTTTTTCAAGGTGCCACGGAACGACTATTTTGGTGGAACAAGCAAATTACACTGTGTCCACACAAAGGAACTCCCTGAAGAAAAAAAAACTCTACCCTGATTTGACGTGTTAAGCGAGTTTCTTCATAAGATAGAAGAAAAGCGTTCCTTCCATCAATCCCTATAAGTGAAACTTTGTAACGAATAAGTTGGATCTTAACATGACTCTTCCATGGATCTGAGGAGGGCAACCCACCAAAACATTACCCTCAATAGGATAATTGTTAGGTCAGCAATAATGTGCTGAGTTTTCGAGAACAAAGTTATCAACTAGTCAACCTCGAAGTTAACTGAAAGCCAGTTTCAGGGCCGGTTTTAGCTAGGCTTAAATTTGAAGGAAAAAAATAATTTAAACTAATTCATAACAAAGTGAAGGCCTAAGAAAGAGATGTTCTGGATAAGGAAACAAAACTAGAACATTGATAAAAACATTGTTCCTAAAGGAAATTTCAAATGGAGTACAATTTGACGAGCATGAAAAGTAAAGAATGTAATGTACAAATAAATATAAACACAATACCGGTAAATATGGCACATTTGTCATCAACTAATCACGGGAAAGCAACTGCTCTACCAAATATCAAAGCAATCTGAAGCATGACTTGTTGTCTCAAAACTGACGAAACAGAAGTCTGGTTGGCGGCTCACCGTCAGCGAATTTTTCAATTCGCACTGCTGTAGGTGATGAAATGAGTGTTTCAGTAATCTGTGTTGTTGGATGAACGGTTAGATTGAGAGGATGAACACCACTGTTAGACCTTACGAGAGCGGCTAAACCTTTTGGGCAGGTACCATTTGGAAAGTACAATTGACAGGATTGATCCATACACACACAGCGTTGGATTGTACCATTATGGGGAAGCGTATGCGAATCACATCCTTAAAACATGTAAAGAAAAATTACAACGAACTAATCGTGGAATGAAAAAAAGAAAAAGTCGATGAAAGTATTCAAATTGCAGGACAGAAAATCAAATTAGTGGATTTTTGATCTGTTTTTTGTGTACTACGTTCCATAGCTTAGAACAATAACTGCTAAGGACATATTGAGATTAGTGTACAACAAAATTGTTTCAAAATATGGAAGTGCAGTAATAAAAATTGATCGTTGTAATGGAAAAGAAACAAAGAATAGAAATTCTGACCAATCAATCCGTCTTCTGGAAAATAACATCCAGATAAAATGAAATTTTTTCTGGATGAAACGACAAGCGCTCGCAAGCAGGCAAGACCCACTGGACATTCGATAGTGGTCGCAGTGCAACACAACCCACGCATTAACCTAGGAAAATACAAAAATAAAACAATGCGGTGGCAAAATAAGAAGACTATAGGATGAGAAAAAAGTTCAAAGTCTCGGATCGAGCCTACGAAGTGTCGTAAATCGTAGTTGTAGAAAGCGAAACTAACTTTTAGAAAGTTCTCACAAAAATGACATTTCATTTGCTGCTATTACTCTCAAGTCAGGAAACATCTTTATCGGTAACAAAGACTTAAATACACCCAATATATGTTAACATCGATGTGAACAACAACTTGAATTATTAGAAACCCAATGACACCCACCGTAGTTTGCCATTATGAAGCTGCCCGCCGCATTGCTGGCAGAGAAGACAAGAGGATCGTACAGGTAAAAATAAAAACAGTATCAACAATGAACGCATATTGGGAAGCGAAAGGCCAAATGATCCTAAAAGTAACCGATTGGGTGCCAAGAAATTTTCCGAACTTTTTCGTTCTCGTTGATTATTCTTCATACATTCAAAAACCTGCTTTTACTACCGTTTAGAGGAATTTTTATAGCTTTTTCTTCGGTACAAAACACTTATACATTTGTTTCAAGATGGGATTGTCCCGAGAACAAAAGCGACTGTTGATGCTACACGAGCCCCGTTTGGCCAGGGTTCAAGTGCTGCTTTGGCACGCAACGATATTCGTGTAGCACCGACAATCGTTTTTGCTCTCGGGAAAATTCGATCTCAGAACAAATGTACAAGAGTTTTATGTCAAAATAACCTCAAGAAGCCGCACTAAACGGTAGTAAGAAGAACGTAAATGCATAACAAGTAGTTAAAATAAAAAATGTGGAAGATTTCTTGCCAATTCAATACTAAATTAGTGCATTATACATATATAATGCTACTCTTCATGAAGTGACTTCAAAAGTCACAAATAATGTACCTATTCGTTACTCGCTTATGTCAACGCCCTATTCAGGTGGCCTATTCATTTCATGTAGAAGAGGTGCACTCGAATTCTTACACAATGCCCCCTTTTCTCAATGTTTTCTTTCATATAGGATAATTTTAAGTAGCTTAAGAGAGCGCAGTGCGGGAGTTGACTAACACATTAGTCTCTTGCGGAGATATTAGGAGATCTAACGAGCTTTAAGTGGGTTTATTTGTTAGCGTCAATCATGAGGAGCTCCTCACGTACTTTCCCATTACTTGATTGCAAACTTTTGATTAAAGTAACACGCAAAATATAACCTTGATACAGGTGGGCACACTCCTACGTCTGACGCATAGGCATAATAGTGCTTTTATAGGATAGAAGTCCTAGGCGGTAATTAATTCTCAATTTCATTCAGTTTCGCACCGTAAAATATACGTCATCGCTACTTGGTAGAGGTTTCTAATAATCAATGGGGATATCAGTGATACTAGTACTAGCACTTTATATATGTATATATATGTATACATACATATATGTGTACGTATATAAATATATGTATATATGTACATATATGCGTACGTATATATATATATATATATATATATATATATATATATATATATATATATATATAATATACATAAATTCCCAAGACCGACTGTTTATCAACCTCGGCATGCTTCAATAATTCCTTATTTCCTTATTTAAGCGAAGCACGAAGTGTTACATTAATCTTTGTTCAACAGCTGACGTTTCGGCAGTTTGCCTTCTTCGGAGCCTGGAAAGGTCAAGTTTTCTGCAATCCAGTCAGTCAAACACCTCCATTACTCTTTTAGAAAGAGTCACCAGACTCAGATTTCAATCGCATCAAGCATAAAATTAGTTCTCAACATACTCACCGCTTTTTGCATGTGTTTCACTGAATTATTCATGTGAACTTTACTGGAAGGAGATCACATAGGTTCGTAAAGCTTCTACCCATCAAACAACAGTCTTATATGCTGACTCATGTCACAGGCGATCACAAGGCATCATCCCTGCGGTATATAGTTGGACTGGTCGTATTAATCCAAAGAGCTTCCAACTTTCGCGCTGATGGTTTATGTTCCTGCGCAAGGATGGTGACTTCGATCTCACAATCTACTCCGTCATGCTTCTGTGCTCCATGTGTATCCGGGGTGTTTCGTCTGCTGTAACGCTTGTCACCTAGGTGTTCTTCTATGCGGGCATAGAGCGGCCTACGCGTTTCGCCAATATATTTATCACTACAAGCTTTAGCAAGAGATTCTGTAGACTGTACCTACGCTCATGCAATCACCGCCTCTGCGGTTAGAACATATTTTACAGTCTTTCATTATACAGGGACTGTCATATAAGCGGTTGTAAACTAATTGGCGTTTAGAGTATTCTGTGGTATTTCAATAATCGCCACCGATTGTTCAAAACCTGCTCTTTTCAAACAGCGTTTTATAGCTGCACCAATCTCATTTGAAAAGAATAGGAGAATATACGGAATTTTCCTTTCATTCAGGTTTTTGTTCGGAGGCGTACTCTTTCCTCTAAACCTAGGCCGAGAGGTTACAAATCCGTATCCATTAAAAGAGGCTATTTCCCAAGCCAGTTTCACGGACCCTAAACTCTGCTCCTCCCCGGTACATACATTGGCGGCTGATCGAAAGATGCATTTTACTAGCGCCTTTTTCGTATGTGAGGGATGTGAGGAGAGTTAGTTTGGCTTTCCACTTTGTTATGTAGCCGTTCTCGGTTAAGTTTATTTGCACGTTCAAGAAAGGAAGCCACTTATGTTTTCGTATTTCACGAGTAAATCTAATATACTTTGAGTGTTCATTCAACAACCTAAAAAAATTATCCAGTTCCTCTTGAGTGAAACAGATAACCACACAATCATCTATATACCTACAGTAGAGTTGAATGGCCGGGGATCCATTACTGGTGCTTCCACTTTCGACTTAAAGGAAATTGCCAGACTAGGTGCCAGTCACTGCCCCATTGCCAAGCCTCTCATTCAGTCAAAAATTTTCCCGGACCATCTAAAGATTGAGCAGTTCAGGCACTCCTTCAATAGATTTTTGTAGGCGGACCGACGTATAGGATAGCATGCTTTTAAACTTCAGTAACATCCCACTTGCTAAGAAACATTTCATCCCATCTCACCAGCACTCAGATTTTCCTGGACCGTCTACGTAACGCCGGCCCGAACAACGCGTACGTAATGGAGTCTTCGACGTCACTGCTCTCTATACCAACGTGTCGAATGACTCCGCATTACAAGCCATCTCACGAGCTTCTGATAAAACACCAGGGAGCTGTAAACATGTATGGCTTGTCGATTCAGCAGTTCATGGTTCTATTAAAGAAGGACCTGAACCACTCAATCTTCAGATGGTCCGGGAAATATTTTGCTCAAATGAGAAGGTTGGTCATGGCGCAGCGACTGGCACCTAGCCTGGCTATTGCTTTTATGTCAAAAGTGGAAGCACCAGTGATGGATCTTCGGCCATACAACTCTACTATAGGTTAGATGATTGTGTGGTCATCTCCTCCACTCCAGAGGGAATTGGATGAATTGTTTCAGGTTGTTGAATGAACAGTGAGAGTATATAAGATTCACCCGTGAGATACCAAAACATAATTGGCTTCCTTTCTTGAACGTGCAAATAAACTTAAGCGAGAACGGCTACATAATAAAGTGGTACCAGAAGCCAAGTAATAAGAATATCCTGGCTCACTATCTCTCCTCACATCCCTCACATAAGAAAAGGCGTTAACAAAAAACAAGTTTCGAATAGCTGCCAATGCGTGTAACGGGGAGGAGAGAGAGTAGAATCCGTAAAACTGGCTCTGGAAATAACCACTTCTACTGGATATGAGATTGGAACCCCTCGGCTTTTTTCTAGAGAAAATATCACGCCTCTGAACGAAAACTCGAATGAAAGGGAAATCCCGTTTCTCCTCCCGTTCTTTTCAAATGAAATTGGTACAGCTATAAAACGTTGTTTGAAAAGAGCAGGTTTAGAGTAGTCGGTGGCTACTACCGAAATACCACCGAAACTTCAAGACGCCAATTAGTTCGCAACCTGCTTATATGACCGTCTCTGTATAATGAAAGATTGTAAAATATGTGCTAACGGCGAGATGGTGATTGCATGAGCGTAGGTACAGTCTACCGAATATCTTGAAAAGCGTGTAGCGATAAATATATTGGCAAAACAGGTAACCGCTCTTTGCCCGCATAGAAGAACACCTAAGTGACAAGCGTCACAACAGACGAAACACCCGGGTACACATAGATTACAGAAGCATGACGGAGTAAATTTGACATCGAACCCACCATCCTTGCGCAGGAACGTAAACCATCAGCGAGAAAGATTCTGGAAGCTTTTTGGATGAGTACGATCAATCAAACCTATAAACCGCAGAAAGGAATGCCTTGTGATCGCCTGTGACATGAGTCAGTATAATAAGACTGTTGTTCTGATGGGTAGATGGCGTTACGAACCTATGTGATCTCCTTACGGTGGTATTCACTTGATTCATTCGGTGTAACACATGCAAAAAGCGTTGAGTATCTTCAACGTTGATTTGTGCTTGATGCGATTGAAATCTAGGTCTGGTGGCTTTTTCTAAAAGAGTAGTGGAGGTGTTTGACTGATTGGATTGCAGCAAATTTAATTTTTTCAGGCTCTCAATAAGGCGAACTGCCGGAAACGTCAGCCGTTGAATAAAGATTGATGCAACACCTGGTGTTTCGCTTAAAGAAGAAAATAAGGAATTATTGAGGCATGCCGAGGTTAATAGATCTTAGGGATTATATATATATATATATGTTTTATTATATATATATAATCTTCGAACATTTTGCGTGTTCGCTCGGCTGTTGCTTAAAGAGTTTCTCGACTTTGTCACGGATGCCATTGTAAGATGATCAAGTTGATGCTGTGCGGACCAGGAATAGACGTGTTAGGTAGCGTATATTGCAGGTATCGAGCTCGTTCCAAAAAAATCTGGTACCGATTTCCCTAACCACAAAAGCATGAGAGGTTTAATGGGCTCGGATTTAATAGAGCCAGTCAATGGATGGATTGAACCGTCTACGTAATAAGGGAGACCACTACTACTGTACCTACTTCCCCAATACGTGAACAACTCAATACATTGGAAGCAAAAGTGAATTTAAAGCAGCAGAGAGAATCTTCAAAGATATGTAGACTTGACTAGAGCAGGTTTAAAATTTATTAAATAGCATACAAATTGACTCATGGATTACTAAGATTTGAAGCAATAATTAGAGTTTGATTTATTTCAACTTTTTCGAGAGCTGGGTCGACCTGTCGCAGATTCGCTGTCACCATAGGAATTACCGATTTTTTTTTAAAGATAGCAGTATTAAGGTAGCAGTTGTACCTCCTATCCACAAAAGGCGATGCCTGCTTTTAGTAGAGATAGTTATCTTGGAACTCCACGGGAAACCGATACCGATCATTATTCAATACGTCAATGAGAAAATATCAAGAATGGCAAATT
Source organism: Parelaphostrongylus tenuis (assembly GCA_019055375.1). NCBI lineage: Eukaryota > Metazoa > Nematoda > Chromadorea > Rhabditida > Metastrongylidae > Parelaphostrongylus > Parelaphostrongylus tenuis. The sequence goes on along the minus strand of JAHQIW010000099.1, from coordinate 40,064 downwards.
CTTAAGCTGAGACCATGTGCACACAAAGCGAAACCACTCGCATGGATGACGGTTGCAGAAGAGCAAGTCTCCTGAAAGAAGATTTGAGACCTGTAAACTAAAGGGCATAATTTCTGAATTGCATGAAAATCAGGAGTATTGAAATCAAGATATATAAATCAAGAGAACCAGGAAGTCAATTCTGAGTATTACGTGTATCTCAAGTATGAACTGCGAAACTGAAAAGTTTTTAGATGGTTTTTCCAAAAAGTTCAATTAACCAATTTGCAGAAAATAATACCAAATAAGAGGCGTTTAACCCTAAAAGAACACTAATATTTTATTAGAGATTCAATATTGAGTGTTAAACTAGTTAATAACTAAAACTGTCTTTACAACGATTACAAAGAAATCAAAGAATTTGGATATAAGCAATACAGTCAGTGATCATTCAAAGACTTCACCTCAAAGAACATATCAACGCAAGAGACTTACGATGTCGCACATTTGCGCTAGAAATTCAATAACCACGCGAGAAAATGAATTCCATGCATTGAGGAAATAACATTTCTACAACAATAAACTATTCCTCAACTAAATTCGTCAAGTTTATCGAATGCAAATATAAGAAATACTCGGAAGATTTCAGCTTCATCCTACGTAACTAATTAACTTTGTTGGCATAAAGTAGAGTGAACTTCATGTAAACATGAATACATGAACATAAACATAAACATGAACAATAAAGATTAGTTTTTAGTTTTTATTATTTTTTTCATTTTAGGATTATTCCCGGGCTAATAATGAGATAGTGCCAACTTATAAATTAACTAAAAAAGAGAAGGATTCTTACCTAATTTGAGAGAAAGTTAAAAAACCGACATGATTCGCTGTAGAGAAGCTTCTCATAGGGGTGTTAATAACCATTCGAAAGCTGAGACTTGAGGTTACAGCCGCACTTTGTTTGTTTTTCGAAAATACTCTTTTATAACGCTGTAACCTCCACAAAAACTATGTCTCAGACATGCATATTTCTCGCCGAACAAAGTTCATTCTTTGGACTATTTGTAATCATTTGATAGCGTAATCGAATTTGATTCCAACGCTGTGCTAAATATTGAAAAGATCGTTTATGAAACGCAGCGAGTAATATAAGTTGAATTTTCATCTGCGATCAAGGGCCACCTTGGCTAATTCATCTGCGTGTGAATGAGGCGTCCACGTGAACTGCTGATGCAATACTTCTCTACGCGCTCATATGCCACAAAAGTCAATGGTCATCGAGTCATTCAACAGTCTTTAGAAAAAAAAAACAAAAACAATAAACAAAAAAAAAAACAAAAACAATAAGCAAGTCTTCAGAAAAACAGTCTTTAGGATATAGGCCTAGCGTCGGAATCAAATTCGATTAATCTATCGAGTGATTACTGATGTCCAAAGAAAGAACTCTGCCAGGCAAAAAATATGCGCCCCTGAAGCCAAGAAACCTCATCCTGTAGTAACGTAAAAAAGAGTCGTTTACAAACACCGGCGACGTGGGGCTCGACGCTCAAGTCTCAGCTTTCGAATGGTTATCAACACTCCTAGAAAAAGTTCCTCTCCAGTCAACGAGATCAGTTTCTCATTTGTCCCCTCATAATGATAAGGAAACCCAAAAGATGGCTCAAAAAATAATAACAGGTATAGTGTATCTGTAATCTGAGAGATTGTTCAGAGCTTTTTTGAGGATTAAAATATCAGAGCCATAGGTACATTTCGGTGTTGTTGCCCTGTTCATCAGTGGCCGACACCCGCACTAAACTCTACTCTACAAGAAGGATAGGGAGACGTTATTTATGGTGATAGCACGTGATATTGTGTCTAAGTAAATGTAGTATATACATTAGCCAATTTTCTCGGGGTGAAACCCAATCCCCTACATAAAAAACGAAGAGCCTTCCCAACTGACGAGGCTGTGAAGGCCAAAACACGTGTATTGTAAAAGTGCTCATAACAGACCACATGCATGGCTAAAAAACTAATTATCAGGCATATTGGAATTTGTGTGCGTGTTCCTAAAAAAAAACACTCGAAACGAAAGGTATTATCTATACTACATATTTTTGTCTATAATAAATAAAGGTATAATATGATAAAAATTCCAGCCAAAGAGCAATCGAGTGCGCAAACACTCTGTGTTAGGTGAAAATTTCGCTTGACATAGAGTGTAAAACGTTCGTCTTCGATGACATTCTGTAAGGGAGCAGAACTTCCGAGAGAACTGACTTTCGAAAGACGACGGGTTCCGCCCGACTGACGAGTCTGTGAGGACGAAACACGTGTATCGGGCTGTACAAGAGCCCTTACCAGACCACATGACTAGCTGGCTCAAATAATAATGAAAGGATTTATTGAAATTTGAGCGTGGTCTTAATAAAGCACTCGAAATAAAGGTATAATATAGTTGTCTATTGGACAAAGATGTGAAATTGAGATAATTTGAAATGAATAGAAAGACTCTACTAACTACATTCTATTAATGTGGACGTTGAAACTGCTATTAAATTATTAACTTAGCAAGTTCAAAACTTAGCAAAACGCTTCCTTCTTCCTTTACCTCTCCCCTCCTCTCTCTCTCTCTCTCTCCTCTCTCTCTCTCTTGCTCTCTGGTTACAGAAAGATGTTTCAAAACTCTTTGTTCTTTCTTCTCGGTTGTATCCTTACAGTAATTAGCCAGTTGAATTTACAAGCGTTTAACAATGACGATTTAGTAGTGAAGCATCGTGAATATTATAAATTCGAAGAAACAGAGAACGGAGCACAAAGTATTTCTCAAATGTTGGATGGTGCATTCGTTAACTGAATGTGAACCAAATATAATGCTGACCATTCAAAGGTCTAGATGCTAATGTACTATTCGAATTCTTTCACTTACAAGCAGAACACTCCTGATTTATCAAATAACACAACAATTCATGATTAACATAAGAATTCTTAGATTTAAAGCAATCAACAACAATAGAAATATAGATAATGTGCAGCATCCCAAAAGACTGCCACTAAAAAGGTTCAAATTAGATTGGCAAATGCTTAGCATCCATCCTGTGTGAAAATGCAATGCCGAGTGCGTGGACTTTAGTCGAGCACTGCTCTCTCCACTGAATTCGACTCGATAGAAAACACCCACATTACGACAACACTAGTGTGGACCATCGACTCAGATCATCGTGCCTTTGAAAAGCTAAAGGCGCTGAAACGTTGCCCGAACAATTTCTTCACATCACAATTTTGTGCACCGTTATGAAAAGAATAACCGACTTCTCTCAACCTTGACATGAATGATGAAAAAATCCTACAAACGATCCTCTTTGAAGCTTGCTTGATGTTAGTATAAGTTCTTTGAAATCATTAGCTGACGTTTCGTCGTTTGCCTTCCTCAGAGCTTAAACGTGCTATACCATATCATATCTATTTATCCAGCTAATATTTCCTACCGGTGAAAATCTAATGCAAACATTAATTTGAGTGCCTAACTATCATATGTATCCAGGAGAATTAAGTGGTGAGCAAAAACTAGACCTCAGACGGGAGTTGAACTCGCAATTCGCCCATACTGGGGGCGCGTGATAGTACTACTTCACCGAGACACTGTTTCGCTACCACTCATCTTCAATGTCTCTATCATAGCTACCAGCCACCAACCTAAAACAGGTTTGGAGTGGTAAGCAATATCGCTCTATAGAACCCAATTAAGCTGACAGCCCATTGTGATACATAATACTCAGGATTCCATGTTTTTACTGCTTTTTAACGTTTTGATGAAGAGAAAAGCCGAAGTAGATTAGCTTTTGTCTGACTATTATATGAAGGTGAGCGTCTAGCCGCCTATATCGAAGAAGTCACCGGTGTGCTGTAACACTTACTTGGATACTTGATCGATCTGTCTTCATTGGTAGAGCGCGTTCCAGTATAGTTTCCATTCGTCTCTCTCTAGCTGTCACACACTGTAATTATATTCACTTACCCATAAGTGTGTGGAATCACAGCAATGACTTCTCTCCATATAAGTAAATTAGCGGTTTGAGGAAGGCGAAATTGCCGAAAGTTGAACCATCGTTCACGAAAAAGATGCTAACCTTGTTATCACTTGTGTAGGCAGGTCGATGGATAGGATATCGTGAATTCTAAGTCCTATACTATAGCGACTGTTAATGTTAATATTAGCCCATCTCCTATACAACAAAATTTCTTTCTAGCGCCCACATTGTGCGCAGCCAAACTGCATGCTCCTAATGGATCACTTATTGTTAACGCGCTCAACACAAACGTCTCGTATGACGCCGCAATATAAGCCATTTTCAAGCTGCTGACAGAAAATTAAGAGAAAATAAACTTATATTGCTCGTCGATTCAATAATTCATGATTACTTTGAGGGAGTGCCTGCATTTTTCAATCTTCAGGTGGTCACGAAGATATCGTGCGCAGCTTAGAAGATTGGCAGTGAGATAACGATCGACGCTAAAACCTGCCACTGCTTTCACGTTCAAAGTGAAAGCTCCACTTCTTGTTTCATCGTCCATTGCTCTGCTGTCGATACATAGATGCTTGTTCATCTTCTCTAAGTAGATGGCCATACATTTCAAACTATTATATTAACACTCAAAGTATATTGAATTTACACGAGATTAACCTCGTGTGAGAAATGGCTTCCATAAACGTTCAAATACGTTTCTCCGAAATTGGATTCATAGCGAAAATGGAATCAAAATCAGAAATAAAAGCCTAATGGTGCATTCTCGTCTCTTCTCTCACGCAAGAAAAATCACTCGTGAACATGCACTGAGCAACTGCAAGTGTTTGCGTGGAAGAAGTGAGAAAGGTGTCACTAAACTTGACACCGCAAATAGCCATCTCAGTGGGATACGAAAGAGCAGCCACTGAGGTCAGGTCAGAAAATAGGGATAGGATCGTTAACGGAAACAATGATATGTTAAACCCTAATTAGGTGAAACCTTCAAAACTGCTCCTCATTACGAACGAAATGAGTGCCGCTCTTGAATGATGTTCAAAAATTAGGATACGAAAGACTATATCAAAATCAAAAAACTCCATTTATAACATTACGTCGCCAATTGGTTAGTAACCGCCCGTCGAACGTCTATGTAAGACAGAGGATTGCGTAATATTATCACATTAGAGATGGAGACTGTATGAGTTCAGGTAAGACGTACTCGGTCATGATGTATGTCAAGTCATATTATGGTGATGACTACATTGGCGATATAGTAGACTACTTTGTGCCCGCGTAAAAGAACTCCTGAATGAAAAGTCGAGAAGTCGCACAGTTATTTGTTAAGGTACAAATGACAGAAAAGCATAAGGGTAACGACTTTGAGGTGACGGTGAAGTCCTGGGGCACAAGTCAAAAAAGTTAGCGCAGAAAACTCTTAAGGCTTTTTGGATAGATTCCAAAAGTCCATTAACGAATAGAATGGGAGAATGTTTGAAACATTACAAATGATGTGGAAACTATCTCAAATGATTTCATAGCTTGAATAAGGTTCATTATTCATAATGTGTAACAACAGACAATTGATCTTTCCCATATATAATAATTAGTTAAACGACGGTTTTCATATAACAGATAAAGTTTTGAACTGGTCTCCGCACCAGATTTTTCACTGGATGTAGTGGAAAATGACTCACTTAGATCTGGTACGCTACAGCAATCCTAGGCTCTGAGAAAGACAAATTCGCCGAAATAACCCCATTAATTTATAAAAAATATACCAACCTTGCGCAAGCTTTGAAAACAAAGAAAATTACAAAGATTATGAGTTGTTGAAAGTGGTGTTTATCCAGAAAGTTTGCGAGATTGTTTTGTTTATTCATGTCGAGGTTAACTGAAAGTCGATTTACGACTTATTACAATGTAGAAAATCATAATATCTATTGACCTTCACAGGACCGGATGGCAAAATAGCACAAAGTGCCGCTTAGCACCTGCAAGACTGGTTAAGATTTTATATCGGACAAGTGATACGAAGTTCCAAAAATCTCAGTGGATTTGAGAAAAAAAGAATCAAACGGATAAAACGCCAGGCTTCCTGCAATGTAGATGATGGCAATTGAGGTGAAAAAATCCATCTTTATGTTATAAAGATATAATCTTCACACCGAGGCTGGTGGTCATAGTAATATAGTTGCTACTGCATGTACCTAAGGCTTAAATGGTATATAGTAGAAATTTATTCGTTTCTGACTCAGATGAAGACTTATGATTAATGACACTGAAAGCGGATCGACAGAATATGTGCTTCATATTTAAAAAAACTCTCTCCTTTACAATCTATGAGCACTTGAGAAAAATTGCGCTACTGAACAATACACTGTATTTGCCGCGTACTGAGCCTTTACATGATGAGGTAATTCAGAAACAAAACTAAGCAAAATCCTAGAAATTTCTCCAGATGTCTGAACATGAAAACACAACCAGCAGAAAGAAAAACACATATAAACAAGAATCAGTTACTACCCTATTACTGCTTTAATACAGATATTCGATTTCGTAGCGCATCGATACGCTCGCAGATCTGAACGATATCGGTGCCTAACGTCTTCACAATCGGAAGATAATGTTCCACTTTGACAATCTGAAAGTTACGTGCATAAAGTAAGTGACAGCTAAACTTCACATCTTCACATACACTAACATTTCGAGGTGGAAAAATCTACATTCCTAACTGAAACTGAGGAAAACTCGATACAAGGTAATCTATGTCATATTAATAAAGATCGACTCCCGGCTGATGCAAACGTTTTTGCACAGCACTTTACACTATTGGCTATATTGTAACAAAATGCTTCCTCCATCCATTCAGTCTACCGTAATGAAAAATCCAAAGTTGTTAACTCATCCGATTTCTAATAACGATCCTAAATTCTGAAAGATTTTTGGTGTGGTACTTCCAGATTTCAAGAACCTAAATTAATTGGAAGACAACGAGTGTTCGAAACTTTATACAAAAATAATATGTTCTGTTCTATAACACCCAAAGCATAGAGATGATAGTATCGTGGTTAAAATAAATATTTATCTAGCAATCAATAAGCAGTGAAAACTCGGCGAAGTAATTCCTTGATGTGCAGTTCAATTCCCCGGTTCGCAAAATACGAAATAAACTTAAAAAAAACTTGAGAAGGCTCTAGATGGCCTTAGGAGCTATGACCGTTTACCACTCCTCATATTTCACATTAGTCCCTTTTACACTTATGAGCTGAGAAGTGCCGTTCCAGATTTCACAGCGATAGTCTTTTTCATAACGAACAATTGAAAGCAATGCTCACAAAGGCGAAAGTGAAAAGAATGTACCCAGTTTGGTTACCATAGTGATAAGTTATGAGGCCGATACAACTCCTTTTATTTGTTTATCTTACATCCCATAAGTCCATCCCCTAGATCTTTTTTGGATCTCGCATTCCTCGAATTTGCTTTGTTTCTCGTTGATTTTGAGGCCTAGCGTCTTCCTTGGAAATATCACTAGCTGATCGGATCGATTACCTCTAGAACTATGGGGGATTGGGCCTGAGCGTTCCCATTTGATTTGTGGAAAGCCGTTTGGTATCAGTTTGGTGACCCCTAAAGGAATAGACGTTTGGTGATTTCAAAGCATCGTCGAACAAGCGTCATTCTCATGAGCACGGCATCAAAACCACTCCGCTATCAGCCTCAGCTAATAAAATTACAAAGCATGAATCGTAGAGAATGGGGGGGGGGGGGGGGGGGCCGAGTGTTGTGATGCTCGTCGCGGCGCGCGTGGAGCCGAGCTCCACCTCCCAACTCTCCGGTAGTCAACAACAACGCCCTATAAAACGCCTCAGCAAGACTACCCTCGAGATAGATACCAAAAAACACAAAAAATGGCCGACACTCAAAAAGGTTATAAGCATTTTATTAGAACTTTTTCCCCAACCTATTACTGTACCATATGATTACAAAGCATTCCTCCTTCCGCTTCATATCTGAACTGATGGTATTTATCCAAAACACTTACAAATTCTTACGCGGCGAAGTCTAATGTCCTTGCTGCATGGATGGTGACTGCTTCAAAACACTCCCTATCATGTTTCTGTGTCCCTGTCCCTTGTGAGCATTATGGTGAACTTGGTTCAGCATTAGTCTTCCCGTCTAGATGTTATACGGATGCAGAGTTGTCTTCCCGCTTCAAAGATGTATTTGTCGCCGAACGCTTCACAGTGGATTAAGCAAACCGCACCTATGTTCATGCGACCATCGTCTATACCACTAGGACATATGCACGCTTGCGTTGTTCGTAGATGGTCGCATGAGCGGATGCGAACTTGTGGGCAGCATGTCGAAGTGTTTGGTACATTTTGATAATCGCTACCGACTAGTCTATGTCTGCCAATTTCAAACATTTTATAGTTACATTTGTTTGAAAAAAAAAGGGACAATAAACGAGACGTTACTCATGCTAGTAACTTCGTTTCGGGGCACGTTTTTCTTCTAAATTTATTCTCCGGAACTACATTTTCGTAGCCATTTCAAGTTGCTATTTCTCAAACCAATTTTAGGATCTCTACACTCTTTTCGTGCACACACAATGGCTGCTATTCGCAAGTTGTTTTCCACGAACGCCATTTTTTGTGCGTAAAGGGTGAGAGGAGAGAATAATTTAAAAAGTGCATTTTTGTTACTTGGCTTTCGGTACCTCGCAAATTATGCGAATTCGGGCATTAATGACCTCGCCAATTAAATTCCGATCTTTACACTGCTGTGGATTTATAGAAGATTCTCGGATTACCTGCTCCATACAGAAGATGGAGAGATGCTTCAAATTAATGAACGAACACTCGGAGTGTATATAACTCATCCGTGAAGTATTGCAAAAAATAATGCTTCATTTTCTAGAAATGCACATTGAACTATCCGAGACTGGCTATACTACCATGTGATACCAAAGAAATAGGATATGGTAGAGTTCCTAATATTGCTTTGGGAAATAGCCATTTGCATCGACTAAGAAATGAAGCTGCTCAGGATTGGTTAAGTGGAAATAAAGTGCGGCGAAACCAACTTTCCAGCGAAAGCAAAGTCTCTTTCATCGTGCTACTTTTTTCAAACGAAATAAATCCAGCTATCCGACACTGTTTGAAAAGAGCAAGTCTGGAAAAATAGTAACTGTTATTGAGAACAACGAATACTCTGAGAATGCAGGTTATTCGCAAACCGCTTGCTTACCGTCTATCAAAGGAAGAGTGTGTGATACGTCATAACGGTGAAGACGATATGACGTATCACACACTCTTCCTTTGATAGACTTGCATGAGATTGATATAGTTTTCCAAATTTCTTGTGAAACGTGAAGCGACAGTAGATTTGCCAAACGGGAAGGGTAGACAGGAAGACTGATGCAAAATCCAAGTTCTTTATTAGGTCCGCATAAAACAGAAAAACATGTGGGGGGAGGATTTAGCAGTAGTAGTCACCATTTTCACACTAGTACATAGGACCTCAGCGGGTAAGATTTTGGAAGCATTTTGGGTAAACACCATCAATATCAACACGAACCGTATAGATGAACACGCAATCACAGTCCATGTGATCACTACGCGGTCGGTCTGTTACTTGTATAACTCAGTGGACAACTCATGAAAAGCAATATGTTGAAAGTGTTTTGTGCTTGATGCGGTTGCACTCTAGAGTTCGTGATTTTATTCGGATTGCGGGCAACTTGATCTTTGCAGGCTGTGAAGAAGGCGAACCGCCAAAACGTCAGTTGTCAAAATATATTGTATTATAGAAATTTCGCGCTTGGCTCAAAATGGAAAAACAATGATTTACTTAAGAATGCCGAGCTTGATATATAGTCGGTTTTGGGAGTTATCACATCAGTAATATCACTAAGTCGACATAAAGGATAGAGAAAAGTGATTATTATGAAGGACTAAGAGCTCTCTCAACATTATCTGTTGGTTTGAAAAAACTGAATTCATCTTCGCTTTTTGGAGAACACGAGATTTCAATACTTTTCGTGAAACTAAAAAAACACTAATGCTTGTCAGTTCTTGATTAGATTAGTAACCAATCACGATTTTTTCCTCCCAAAAACTTCTTTATCACTAGTGATAGATGAGAAAAACGCATCAAAGAATAATAATCTCTTGGTGCTGTCATCAACATGCGAACGGTTGTAATGTTGACCAAAGCATGCTAACATTTGAAAAAAAAATAATTTGATTGAAAATGCTAATCTTAGATGTTTTGAGCCGTGTTTCGAATGGCTTTGAAATTTATTCGTTATAATTTGTGCTAGTTTTCCAAGTCTTACGAAAAGACACTTACTGGATAAATACAAATAGATATAGGAACTCTAATGAGATAATTAAGAAAGAATTCTTAAAAAGCTTTAAGTGAACGGCATCAAACACGAAGAGTAATTTTTGTATGAAAATCTAAAATCAAACAGAAAAATCATTTTCGTCCGGCATCACCTCAAAATCACGACTTTCTTGTTCTATTTAGATGAAGTGAGTACTCCGTAGAACTGATTGAAGCGACAAAGCAGAATAGTTAGCGTCGAGTAAGCAACTCACAAATGTAAATTTGATTCAAGCCGAATGGAATGACTACGAAAAAAAAAAATAGCTCCGTAAATTGACCATAATTGAACATAGCCACTTTGTACTGCACTTAAATTTCAACAAATCGGAAAAACGACAAGTATCGTTCTATCGTTTAACTACCATTTTGCTTACTTCATTAATTTAATTACTGCTGGAAACTGATGAAATAAGTGGCACATGGTGTTTCTCACATCAACACGAATAGGAGGTGAAATTAGTTCCACACACTAGTTTACCTCAAAGAGCAAAGTCTGCGATTTTTGCATTTATTTTGCGTTGTTCATAATTCGTTTAAACAAAAAGCGGTGAATTTATTTCCCACTTACACTATCAGATTCTTTAACAACAGCCTCCGTGAATTTCACATGCTCACAGTGAATTAATCTCTTAAACTTTTTATAAATGTAATACTCTCGAATAGAAAACTACTGCAAGTTTTGTCACTCCAAAAACGTTCTTTAACGTATGAGATAACACACTTACAGCGATAGATTTCACATAATAAGATATTGGACGGCCCGTCTTTATAAGTTTTGCGGACCCCGGTATATTTTTCATTCGTTTCTTTTGCGGATCCGGTATATTTATCGTTTCTTTGCGTCGCGATAGTCGTCAACGGTGGTGGTTTAATGCAGCGGGTAGTGCGCGTGTCTTACCGCGATTTGTAAAACATTGGCAACTGTTAGTCAGCTTTTTAGTCAAGAACACGTACGCTCAACGTGTAGGTAGTGGTCGACCTCGTGGACGTATGTACTCTCATGTGATTCTATCGAATTCATCCAGCCGTATACCATCGACTAAAAAATTGGTGATATAACCTTTAATTATGTCTCCTCATCCCTGCCCTAAAGTAGGTGTTCAGTGTGGAGCGTGGACCACCGATGAAGCCAACAACACCGCCGAAACGTATGTTTAACTCTGACATGCCAACTTTAAATAGGTTCTATACATTCTCACAGACAATATTGAATCTCTGTAGCGAAATTTGAAAAAAAAAGTCAATGAGACAAAGTTCTCACATAACCCAATCTACATTTATCGTCCCATTTGTCGTCTGTTATTCTTACTGAATGACTGGTCCAACTGTGAAGCGGGCTAGAAGTTGTAAGCGCAGACTATACTACATAAGATGGATTGTCTACAGTTTTTCTGACGTACTCGAAGTCTCTACCGGCGTCCCTGTTATATATCAGAGCACTACGAGGACTGTCGAATTGAAAATGTGAGCACGGTGGCCGGTAAGTTCTTTGAGTGACTCAAATGTGGTTTATGCTGCTCTTCTTCTTCTGTCTAACTTCTCCCTCTGGACTGTTCTTCCAAGTTCAATAAACGTCTAAGAGCACAAACGAGGTGATTTCCGCGATGAAAAAACCATCCAGTTTGATTTGTTCACCACTGCCCTATCGCTTTTTCATGAACTGAATATTCTTCCAATTTCTGCATAGTTCGATCTTTTTACCAGTGTGGTTCAAGTTTCTTGAATATCATTTCCGGCTTTTTGGTATTCCTCGAAAAGGATAATGATGTCGTTTACGAAAAAGTTTGATAGAAATTTTCCATCAACACGTATGCTCTTCTCGTTTCTTTAGAACGACTTCATTGACCACTGCAGTGTGGCAATGAACAACTTTGGAGATATAGCATCGCCTTGTCGAACCTTTCCTATGAGCATGGTAAGGGGTCGATGAAAAAGCTTTATTTCTGTGGTGCGATTCAACATCAGTCTGCAGAGCTGTTATGTCGGACGGATCCATTCCTCAGTAGGTAAGCTGGTAGTACTACATTTGTTTTGACGTGGCCAAACGCTTTTTCATAGTTGGCAAAAGTCACGATTATAGGCAGGTGGAGGGAGAGATACTATTTATATTACATATCACCTGTATCACCTGTCGTCCCGTTAATCTTCGAGTGACTCGAGCGGGTACCAGCAACTTTTCCATTTTTCCCTATCGCGTGCAAGAGTAGCCCAGTGGGTCCTCCTCGCTCTAGGGATTCGCTGAGCATCATATCTTTCTTCTATCGCTTTCGTGAAGAAATCGGACCAACGGGTCAGTGGTCTTTCTTTAGAGCGCTTGACGTCCCGAGGAATCCAGTCGGTAACGGCTCTCGTCCATCGGTTGTCGTTGAAGCGCATCACGTGTCCGGCCCACCTGATTTTCGACATCCTGGCGTGTAGAACGGCGTCTCTAATTTTCGATCGTTGACGTAGGTCGGAACTTCGGATCCTTTCTCTCATTTGCGAGATACGGGATACTCCTAGCATCGACCTTTCGACTGCGCGTTCGATAACGGCAAGTGATCTTTCATCCTGCTTACGTAGCGACCAGGTTTCTGCTGCATACGTTAGGGCAGGGATAATTGTCGAGTCGAAAAGGTGGGCACGGAGTCGGATGTTCTTTGTCCTCTTCACTACATCTTCGATGCTCTTAAACGTTCCCCAAGCCGCTCGTTTCCTCCTGCTCAGCTCTGGAGCTAGGTCGTTCATCATGTTGATTTCACGACCTAGATAGATGTAACTGGAGCATTCGGAGATTGTCGTTCCGTTGAGCGTGAATGGGGCATTAGAAACCCATCCGTTCCTCATGAACATTGTTTTCGTTAGATTCAGTTGAAGACCAGATCTTTCCACAGGCGTTATCGAAATCAGTCAACATTCGTTCCGCTTGGCTGATGTTTGGTGTTATGAGAACGATATCGTCAGCAAAACGAAGATGGTTTAATTGTCGACCGTCAATTTTCACTCCCATATCGTCCCATTCTAATTTTCGCATGACGTTTTGTAGGGTGGCAGTGAATAGTTTTGGCAAAATTGTATCGCCTTGTCGAACCCCTCTTCTTATGTCAATGGTGATATTGTTGTAGAATGGAGATATTTTGGTCGTGAAATCTTTGTAAAGCTCACGAAGAATCATTATGTACGAGTAGGGACGCCTTGGTTGTCCAGAGCCTCTATAACCGCTTCTGTTTCCATTGAATCAGAGGCTTTCTTCAGATCGATGAAAGTGAGACAGAGTGGTTGCTTGTACTCTCGTGAAACTTCACGAGAAAGTTTCATATTACATATATCACATGATAAATACTAAGATATGATTGAGTGATGGGATATATGATATGATACATATTACATATATAACATATTAGACACATTACCTATATTGCATACATAATATCATTATATTAGCGATTGAATGAACGCTACTAGAAAGTGAGATGGTTTCTACAATGACAAATGGCGGTCTTTAAGCCTATCTCGCATGCCGAGTTCATCAAGTCTTCATTTCTTTAGGGAACGGTAATTAGTTACCGGAGCTTGTCTGGGAAAATAAAAACACTCACTTGGCAAATCGATGAAACATCGTAAGTTATTGCATAGACTAAGCATGGATTCAACTATGTCGGCGACGCTTAATGCAACCGAAAGCATGGCACAATCATCTGGGAATAATCAATGCCAAATGTTTTACTCATCACTGATGCATGTGTCAGGGAAAAATATCCAAATAAAAATTCAAAACAAATTCCACAAAAATTCTGCACGTAAATAAAAAAGTATCTCCCGAACTGTTCTTCGATTTGAAATTTGCGCCAAGCTGGTATCTTTTCAGAAGCGATGGTTGACGTTTAACAACATAGCCTTCTTCACAGTCGTTTTGTCAGGTGTAGGCCTCAGACTCTTAGGCGAAATTGCTAAAACGCAACCATCATTACTGAAGAAGATTAGCAAGCTCGCGTAAGTTTTAAACAAAAGGAGAAATTGTGAGACATTCCATAAACTTCATTCCATTCGTCTCTCTTGAATTGGCTTTCGCAGTCGTTTATTACAGCACGAAAAGAGAGGAAATTTCTGTCTTTCACCGACTCATTTCTAGAGCACTTTGAAGTAGAAAGCTACACTGCCAAAAGCGAGTCAACACCGAAAAATTTCCTTCACATTGAGTAGATTTTGGTTGGGAGATAAACATATTGACTACAATATATACGACTAAATTATGGCCGAAAAAAATTGGAAAGTCAGCTTCAACATAATTCCAAAGTCGTTCTTTGAAGATTTGTTGACGTTTTTGATAACCAGTGTAGATGAACTTACTAACTCAACAGACTTATACAGCATTTTTGGCTGATTGTCGTAAGACGTAGATTTTTCTAGAGACTTATAGACCAAATTGAAATCAAGATTTTCAAAAGAAAACAAAATATGAGACTATAGTAAAATCAAGATAGATTTTTGGAAAGATCGCGAATTCATAAAAACCACTGTATTCTGCTCCTACGAAGAATTGAATTTCAAAAAAGGTGGGTTTTGGTTCTGGCTTGGAAAAAATGATAACAAAATTTATTGACCAAAACTAACTAGAAAGCATGGTTTTAATACCGTTCAATTACCATTTTCTTGCAAACATTTTAGTATACAATTTGCCTATACTTTCTCTAAGATAGCTGTCATGAGGGCAAATTCGCCTTCTACTCATGCACGAATGGCGCATAGATAAAATTGCTAGGAAGCGGAGCACACGAGCTTCTGTGGAAGGTCCGAGAGCGACTGAACCTCCAGACTGTTCTCTACAGTTGCGAACTTTGCCAACCACTTCATAGCCGTCCTTTCTGCAATCGTATCATCGCCGTAAGCTCCATTAATCTTGCGCGTCACGTCATTATACTTTTCCCCTACGCGCCATTCGTGCATGAAGCGAGCTTCTTTCCAAGACAGCTCCATCTCGCAGCGAGTACAGGCATGTTGCATACTAAACTGTTCGCAAGAAAATGAGCAGTTGAGCGGTATCGAAATCATGCATATTTGTTCAGTTCTAGTCAACGAATTTGATGTTTATTGCTCTAGTGCCAAAACTTGGAGAACGATATAGTGATACAAAGGCACAATTTTGACAATTGAGAACAATGAATAGCTGATCCAGCCTAAATCAAATGTGAAATGTAACATATGATGTAATCAATGCCATCCAAAGCCACGCTTTTTGTCATCATAGCATATCGCATTGAAGGCACACGCAAGAAAAAGTTCACAAAGTCGCGTAGCCCATTTGACCCGACAGGTGATTTCTTTGACAAAGATAAAGATTATATCAACAAAGTAAAAAAGGACATGAATTCCCGTCCCAATCGTTAGCTACGGCTTCAAGGCAATAATTCACAAGTGAGAATTTGCTTCAATCGCAGTAAACACGGCGCAGTCTTGAGCTGGCCGCGGCTAAATGGCACAGTACTGCTCAGATCACGGATAGATTGAATATGTTATATTGAACACGGACCAGAGGGGGTGGGGGGGGGGGGAGGGGGGGGAACTGTGCTTACCTTAATACACGACTGGATTCAGAGAAGGCATCCTCTTTTTCTATTCTTTCAAAGGAGCGCATGCAGAGCAGTAGTCAGAGATGCTCTACGTTGCACACAAGGTTGATGGTTCCCTCCGGCGCTTATGGCTCAACAAGCCATCCATTCCCTCCGTCGGTAAATTTATCAAATTTTTCAGGGAGAATAAACAGCACTGATTTTATATAGAGTTACGCCACCGCGAGTCACTACTATTAAGGTCAGATATGCGTTCATTCACCTCAAACAAAGCTAAAAATTAAAAACGATCGCAGGAGTATCAATCAGGGACAGACCAACGTCGAGGACTTTATCCTTTATTTTTCACTACTCTGACCGCTAGCCATTTAATCAATTGAGACCAGATCTTTTACGGTCGATTTGATATAGGCTTGCAAGAAGAGACTGAAAAGTTGACGAAGAAGTGGTTTAGCGTCATTTTCAACAAAACTCCAGATCTTTTTTCAAGAAAAAAAACTATACTAGCTATTTTGAGTATACTAATTTTCTACGGAGGAATAATACCACATTAGAGTCATAAACACTCTTTTATTGAAGAGTTGAAGAAAGGCAAAGTAAGAGATAACATCTCAGCAATTGTTGGTGCTAATCCGCCTATTGGGCAAGCAACATAGGACAAGATACAAAGCGATGAAACCCTGCTTTCGTACTTTTTTCATTGTCTTCATTAGATGCAGAATAATTTTCCTAATATACGAAGCCGATTGATAAGAAGAAAGAAGAGGAATTTTGTTCATTTTACCACTTTTTATAGCAGTGACACGATGTTAGGACTAGATATCAAATATTCTTGAATGTTGCACAAAACTTTGAATCTCGGGCGGGAATCAACCCACAACTAGCCCTTTGCGGGGGCGTGTACTAACCACCAACCACCGGCGGTTCCTGCATGTTTGTTCTCAATAAATTTATTGAACACGTGATTACGTGAAGGATTCTTATTACTATCTAGCCCTCATACATAAATCTTCGAATGATACTGGTAGAACTTGACACTTTATTGACCTTTTATTTCACGGTCCCAGGACTTCTAACATTTAACTCGTTTTTTTCATCTTCTTCTTGAAAGTCGTAGAATGCTGATTGAGCGCCTCTCCTTGAAATCTCCGGATACTCTGGCTGTGGCGTTCCATAGAGCGCTCGTTGTTGACTGCCGAAGAGGCTGAGTGGGAGAGTGGGGGGGCGGAGGTTTAGCTCCAGTGCGCCGTGACGAGCATCTGAAGCATTTAGCCACGGCGCCCCATACTCGTTAAACATAAGCACATAAGCAACGAATCTGGCTATGATTCTCATGTTCCAAAGTTTATGACAATGAGAGCAGAGGTTATTTGTATAAACAATCAGGCAAACTTCATTCCAGGCAAACCATATTGTCTTACAAACAAACTAATTTGAGTAACAGAAACAACATACGGATATCTGACATTGTATGCTTGTATTAAAAATACCACGTTGCCTTAGTACTGAGAAAGAGAGAGAGAGTCTGTCGCAGTGGCTAAAAGTGCTCTGCTATACAGATGGTCAACTGATCGAAGGTCATTGGTTCGATCACGCGCTCAATGCTCCAAGCCCTCCATCCCTCCAGGGTCGGTATATTGGTACTGCACTTGTCGGGAAATATAGCCGCAGTGACTTAATCCATCAGTAGGCCATGCCAAGTCACTAGAAAGACCAGAAATGGATTCAGTAACCTCGAATGATGCCTCGGAAAACCGAGAATGAATGGTACATCCCTCAAAAATTGATCAACGCTAAAAACTCTCCTATTTTAATCGAAAAACAGGAGGCAGGGATGCGCAAAGATTAGCGATGCAATGTACTGAGAAAGTCAGGTGAATCAACGATGCACTGTTCAATCCCCTCTCCCAATATTCCCTTGAAATCACTAAAGTGAACGCCACAGCTCGGAAACCTCTACGGCTGAAATGAAGATCTTCTCAACCATCATTCTTTGTCGTGAATTTTCAAGTCGCAGTCTATGCGCCACGTGAAATATGAGGACATTGGGGAGCATGACTGAGCGACACGAATAATGCACGAAGTGGATCTGGGATCCACTTTTTAAAACACTATTAATCCTTCTTCACAGTGCTTTTTCACGTGCGGATCCAAGTACATCTAGCGTTCAACTTGATTATTCGTATTCTCTTGAACGTCGTAGGTTGAGCGAATCTTCCCGCAATCGCGAGGATAGCTTGGCTGGCTATGGCGTTCCATGAGACGTTGTTGTTGGCTGCCAGAAAGAGTGCGGGAGGAAGGGGGGAGGGGGGACGAAGCTCGGCCGCATGTGCGCCGCGACGAGCACCACAACCACTCGACCACTGCGCTCCCAATTGCGATGAATGGTGGCGCAAAAAAAAAAGAAAACGGTGGTAAGGAAGAGCATGACTAGCACTGTCACACAATGATACAAACATGGTCACCGCTTTAACCACGCTTTGAAGCAACTATTCCTCTCACCCCTGTTGGATTGGCATAGATTGATACCAAACATATCTATGAGAAGCTTTCGCACAATCAACGGATGTCCTCGTCTGACCGTCGTCCTGGGAACCGCGCTCAGAGAATGAAAACTTGCGAATGCTATGGAGATATCGCAGGAGCCAAGGCGGAAACGATCTCACAAACATTCAGCGACGTGCGTGGAAAAGACAAAGCTCTTGTAATGGTTGAACCCATGTGCAAATCTAAAGACTGTGCCAGTTCGGCAACAAATCAGATCATTGATGTGATGAGACCCGCGTTATACGTTGGAAACCGGATTATGACTTTAAAAAACAGAAAAAAAAAAACGCGTACAAGATTCACACATAGTTCAAACAGGTTATCATGTTATCAGATTATCACTTGTTTAAGCGAGGTCTATAGGAATAGTCGAGAGTAGAGTTTGATTCATTCTACCGAGCACAAGCACTCGACTGTGGTCACTGCAATGCTGGGGGTTTTTGTCGCCTGACTTGCGATGATCTATTAATCCACGCCGATTCCTTTTTACTTAAGGCTATATCCTCGAGGAATCGACTGAATCGAAGGGCACTGTGCTACTGAGGAGTCTAGAAGGGTGCAGGTCATATAAGTGCCGTACTAAGCCTCATAACAAGCTCATACATGTTATCATGTTATCAGATTATTCATATATAGCCTTTGAGAGTGCTTCAAAGCGTTTCTTTCAAATTTGTTTGTGAATTCATTAGTGGCAACAGTTCAGCAAACACGCGTGTTTCCACGATTTCGCTATCATCATTGCTGTTTTCTCAGCCACTCGTCCCTTATCTCAGAGAACGAGCACCGAACAAAGGGAAAGCGAAAAAGAATCATACACGACTGCCTACCTACAGTCGATGCTTTGCGGCTGATATGGGCAATATAATACTTCTTTAACCCTAACGAGACTATGGATTCAAGGCCTCTGTATCTCTACTTGACATCTAGGCGGTCTGCTCCATCTCCTCTGCATCTCGAACTCCCAGCGTGCTGCAACTCGCAGTGGCACGCTGGGTGTTAGAGATGCAGAGGTGGTGGGCAGACCCTCCAGGGCTGCGAGATTGAAGTGCGGAGGCCAAGGATCCGCGATCCGGAAAGGGTTAATCGACTGTTTCTTACGAACACGAAAAAAGTGGCCGAGAAACGACACTGATGATCGCGAAACCCCGAAACACGCATGTCTGCCGATCTGTTGCCAGTGATTCATTCATAATCAAACCTCGCGAAGACGGCTAAAAGCATTCTCAAGAACTACAGAAGATTACTTTTATTGCGGTTTGTAAGGAACAGTCGATTAAAGAACATACGAGATTGTTGAGCCGTTCCAACTCCATGGTGAAAATCTCGTTTGGTCGTATCATCTTCTCCAAAATCCTATGTTGGGTATCACTAAAAGATCTACATGAGTCATGATGTCTCCCACCTTCTACAACATCAAGACGTTCCGCAGTCTTACTTGATTTCGTCGAGCAACGCGATCACTCTTTCGGATTCCGCATTCATCGTGTGGGTGATAACCTGCTTGAATAGAAAACACCTCCAGAATCACTTGCCTCAATTGCATAAATCAGTATAGATGGTACGAGTTCTAATAAAAATGGGTACTATTCTATTATTACAATTCATTTCTCAGTCCTTCAAAGAAAAGGCCTTCTCCACCTTTTTTCCAAACTTTTATATGTCATTCGACAAGTTGATTCTCGGTGATTTTAATGCTTAACTTGATTTCTGAAAAGGCCTTTCTATTACACTTCAGCGGCAAAAATAAAATTGAGTTTCACACTCGGCACGCATTTTCGCGTGTACTTTCGTTTATTCAAAATTTTTTTCCCCATTTCTTAGAAATTCAGGTTTTCTCTACTACTGCAGTAGAACAAACTTTGCTCTATCGTTCTACACGCCTAGATTTTCAAATCTGATTCTATATTGCCAAATTAACCCTACTGATAAGCCTAGTAGACCCAGGATATCGAAAATAAGGTGGGCCGGACACGTGATGCGCTTCAACGACAACCGATGGACGAGAGCCGTTAGCGACTGGATTCGTCGGGACGTCAAGCGCTCTAAAGGGAGACCACCGACCCGTTGAGCGAGGAAGACCCACCGGGCCACTCTTGCACGCGAAAGGGAAAATTGGAAGAGTTGGTGGTCCCCGCTCGAGTCACTCGACGATCAACGGGACGACAGGTGATACAGGTGAGTAAGCCTAGGCCTAAGCCTAAGCAGCCTAAGCCTAGGAGCGCGAATCGTAACCTTCTTTTCGCACTTCCACCGCTCTATGAAGACCTTTTCAAAAATCAAACTTGGCTTCAGAATCACCTAAATTCATGCTCGCAAACAACTATTGGAAGACTTCCACGTAACCCTTTCAAGACAGTGGGCTCACGGTCTCCGCATCTCCAGCTGGACAACTCTGGATAGCCTGCTTCATTTCCTCGTATCTCTAACCCCCATCGTGTTGCGTGTAACAATGCCACGCTGCAGCGTCTCACAACCGTAGCCTGCTGCGCCTAACAGTGGTACACTGAAGGTCAGAGATGCACAGGAGGCGGAAGCAGACCGTCAACACTTGCCAGTTAGAGATGCAGGGGCCGTGGGTTCACGGTCCTGAGAGGCTCAAAAGACAACCCAGACACCTCAGTCGCCTTGGTGCCATTTGCTGCGAATGTTCCAAGATTTCATCTACACAGCAATCACACATTCTGACAGAGCAAAAACTGTGCGCCGAGTGTGAAAGATTATCTTCGCTGCTACAGCGCACTGAAAATGTTTTTTCAAAAAACAAGCACATTGTTAGAATCGCCGAGATTTAGGCTATCAAATGATTACCAAAAGTTCAAGGGAAAAAGCCTTATTCCAGGAAGGTTGAGAAATGCTTCCCGATAACGGAATAGTACCTGAAATGCTATTAAAACTGCAATATTTTCAGCTCTTATCATGTTTGTGTGAGCGATACCGCAGGGTTATCAAGGATATCTGCCAATGATAGACAAATCGAAGAAGTAAAGAAGTTGAGGACTTATTTCAGTCTTGATGAACAGCCGATTTCCAAGATTTTATTCGAACGAAATATCTTTGCTATCTATATGAGAGATTAACATTGAGAAGTGCTAGAGCAGAGGCATACAAAAATGAATCTTCTGATTACCCGCGAGTACAATCAACATTGGAAGGAATTATCTAATCTTTGGAAGACAATACATTACTAAGAACTTCAATTTCGTTGAATTCATCAAAAAAACCCAGAGAGAAATGGGATAAAATGCACGACAAACGATATCGATTTTAGATAAATGCTCCATTTTCAAACTAAGAAGTTCTGCAGAACAATGGAATTAAGTACAAACGAAGCGAAATTCACAATATAAGTGAAAAAATAGCACCGGATCATTATTTCCAAGCTGGTGTTGTCCACGCTAAGAAACAAAAACCCGTCTATTTTGGTAGAATAGCTTGAAACAAGAGCGACAAACACGACATCTATAGACATCACTTCTTTTCCAATCGCTTGTTTTCCTGTACAAATGTCTTCTCTTACACTTCGTGTTATCAATTTATAGCTTATGCTCTACAACTGCAGACGATCCAGTAAAAGCTGTCCTCTCAATATTTTCCAACTAAGAATTTACAAGCTTCTAAGCTAGCTTCTAATTTTCGCTAAGGGACTATAGCTTTTGGAAAGGATGCGCAGATTGGATGCTGCCTTGTCGGTGTTGACTTTGGCAAGCATTTCGCTAATTTCTAGTTTTCAAGAATAAGGTTAATTTTGCAGAAATGTCGTCCCATCGGCGCACCATGAGAAATTAGATGTAGCCGTGAGTGCGCTAAGTTGTAAAAAAATTCATAATATTGAATACAGTAGAACATATTGAGCTGAACCCACAAGCTTCTTTGTTGTTACATCAATTGAAGGTGATGAAAATACACAGCTTAATACCAAAGAAGTGATGCTCCACATGAGCCTGGGCTGAGGGGAACCTTTTCAAAACCACCTGGTGATTATTTACGATATACATAATATATTGAAAAACCAGATTATTTGAACTTAGCAGCTTTTTCACATTAGTAATAGATTCCATGACTTTTTATGTGGGTTTTGGCGTTATCCTTGCGAGCGATTCTCCTACCACAGATCGGACAACTGTGTTTTTTCTCTCCGGAATGAATAAGATTATGACGACGAAGGGTACTAGCATCAGCAAAGCTTCGCCCACATGTTTCACACTGAAAGAACAACCTAAGCCATCAAAAGATATCTATAAAGTTATCTCGACATAGACGGAGGCCATTTAGGGAAGATTTGAAAAGACATACGTTGAACGGCTTTTCTCCAGTATGAGTTCTGATGTGTGCTTTGACGTAGTTCCATCGGCCACGTTTACCACAGTATTCACAAGCATAGATCCTAAATTCAGAATTTTCAGTCCTGCAATTCGTAAAAAAATGTCGATTCTCTTACTCGTGTTACCCAACAAATTTGTTATTTTTATTCTATAGAACCTGCCATCGAAATGCACTATCCTGATCCCAGTACTTGCATTCGATTCACTTTCTCGCATTCACCTGACACCTGTCTTATTTTACAAACGAGAAAAGTATAGTTATCAAATGTTGTTTGAAATGGGCGGGCTTAGAGAAAACGGTAACAATTATTGAAACACCACCGTATGATCTGAGATGCCAATTAATTCGCAACCGCTAACACAACCTTCTACGTATAGTGCCAAGGTGCATTCTATGCCTTAACGATAGAGACGGTGACTTCATGAGCACTGGCAGAGTTTACCTAATCTCTTCTATAACGTGTGCTAATAAGTACACTGGCGAAACGGGTAGGCCACTGTGTGCCCGCATAAGAGAACACCTATAGGGCATGTTTGAATCAGGCTAAATGCCCATTAGGTTTGCAAAGAACACAGACACAGACACACCACGGAGTGGGTCTCAAAAGGAATTCACTAGCCTCACACAGGAACGTGAGAGACCGAGATGTAAGACTCGATGCGTTGTGGACAAACGCAGGATTGCCTCGTAATCACACATGCATGACAGAGTATGACTGATGTTTTGATATGAAAAATTTAAATCAGTCCATGTGATCTCTGACCGATTGTTCTCCACTTGAACAACTCAGTGGATGACGTATAGAAAGCTGTGAGTGTAATGGACGTTGTTTCGTGCTTGATGCAGTTAAAATACACGTCTGGTAACTTTCCTGAGGTGATCGAGTTGTTTGGGAGACTGTGTTGTGGGCAAACAGATCTTTCCAAGCTCTGAAGAAGGCGAAACAGCTGAAATGCCAGCTGTACAAACAAACTGTCATACATCAACCTTCAGATCTGGCTTATAAAAATTGAGTGTGAATTATTGAAGGATGGTGGGGTTGATAGATAATCGGTTTCGCGAATGCCAAATTATCTTTCACCCTCCTTGCATGGTGACCACGTTTCTGATGCATATGTTGAGCCATAAAACAAGTTGTGTCGAAAAGGTGAGCATGGACTATCAGGACATCGCCATTGCTCTTAAACGTTCCCCAAACCGTTCGCTTCCTCCTGCTCGACTCTGAAGCTAAGTCATTCATCATGATGAATTTTTGATAGATAGACGAAATTTCCGTTCCTCATAAATATCGTCTTCGCTAGATTTAATTGGAAGCTAATATTTCCACATAAAATTTTGGTATCGCTCTACATTCGCTCCTCCTAGATGATGCTTGGTACTATAGCATCGATACTATTAGCTAAACGAAGGTGGCGTGATTACGTCGGTCAGTTTTCTCTCCAATCTTATCCAATTTTAATGCTCTCGTGTTGTTCTGAAGGGTGGAAGAGAATAAATTTGATGAGCTTGTAGCGCTTAATTGCACTCCTCTTCCTACGTCAATAGCAACATCGCTATAGAATGGTAATGTTTTGATTGTTGAATCTCTATAAAACCTCTGAAGATCTTTACGTACTGAACAGAGCGCCCTGCTCCAGAACCTTCTATGGCTGCTTGCTCCAATTGCATAGAAGATCTTCTTCAGATCGATGAAAGTGAGACAAAGCGATTCCTTGTGCTCTCGTGAGATTTCCTCATAAGTCCTCCTGTCGCGCGGATGTGGTCTACAGTACTTAATACTTTTCGAAACCTTGCTTATTTATATGGCTGTCCATCGTTCAGTGATATGTCTATGCTGTTTGGAATTACTCAAGTAAAGAGTTTATGGACAACTATAGCAAGCAAACTAGACAACAGCTTCATATTCATGAAGATCTCCTTTTTGAGCAAACGCCGCCTTGCTGGTCATTCATTGACTAGTTGCCTTGAATTCTAACAGGCAGAATCAGAGGCAGCTATCTTAATGAGAACTGCCGGAAAGCTCTCTAGTACTCTGGTCTTATCTTGTCTGGACAAGGTATTATTCCACTCTTCATCGACGAAATAGCATGTCAGATTTCAGAAAAGAGAACTGGAAGTCACAAATCCATCCCATTTAATTTCATATGACGGAAACAGAACGCGGCAACTGAAGGGATCCGAATAATAATAGTGGATGATTTTCTCCACCGTCTCTCTGAAACCGTAACTGTTGGGTCAAAACGTCGGAGTGCATATCTTCGTCTTGTATTTAGCGAAGCTTCAGATGGCTTTACGAACGCTTTTCCCAACTTCTGCAGATTCGGTCACGACTACTTCTTCTCTCTTTAAGATCTTCTTTGACGGCTCATCAGCAGTATTTCACTGGTTCAAACTCGAAGTGTCGGTTGCCTGCCGCTAGAGCAATTTCACGTCAGCGTACCAGCTCGAGTCTTTCTGATGACAAACATCTCTTGGTGACTTTCGCACTCTCAGCTCTGATAACGTCAGCGCGAACATGTTGATTAAGTCGGTCATATTCTCTATCGATGTTGTTAATGATGGTTGGAAGTTTGGATTTTAACTGATGAAAATAAGCGGTTTTTCTGCTCTTTGTGAAAAATGAGATGTTGCGCGGAGACAATGGCTTGATTCAATGCAAACATTTTGGAAGAGGTCCACTCTGTTACAGTAATCTTCAATGGGAGACTTCCATGTCTACCGCTGGGAGTGCAGTTTTCAAAATTGTGAGTTACATTGATGGTTTTTATCATCATGATAAACTCAGACTGCCTCTCATTCTGTTCATTTAATTCTGACCCGTGGATTTCAATATGACGTTCTTCGGACATTCTTTTAGCTCCAGTTTCATCTTGAAATCCCCAATGATAACAATGGAAAATAGATGGTCTTCTTTGAAATGTGTTTTTAGCGTCCATACAGAACGTTTCGACTCTCCCCTCGTCAACTTGATTTTGCTGCGTATTTTCAACCACAGTCGTCCGTCCACATTGCGAATTGCCCGAATTCATCGATGTCCTAGGTGAAACTCGTTTCGACGAAAACGCCAACGCTGCCGACACCTCTACTATGGCATGTTCCAATAAACAGTTCTTTTCCGGTGTCATAGAGAGCATGTAATAGGTGGCGCCTCATCGCCATAGCCAGGTCGATGACGTCGTTCATTAGTCTTGCTTGCATTGATAGATCTTCTATAGAGGACTAGTATGCAAGTGTTCGTGCGTTATGGGTACAGATCGTCACTTTAGTCCGTTTTGATTTCAGCAGCCTAATTAGGCCTTGAGAATTTGGCAGCCTCTCTACACTCGTCCCGTTTGACTCTGCCGTACCTTTTAGACGTTAGACTGTCATACGCTGGCTATTTAGGTGTTAAGGGAATGAGGCCCGTTCTTTTTTTTTTCACTGTTCTTAGTATTTTATACCGAACAGATTGCTGAGCTCCGATCATAGGGGCTGAGTACTCACGGGTATCTTACCAGTTTCTCTCGAAGAGACAGGAGGAGCCTATTACTTGGAGGCGACTTCCAAACGCCTTATAATTTCCAGCCGTTTAAATGCAGGTTTTGGTTAATTTGAGTCGTAGAAATAAAGATACGTTAGATCGGCGCTGCAGAAAGAATAGTCCGTGCCATGAATCTACCTGCGTCTCTCGGAGGTACATGGTCGCCTATTCTTTGCGGTTCCATACTCCTATACACACCTGGGGAGGCGTCACTACCTTTGCGACTACCCGGACAGAGACCCCTCAATGAGGGAGATCACAGTCACTCCACGGATGATTTCAAACATGTCGTGTGGGGGTTTCAGCTGCTGCTTGAGAGATTTGTTTACTCAAGAATGCAGTAGAATGCTAATCCAGACGGTTCCCCTTGCGATCTTAAAGATAGCAAATTAAGGCGTTCAGTTGACTGAATGCAAGAGAATGTTGGGGGTAAGGGACTAACTAGTACATCGTTTATCACCTCGTTTACTGTTACACTGCATTACTAAGCACTACGCTATTTCGACCTAAAAGAAACGACTACATAAAATAAACCAAACGATAGAAATGTGAGATTTTTAACCTTTGTAAAATATACCTACTCCCTACTCAGTGATCAAATAACTGGACGAAATTTGACCCTTACCCCCTCACACTCCTCTGCCCCCCTCCTCCAGTAGTTCATGTACATCTCCACTAGAACGCCTAACTTGGCTATCTTCACGATTGCAAGGAATTGTTTGACCAGCATTCTACGAGATTCACAGAAAATGTGAATTTCTTTGGCAGCAACCGAAACAACACACGATATGTTTGAAGATCATTGGATGTGATACAGTCGAGAAAAACCTATGGGATTTTGGAAGTTTTGTGGTCTGAAAGTACGATTTGATGACGGATCACATGAGATAAAATATACCCAATAATGTGGAGTGCTCTGTGAAAAATATTTACGTCAACCGGGATTCGAATCCAGATCTCACCAGCGTCGGTGGTGCAAGGCTAGCATAAGCTCCCGGAACGAGTGAGATCTGGGTTCGAATCCCGGCTGCCGCAAATGTTTTCACAGAGCACTTCACATCACTGGGTATATACAAGATCATACTCCCACAAGAAGCAGTCAAATATACGAATTACCTGTTTGTATGTCGCTTCATGTGCTGTATTAGATTTGGTTGATCCTCAGACGGACATGCTTCGCAATTTCTTTTTTCCTAAAAAGCGGACTAAAAAACCGTGAACTAAACTGATTGGAAACACAGTGCTATTCTATTCCAAACTGATACAATCACTAAGCGACACATAATTGGATAACTCATCCGTTACATGCCTTGTTCACATGAGCACGAAAAAAGTGCTCTTCCATCACCTTGAAGTCTGGTGTTTGCTCAGGGCAAAGTTGGCAAAGTATATATTGAACCGTTCCAGTAATAAAATCCTGAAATGCGTGGGTTCGCGGAAAATTTTCTAGAATGAACCAATTTTGAACCTGTGGTTGCTGCGAGTTGGAAAACGAATTCGTCGGCGACATGAGATCTGATGATGGTTCCTCCTTCACTTCGTTGAAATTACCCTGTTTTATTGTAAGATCACCTGAAATGTCACAGATTTTGATTCGAGTAAATCAGCCGGTACAAGCCAAGGTATACAGAGAACAACAGAGCGAAGAAAAATCGGTACTTCCCCTATATCCGCACCCGTACTCAAGAAAAAACGTATTTTTGCTCTTTCTAGACATTTCAGTAGCCATTCGATCGCTTGAGTCTCGAGACTTTGAACTGTGTATTTCACTTTTTTAATGTAGAGATAAAATTTCATTGCACGGTGAGGCGTCTCTCACTGAGCAAAGCTTTCCCTGAAAAATTCAGCAATTGCTCGACAGCACAAATTTCAACGAATTTATAGTGCTGCTAGTTTTCCAAAAGAACTCCTCACAACGCTGAAACACTGAAATTGAAATTGCACTTCAGTTGCGGTTTGCATACCTTGCAGTGACATGTGGATGAATTCTCGCAATATTGACATTAAGCCATGGCGCTAGTAATAACCATTCGATAATTCAAATCTCGAAAATTGTCACAGTAAAAACTAAAAATATGTTTCATATTTGAGCATTTTTGGTGAACAAATCTCTTTCCTTATGACTTTCAGCAATCATTCGATAGCTCAAATCTCAACGATTTTCATAATACACTAGGTTTGAGAAAAAAATTTTGTAGGGCGCTGTAGCAGCCCAAAGAAGATTGAGTTCCGCAATTAACCGTTATTCTGCAAATAACGCGGTGTGTTGCGAAATCCAATCATTACTTGGCTACTGTAGCGCACCCAGAAATTCTTCTCAAAAAGCTAGTATACCACTGAAATTGTCGAGATTTGCGCTATAAAATGACTGGTAAAGGTTTGAAAGAAAAGCTTTATCCAGTGAAAAAATCTTGAGTGTGAAAAGAACTTTACTTTTACTGTGAAAGCGCATTATAAAGGCCATTTAAGAAAACAGTAATCGTTCAAATTCTCGAGATTTAAACTATTGAATGAGTACTGAAATGCCAAAAATAATGAGAATACGTCATTTTTGAATATGGGTACGGATAAGAGAAAAGCACCGAAAAACCTCATAAAATTGGCAAACAATTACCTTCGCCGTTTTGGTCGGAAGCTTCAGCTTCTGTCAGCGTCACATCGCTAGGTGGTGAACTATCGGTAGACTGCGTTTGCATTGAACTAAATTCGTATCTGCTGCTATTGATCAAAGATTCAACAAGCTGTTCAAACAGAAGAAATCTGCGGAAATCCTGTATCAGTTAATCCGAAGATCATAGGAATTGATTTGTCGAACAAAGGACAGAAACTAAGTACTTTCATTCATATCTTTCGTTTCGATTATTTTCTTAAGACCACAGCTAAAACTTCATTATGCCTGGTAATTATTTCTTGAGCCACTCTTGTCAGTGGTCTATTAAGGAGGGCTGACTTACAAAGCCCGATGCACGCGTTTCGATTATGGTCTCAAGAGAAACACTGAAACGAAAGATATGATATATTAGAACACTAGCCAAGAACAATCGAGTGTACAACGCTCTGTGTTCGGTGATAATTTCACTGGACATAGAGTGTGAAACGTTCGTCGTCGCTAACTCTTAGTGCGGGGACTGGAGCACCCACACAGCATTGGCAAAAGACGAGAAAGGGTAACTGCCCGACTGACAAGATCGCAAGATCGAAGCACGTGTATCGGGTTCTATAAGTCAGCACTCTTCAATAGACCACTGACATGAGTGGCTCAAAAAATAATGGGCATACTTCCATTCATTTACATTGTTGCTTTATGATTTACGACAATACCTACAGAGATCAACAGTGAGCTAAGAAGATATAGTTCAAAGCTCTGAGCGTTGATCAATCCCTCAAAGATTCACCATGAATTCAACTTCATCAAGTATCATTTAAGGTGACTGAATGCATCTAGCCTTCACCATAACACCGCGCGGCCCTACCAATCTATCAAATCAAAGCTGCTATCCTCTCAGACAAAGGTTGTGGCGTCATTTCTTTGACCCTGCGATAGATGACTTAGTGAGCTATGAGCGAGGGATCGAACCATCAGTCAATAGTGTTTCGCAGGGCACTCTAATTACTACGCCACCATGTGCCCCATGATAACGAGCTATTTTCACGTATGTGTATCAGTCGCGACTACATGACACATCTTTTGTAAAGGCTCTAGTTTAAGCAGTATAACCCGTAAATTTTTGCAACAGTCAAAGACCAAAGCTAGTGCGTGGAGAACCACTGATACTTCTTCGAAATCTAGAATATCTGAATTGAAGAGGTGACCGGCTCTGAAGGAAATATCGTCCTAATTACATGCAGGTATACGCATTTCGAAATTGTTATTTGGCTTCCACAGATGCTTAAAATTGAAGTTCCCGAAAAAAACAATGATAAAAAAATTGATTTTCACCTAACGGATTAAAGTGGAAAGCAAAAATTCGACCCCAGGCGAGAAATGAACTCGCGTTTCACCCATACCACATGCGCATCCTACCACTACACCACCGAGGCCATCGCTTACCTACCACTCATTTTTCAATATTTGTCTATCGAGGCTATAAAAGATCTGCGTCTGGGGTTGAATTTCTGCTTATCACAGAATTCTCTTAGGTATATCTAACATCATAACACTGCGAAAAAGCAGTAAAATCATAATATATGTTGGAAACTGAAATGTTTCGAAATTTCAAGAGAATCTGAGCAGCTAAGGATAACATCGCATTCTATAGGACAATACACAGCTTGTTCGATTGCTTTAATTTTAGAGACACGATCCCACAGCAGAAAAAAAGAGGCTGAAGCACCACGATTTCTGGCTCCATGAAAACAGGATTTCACCTTGAAGGACTGAGAAACTCAATCCGTATTTGTTACATAGATGTGCGAACTCTAATAATTTCTATCTCAATCGATGAAACTTACCTCGAGTTGAACTATGCCGTCCCAAAGTTGAAAGTAGCTCTTACTTTCTCAGCGTGTGAGTGGAAATCAACTCACGCGCTGATCCTAAGTGATATATGTAAGAAAAGAAAGGGTTAAAAATCCATACGTACCTAGAACAGCTGTACGAACAACTAGGTGAATTTTTGTCTGCAACAACATCAGAAGAAGGCGAAGACTTATGAAGTAGCAATTTCAGCAATTCTATCTCTTTTTCCTGCCATTTTGCCTCTTGTGCCTTCTGTTTGGCCTAGAGGACGAAATAATATATCAGATATTGTGCTTATTGAAGAAAGCAACATTCACTCACAAGAGAGAATTCTGCTTCAAGGGCACGAAGTTTTTGCTCTGTAGCGATACGTATTGTTTTCTCTGCCATATAACGAGCCTAAATCTTAGAAAGTTTCTCTGTATATAACTATATCTAGAACTACTTTTTTCGTCTTATATGACCCGCCTCCACATTTGTATTCTGCAAATCTCAACGCTTCTAGAATTCCCTTAGTTCCTAGAATTCTGCGCTTGTTTTGGACTTCCTTTACTCATTAACGTCGCAGAATGGTCGTCTGGAAGATCTCGCAATCTCAAGGATTACCGGAATGGAGCGTTCCGTGGAGAGTTCATTTTCGATTGTCGGAAAGCGTGGGTGGATCAAGTACGCACCAAGCACTACCAATCCACTCTGGCCACGAGCCAACTTTTCAACTCCTCAGGGTCAAGGTCTATTTCGTTCCCTCCTCAGAATTTGACTAATTACGTGACAGCTTCAATCGCAACGACTTCAATATTATAGCTTCCGTGGAAAAGCCTTCTGAGAGCGCTTTAGCGGCGGAAATAAGATTAAGTTTCACACTCGAAGTGCAAATTTTTTTGCTTGGCTGTAGTTTGTGCACGGTTTTTCGACAGACTTCTGAGAGCTATTTGGCAGCATAAATTTTGGTAATTCTAAAGTTAAATTTGATTTCCGAAGAAGCTCTTTACTAGAGCGGAAAAGCTAGAGAGAAATTACTTTCCGCACTTCAAGAAGTTAGCTCATTGCTTACGCTTTGTAGCGAATTTATTGGGAGTTCAACATGGAAATAGAATCTAAGCATATACAGCGACTAGAACGAAGCCTTTCTTACGATTCTAATATGAAAAACCTTGACATTTCTATAAAACGAATAAAGAATCTTTAATTAAAATGACGGAAGTTGGGCTCTTACAAGGCGACCTTGAGATCGACGCATGTAACGCGATTCAAGAGACTGGCGATAATACACGCCGGATGTGAAACGTAATCTTATTTTCGCTGCTACAGCGCACTAACAAGGCCTTTTCAGGAACCAGAAATACCTTCCAAATCGCCGAGATTGAAGCTATCGAATGACTACTGGAAAGTCTGAGAAGAAAGCAAGAAGGCCTTGTCTTTGAGGGGGTTGAAAATGACTGGAGATAGCGGGGTCATTCCAAAGTTAATTCGACAAAGTCAGCAACGACATGAAAAACTACACCTTCTCCTCATCGATTACGGAAAACAGATGCTGATTCAACTCGCGATCATTGGGTTTTCGCAGTACAAGTCGTCGTACAGCACCGTCATGATCGCAAACAAGAAGAAAATTCTCATTCACAGATTCAATACGAACAGCTACCAATCTGAAATTGTACAATAGTGATGTAAACAAAACAATATTGCTGAGCTTTGAAATAAACAAAGCAAAATACCAAACAAACAAAACAAACGAATAAAAAGCAAATAACACCTGAGCGAGTTGAGCGAAAAGCAAAACTCCGACCTCAGGCGGGGGTCGAACCCGCGTTTCAGGTGTACCGACGGCGCGTCCTACCACTACACACCGAGGCGCCGCTTCGCCACCACTTACCACCCCCCCCCCCTTACATAGATGTGCCGCGGACGTAATATTCAATGTTATCACTATCATAATATGTTTGAGTGTTTAATAATACGTCTGTGGTTCCTTTATAAAAGAGAGTGGTAAGTGGTGCCCAAACGGCGCCTATGTCGTGTAGTGGTAGCGCGCGCCGCCGGTACGGGTGAAACGCAGGTTCAACCTCGCCTGAGGTAGATTTTTGCTTCCCACTCAATTCTCTTAGGGTATTGGAAACATCATAGCACTGCGAAAAATCAGTAAAAACATAAAGAATCTTGAAAGAAAAAACATCTAAAGATGCTGAGTGGTATGCACAATTTCCGACCCCAGGCAATCTGAATCTGAGTTTCACCCATATGGGGGGGGAGGCTCCCACTGTGGCGTTGGTGTAGCGACAGCATGCTGCGCCCCTGAGCTGGGTGGAACTAGAGTTTAACGTTCGTTTCGAGACAAATGTTTTCATATATCTCCAAATTCTTGGGAGTTCATTTATAACATCATACTACTGCTAAAGAGCAGTAAATTAAAAAAATATATCTAGATCAAGCAGCAAACAAACAAACAAAACAACTAACAAAGAAAGGATATCTATGTGTCAGACGGCGATAAATGAAAACCGATCCGTTTCGCTTGACAAAAACTTTTCATAAGAGCATTAATAAACATTTGAAAGCTTAAATCTCTGCCTACAGATCCAAGTGGTCGGTTTTCCAAAACACCCTCTCATAATGCTGTTAAATTCAAAATAAAATTATCTTCACACCAGTCTAAATTCTTTCTATTTTGATTGCCACTTGCAGTGGTATGATGTTATAGCATACCCAAATGTGGAGTGCTGTGCAAAAACGTTTGCGTCCAGCCGGGATTCGAACCCAGATCGGTAGTGCAACGGTTAGCATACGCTCCCGGAAAGAGTGAGATCTGGGTTCGAATCCCGGCTGACGCAAACGTTTTTGCACAGCACTCCACATATTGGGTATCTTCACACCCTCCGCGCACCATCATTTTTCTCTCCCTTACAATTCGCTGGAAGGACAAAAAGCATATGAATCTGCAGAGAAGAAATCCCCTAGTATCTGAGACAATCGTTTGTGTATGAAGTTTCTTTAGAAGCGGAGAAAAATTTCCAACTGAATGCAAGTTGCACCACACATATTCAACCTGCGTCGATCGATCGCCCCGCCTCCACACGCAGAATAGCCGGTATACAAGTTCGCCAAATATGTGAAATCTCGACCTTATTTTCCCTGCTACGAATGCAGTCCAATCGCCTTTCCCAGAAAATAACCGCCAGCGTTGAAATCACTGGAACCGACGCCATCGAATGTTTACTAATAGTTTCAAAAAAAGCTGTCCGGTGAGATTTAAAACACAAATGTTTCTTTTCCTACAGCGCGATTAAAAGAGATTTTCCAAAAAGCAATCATATTTTTGAGTTCTTCGAGATTTTTGCTATCGAAAAAGTACCAGCACACTAAGGAAGGAGTTTTGTCCAGCGAAAATATAAGCGAGATCAAGAGACGCGTAGTCGCGTGAAACATGATCTTATCGTGGATTTTACAACGTTATAAAAGGGAGTTGTGAAAAAAACGACCACGTGGGGCTGTAGCCGGGAATTTATGCTTTCGAATGATTACTAACGCTCCTATATAGACAGCTCTTGTCCAGCGAATGAGGTCGAACATTCATTTATCGCCGTCTAACCTATAAGTACCCAAAAAAAGTCCAAAAGAAAAGCAAAAATAACACTTCTGTGGACCGAACCTCGTGTCCGAATACGAAGACGAGCACAATCGCTGGAACGTGGAAATCCAGTTGATCGCCTCGTCGGAGCCGACCTCTCCAAGAAACAGGGCACTTGGCTCAGTTGCCGAAGCACAACGAATCGCCCACGATGACGTCTCCACATAACGATCGAGGCTTATTCTCAACGGATGCAACCTGAAAAGTGGTGGGTGAAGAAACCAATATCTGAACTTGCGTTGTAGCGTAGAAAGAGTAGTAGCAAAACAGGTGTCGGTAGCGTAACGGATTAGAGAGCACGGGCCACTGAACAGAGTGAGATGCGGGTTCGAGTCCCGGCTGACGCAGAAGTTTTGCACACTACTCTATATCATTGGGTGTATTTGTAATGTCTGATCTGTTCGAAATTTAACGAAAAAAAAACGGGGAGGCAGCTGCCTTTTACGATTATAATGCAATCTGATGTAGTAGACAAGCTTCTCATCAATAATAAGTTTAGTTTTCCTTTTATCGTAGTCATTTTCTTGACAGTATTGATATTACAGATATCCATAATAATGCAGAACAATGTGCAAAAACTGTTGCGTCAGCTGGGATTCGAACCCTCATCTCACTCCATCCGGCAGCGCGAGATCTAACCCGTTGCACTACTGACGCCTTCATATTGATGTTTTAATAAGCAAGAGATTTCCAAAGAGCGGAGAGAAGTGCCGGATGGAGAAGATTCCGATCTCTAACGACGTAAGCGAGATTTTATCCCCAAATTTAGTGGTGAAATAATTTTTTTTTAGCCGAAGAACTACATTTTCAAAGATGCTTATTGCCTCACACTCTCTAAAAAACAACATTCCATTTGGAGCACTCTGCTGTCTCCTTGGTTCGTAAAATATCAATCACTACTACTCTAATTCACCATTATCATTAGTACAGGGGGCACCGTGGCCGAGTGGTTGTTATGCTCGCCACTGCGCACGTGAAACCGAGCTTGACCCCAGCTCTCTCCTGCGGTCAACAACGAACACCCTATGGAACGCAATAGCCAGGCTATCCTCGAAATTGCAAGGAGACTCACTCTGCCAGAGTATTCTACGATATTTAATAAGAAGACAAATAAACGGATTGAATGCCAGAAGTACTGGGATCCGGACAATGGAAAAAAGGAAAACACTGTGAAGAGGGATCAATAGAGTGTCTGAAAAGTGTCATTAGTACAGAGAGGAAAATGTAGCGCAGTGGTTAATGATGCGATGAGTTCGTGAGCACAGTGATAAGGAGGCCTGCGTTAGTTCGATTCCTGCCACCATTTTTTATTTTGCAACAGAGCAAAAAACGCCTTCGAGAACGTCTCGCCTCAACCAGCATTTTACAACATCCATAAGAAAGAAGAGATCCTCAAGCAGCGCATTCAAAGCAACACGTGAAATTGTTGAAGGGTTTTATGGAGGATCCAGGAAGACGATCGAACGATTGGAACGCAAGAGGTACTGGGATCGATCCGAACAACGAATTGTGATGACGGGGTCGTCCGAATTGAGGAAAGAAGGAAAAACAAATGTGATAAGAAAATTTCAAGAGAACCAAGGAGTCGCTTGACATCCGACGAGACGGAAGGCGAATTTTTTGAATTCATTTTTAAATTTTGACTTTATTTTTCAATTTGTAGAACTATTTTAGTAAAAACAATGAAAAATGTTTACCGATTCCCGACCAACGTTCACAAGGAAACATAAATGCAGAACTGTACTTCTCCTCCTATATCCTCATCGGCTAGATGTAACTCCCGGCCGCGCGGATATCGGCAATTGTTAGCATGGTCTAGTGGGACAACACGAACAGATTTGCGTTAAGCGTGTGTGCAGTAAATTGAAACTGTGTGCTACTGCTTATGTCATTCAGTCGCTCTCTGCTGGCAAAAACCTGGCAGCCTTCTTCCTCAAAACTCTTACAACGTTGTGTGTGTGTCCATAACAAAAATATGACGACGAATTATGTATAAGATTAACATGGACATGTAATGACTCGTAAAACGCTAGCCGTGTCAAATAGTCATCGTCTCGTTATGTCTCATTTACTTATTGTCGTGTGACAGGTGTGCTCCCCCTCTGTATATATTGCAAAAACACACACTAGTGATACATAGTGGAAATGGTAACATAACGTGTGAATCATGGAAGGCTGGTCGAATGCAGGCTGCGGGTCTGTTGCTATATGAAAGGAGCAAGCATAATGAGATCATACGAGAATCAACATATGCCAGTGGTCCGCGTGAAGATATACTCAGATGCGTGTCGTCTGGGCTCGTGGGGGCGGTCGTCCCGACATGAGGTGTGATGCGCGTAGCGGTGAAAGAGTCACGCTCCAAGCACAACGCGGGACGTTTTAAGGAGTAGACGCTCACTGTTGGGAAAAATAACAACAAAGGTCCGCCCGAGACACTTCCCCCATTGTCGGAGATCGAAACGCTCCTGCTCAAGCCCGAATGACGCGCGACAATTTCCAGGGCTCCTATACAAGCATGGCCCCTTATGGATGTAGGAAGCCCCCTGCGTAGGGGCATTATGCGAGTCTCGCGGCGAGCGGCGGGGCCATAGCTGGCTGTCGGACTTAGGCACGGTTCTATGCGACCAAAACGCGTCGATGCTTGTCGCACCACACTATTGTGGGGGGGGGTGGGGGGAAGTATGGCGTACGGCAAGGTGCTAAGCGAGTATACGAGCAGCTGGCTTGGGGGGAATTACACAGGCATTAGTATTAATTACCACAAAGGTTAGAAAAGGGAGAAAGCCAGGGAATGGGGGACTCTACGGCTAGCCAACGAGTCCGAGCTGTATATTGCTGAAAAAAAAAAAAAAACTCGGTCACTATGGGTGCAACTATACCGGAGTGTTCTCGAGCCCGTCGCTCTCAAATTGGCTGGCGGTGGTATTCTCTGAGTGCGTGAACTATGTTGTAAATTAGCATGTCAGGTCTGGCGCTCGAGTCCGTGACACACTCTGAGAAGTTCAACGGTATGTTTCTTTCGTCACTCCTTTGACGCTACCTTGGGGGCGTCGGGGCGCGAGACGTTCAGGTGGACGGGGGGCCAGCGGCTGTCGTGGGACCGTTTATAGGAAGTCGTTCTGAAATCGATACCGAAACCGAACCCCACGGGCTCCTGATAGATAGCTGTGACAGTGCGATGGGGTGCCGTTACTGTCAAACAATAGACGAAGTTTCATGGCTGTAGCATTGTGGGGGAGTTTTATATGGTAGTGGACCCAGCGACTATGGCACTAGTCGACGGAAACCAGGTTCCTTCATCTGTCAAAAAAACAATTTAGTGGAGTATTTTCGGGGCGACATAAAGCTGCAGTGCGCTGTGTTGGGCGGAGGTATGAGCAAACAGGAAAAGAGATCGGTGACTTGTGCAACCGCCGCCTAGATGAGCAACAGTCTCGTCGTTTGAGGCGGTTATCGCAATGAATCGTTATAGGCGACTTCCTATCAGAAGTTGCTTTGGACCGCCCGGGCTTTTAGCAAACACCCCCTAATCTATCTCTTGGTATCTGGGGTGGGAACGTTTCGACTTTTGAGCTAGCAAGCGACGCGAAAAGGTCAGTATGCCACCCACTAGGGATAATTCGCGGTTGGCGGAGGGGCTACCCGGCCTTCGCCGGGTACGTGCTATATCCA
Organism: Parelaphostrongylus tenuis; assembly: GCA_019055375.1. NCBI lineage: Eukaryota > Metazoa > Nematoda > Chromadorea > Rhabditida > Metastrongylidae > Parelaphostrongylus > Parelaphostrongylus tenuis. Next base: position 2,002 of record JAHQIW010000099.1, on the reverse strand, counting down.
TTACGATCGTTTCGTCGGGATCGGTACATACCAGAAACCAGGACAGCTTCTACAACCAGTAGTGCACTAATTGTACAAGAACGCATACTGTTGTAACTAGCAATACGTGATATTATAGAACTAGGTGTCGGTGAATTCTCGGGATTAGGTACCCCTTGTCCACCCTCGGGTGTGCAATACGGCGATGTACCATAATAACATAGCGTCACATATATGGACTGCGTCGGAAGGGAGTCGTGGAGAACGTATTCTGTCCGGCCTTCTAGCGGTGCACACAGGATTCGCGGAGATATGATAAGTTTCGTAATACCCTACGCTGGTCGATATGCTCTGACGAAACGCAGTTCATTATCCGGTCAGTCGTCTAGCTCAGAGAATACAGTTGGTTAAGGGTGTAGCATTGTCGATGCGTTATTATGGGCCCTCCATTAGAGTCGATCGTGGGATTGGCACGTTCCTGGTTCAAATATATAAGGTGGTATGCACTGTGCCACCCCCAATCTGATATTACCCGGTGTCGGAGGAGCCCCTGGGGTCAGGATACAATTCCTTTTGGCCAAACGATGCGTGGGCCGGTCATGTTATTCGTCAGTCTTACGTGCATTGCTATCGACAGGCCCTATATTGCTTCGCCCTACCACGAAGGGACCGCATGGTTTTGTGAGTGCTATAGTCAAGAGTACTTCCTGACCTAAGCCATACAATGCGCAGATGTGTCACGTGCTGGTTAAATAGTGATTTCAATAACTAAAATGCCTATGTTGGGTCCGAAGGCGGTCTAGAAAAACTCCCTAGTTCCAGGGAATTCACTTTGTCCCTCCAGGTGGGTACACCAACCCTCCCCAAGGAATAAGTATACTCTGGAAACTCCTACAACACCGAGCCACTGGTAAACTGTGTCCAATCGTAGATGAGAGAGAACGAGTCTAACCAAGTCGGGCCAGACGCTCTTGTACTGCATGTAGGTCTCCGCTGATACGAACATACTTGATAGGCGTGCCTTAGTGGGTTGGTTTCAGTGAAGCGAACTGTGTAGCGTTCGCTTTCTGGTCGGACAGTTCACTCCTGAGAGGGCTCGCCGTTTCTACAATGGTAAAAACGATTTGCCTATAAAGGCTGTAAGAAGGCCTCATTCGGAATGGTATCACCATAATCCTCTTCGGAAAACGAGGAGGGAACTTATGGCCGGTGCAGTCTTGGGGCATTCGGCTTCCCGTACGTGGGGTTGACAATGGAGGCGAGAACAATAGTTTGTCCACCATAACAAAAGGGCGTGGCCCAATTCTCCGATCGAGGGAACGTCCGATTGCCCAACGCGAAACGGGACGAGGCAATCTATTTCCATCCTTGACTGGGTACGAACGTAGTTGGTATATCTTGGAGTCGGACCTGTAGGTCTTGCACGGTTAGTACTGCAACAGGGCCAGGCAAGCGGCGGTAATAGAACCCCCGTAGATGGGCTGACTGGTCTATGACCAACCTCGATTGGAGTGGATGTCGAGTCGCTCCGCAGTGAATGACATCTCCTTCGTGTTATACGATTCGGCGAGCTTTGACAACAGTGCTTGGTTGAGATATAAGCCGGCTCGATACTGGCGGCTTAATTGAGTAGGTAATTCGTGTGATTGCTGTTAACAACGATATGTGCACCGCGCATCAGGCGACTTAATAGCTCCCTTATACGTACTTTGATCGGCGCCACGGGGGCTTATATGCAAAACAACACCCGAGACAGCGATCGTACCGTGTATATTAGTCTCGGACAGGCCTCCCTGGCTACTGTCGGGCGTTCCTGCCGGCGATGCGCGAGGAGCTAGTAGGTTTGTTAAACGAACAGATGTAGCTGTTCAGGATGGAGAATCACCGTCTGGAGGCAGTGTTCCTTTATATCGAAATACTGCCGAAAGGGGCCAAGGATGGAGATATCATAGACCTGCGGCTACGAGAACACCGGACACCATTGCGGTAACATGATTCGTGTTCCGGCCATGCTAGGTTAGAC
>JAHQIW010000098.1:0-22156 GCA_019055375.1 Parelaphostrongylus tenuis | reverse complement strand
CTTCACTGTTTTGTGATACCTTTGTTAATTTCGTTACTATTGTTTGTCTGAAAATAAATCCACGTATATGAGCGGTATGGAAAACTCTCGACCACAGGCAGGAGTTGAACATGCGTCTAACCCATGCCGCAGGCGGAAGAGCACTACACAACCAGAGTCACCGCCTTCCTACCACTCTTTCTTCGAGTGAGAAATATACTATGATTGAAATTGATTTGAGCGTGTAATACGCTCCGCCTTTCACTTAGCCATATTTTTTTCTATACCAATGAGCTTAACGAGATTCTGTAATTGTATATAATTGGCTTGACTTTGATTATTGCCAAAGAAGCGGATACTATAAAACTGGAGATGGATAGCTAAACTTCAGTCCTATACAAAAGGCACTACCGGATGAAAGACGGCTTCAATCAAGCGATGCTTTGAGTTCATTGGATTCGACCCTATACAACGATCGGTTAGCTGTTGAACCATCAACTCTGATAAGTCTGAGTCTAAACAGTCTAAGAGCTCAAAATGTTGGCTATGCAAACAGAAAATCTATACCAGCCTTGGGTAGTTTAATATAAAACCCACCAATACCGGGCAATTTGCACTAGTGCCTCCCCGCAATAGAGAAAAAAACGCGGTTTATTTTTTATACGAGGTTTGAGGAGACGTAATCATCGATAAGAGAGAGATGATCGCAAAGGTGCTATAAAGGCTTCCTCGGTGCTGGAAAGATCAGATTTTAGAGCGTTAACAACTTGAAAAATATTTAGTCGGGGTGACTCCACGAAATCTCGAGAACGTACATCTACAACTCTGCTGCCTCGACGGTAGATGACTTCGCCTGTAACCCTTAAAGAAATTAAGATCAAACACTTCGTAGGGTACTCAACGAACCGCAGTTACTGTAAAGCCTTGTGTAGGCCATTAAGGATTGCTTGTAAACCCGACTGTTCTCGTCCAGCTTCATACATTCGATAAGTGATAGAGGGACGATGTATGATTACGAAACCTATCTATCACAGGAGGAATAAGCAAGGCAGTTTGCTGTCAAGGCAGTAAAGTCGTCTTTCCATTTCCTTTCGCTTACTACTGCCCGTTCAGGATCTGCTAAGGATATCTGGCTACATTGTGATGACCGAATAAGGATTAAATGATATTCTTAAAGATATCCAAGAGTCTCAAATGGTATGCAAATTCATACTCGACATCAAGCGGCAGTTGAACAGCGTTCTAACCATAGAACGGCGCGTGTACCACTACACACCGATGCTATCAATCGAACATTCATAGATCCATACTTGTAGCATCATTACAAATTTTATATAAATTACATATACCCAATGACTGTCAAAGAATTTGGATTTAATGCCGGTATCTGCTACCAAATGAAACCCTTTCAAGTTTGGTTGCTGATAGCTACGCGATTTCATATCGAAGAAGAAATGAGAGCAGAGTGCGGTACATGTTTCACTGGTAGCACGCATCCTCCGTATGGTGAGTAGAGGGTTCACCTCACCTGATGTCGAACGTTTTGCATAACTACTCAACATTACCAAATATACTCTTGTAACGTCATACCATTGCCAAAAAGCTTTAAGATCAAAAATCTTTAGATTACAGCGCTAGAAATAGTTCACGGAGTAATCGAATGTTGAAAGTCAATTCAGAAAAAACCATTATGTTAAAAGAACTTACAAGTCAGGTCAAAAATACGAAAAAAAAAGAAACATGGAGCACTCATTAGTGGCGGAAACATTATAATACAGGATGAGATCGGTAAAGAATACAACGTGTTTGGTGGAGGCCAGTTGTCTGGCGATTACGTACTAAAAAGTGATCGTAGAAGCAGGTCCATGATGCACTAACTGGTTAGATTTCCACCGTTCCATGAAGAACGTTCGTCATCACCTACTTCAATCTCAATAGCTGAATCTTCATACAATGAAGAAACCATTGATGAAGAAACCGTAGCATGCCTATACTCGTGCTTTCGTAGAGCAGAACTGGAAAACCTCTTGGAGGAAATAGAAGCAAAAATTATAATCACTGTTTCAAAAACTTTAAACATACCTATCTCGAAACTCCTGTCCGCAAATTCCACAAGGGTAGGGCTTCTCACCCGTATGCGTCCTGATATGTATTGTGAGCGTCTGGAAATACTCACTTGCAGCCAAATTGTAAATATGACATAGATGGAATGTAGAGATTAAAGATTGTTTGTCGAGGAGATCTGAGGTTCCAATAAGAGTAAGAAATTCTTAGCGAATCTCATGAGGTTTTTTGGATACTACTCAGTATGAGGGACAATGAAAACATCTCATTCGCTGAAGAGGAACTTTTCATAGAAGTCTTAGTAACCATTTCGAAGCCGAGACTTGAGGCTACAGCGCCACCTCGCCCGTCTTCGAAAAAACTTTTTTGACGTTGCTACAGAAGAATATTTTTCGCTTCAAACAAGCATATTTCTCGCCGGACAGAGCTCTTTCACTTAGTAATCATTCGATAGCGTAATCGTTTCTGATTCCGACGCTGTGCTTATATCCAAAAGACTGTGTCTCTGCAACGCAGCCAGTTAAATAAGTTGAAATCGCATGTGTGAGCAAGGGACTCTTTGGCCAATTCACGTGCCTGTGCGTGAGACGACCACGTGAACTGCTGACGCAATACTTCTCTACGCGTTCATATGCCCGAAAATCGACTGCTCATCGCGTTATCGAACTTGGCCGCCTCACGCACAGGCGCGTGAATTGGCCAAAGGACCCCTTGCTCACACATGCAAATTCAACTTATTTCACTAGCTACGTTGCAGAGAAACGGTCACTTAGGATATAAGCACAGCGCTGGAATTAGAAACGATTACTCTATCGAATGATTACTGAAAATTCAAAAATGAACTCTGTCCGGCGAGAAATATGCGCGTCTGCAACGCAAGAAATCTCCTTCTGTAGCAGCGAGAAAAAGGCTTTTCGAAAACCGGCGACGTGGGCTGCAGTCTGAAGTCTCAGCTTTCGAATGGTCACAAGTAATCTAGAAAAATTCCTCTCCAGCAAATGAGATCGGTTTTCATTTGTCTCCTCATACCACAAAAAACCGTTTGTATTCTTTCGAGTAATATGTGCAGAAGGAGCGGAGGGGAGGGCTTGATCCTCCACACTCCAATGACGAACGCCCCACGAAACTCCCCAACCTGGCTAGTTCTCGATATTGCAAGGAGACGTGCTCAAGCAGTATTCCTATGACGTTCATGAAAGAGACAAATTCTCAATCAAGCGATGAATACGAGACGAATTGAACGCTAGAATACAGGGACCTACATAAGAAAAAAAAACGTTATACGGGTCAACTAAAGTGGTAAAGTGATAAATTAGCAAGTATTCTTGAGATGGTAGCCCCAGATTTCGTCTAAAAATCTATAGAAATAACAAAAGAAGATGTCTCACTCAAACCTGAGACTGTGTGAAACCTCTTCCACAATATCCACATGTGTATGGCTTTTCTCCTGTGTGAACTCTCTCATGGATATTCTGAAAACTCAACTAACGTTCATATTCCTACATAGGACAAAGATTTTTAGATCTTCCGACGAAATAATTCTCTTATAAATGACCTTATCTCGTCGATGATGGAACATTTTGTCACAATATGAGCACTGCCACCGAAACGGTCGATCTGAGTCAAAGTAGTCACCGTTTAACATTGCCAGACACGTGTTCTGAAATAGATTACAAGGTGAGATTAATGCTGAAAATGATCGTTAAACATTGTTTTAGTCTACCTCATGATCGGTGAGGGAACTGAGTGACTTGAACCACCGACCACAAATCTGGCAAAAATGGCGATGACCCGTGATATGCATTTTCATATGCAAAGCTAAGGACGCTGATCGACGAAACGATTTCGTACAAACAGTACATCTGTGCGGACGTGGACCTAGAAAATCCAGTTTACTGGTACTTCTCTGGTGATTCAATCTGATTTATCGGCATTTATAATCGATCACTACATAATAGTTTCAATTCTGATTATGCTAACTTCATGAGGTTTATAAATTAACGATGAGGAGGAACGGTTGCAGGCAAGCGACTCTAATCATCGGCTCTAAAGAAGGCGAAAACATCGGAACGTAGCCGGCTAGATATTACTAAATCATAAAATAGACTACTATTACTGATCAGGAATGGCGAGGTTGAAGAAAAGCCGCTTTTCAAGATATAGATAACTACATACCTGGATGGTAACGCATATGTGCTACCAAGGAATCTTTTGAGCCGAAGTGGGCATTACAGGTGACGCATCGATAGCGTTTCGATAGACAATGGACTTCCTAAATGCTGCATCCTCTCAAAAAGGGTATAGTTTGAACGTAAAGGATCAAGGATAAAGGTCTCAGGGTGATCAGTCTTTGAGAGATGCGCCATACATTCGACTTCATCAAGCACCGTTCGAAGAGACTTTACGTACATCTGGCCATTACAATGGCTCGCGGTGGCCTATGGTTGTATCGAGTCAGTGCTGCTATCCAACCAGGCAAGTCTGGCACCAATTCATCGACTCCCTAAGGATGGAAGGCTACGTAGAGCAACCTCTAAAAACTGCGGCACATGCGTCACTACCAGTTTAATCCTTTAAAACCAAACGGTACGTCTCATACCGTGCCGCGCAACGTCAAATTCCACTCAGCCACTATAATGGCGGCGGTCCCATCTCGTGGGAAAGCAAACGCAGACAGCCAAACATGCATGCAGAGACATGCAGATGCCGCCTTCTCCGAAACTGCATTCTAAAGAAAAAATGACCCACTTCAAACCTAAAGCACCGTTAATAGAAAAAACTAAAAATTAACATCAAAGAATCGAACGTAACTAATTAAACCAAGTAACAAACAAAATAAACAAATAAGAAAATTGCAAATGAATATAACAAATAATTTACGTACAGAAAAAATAAATAAGGCTTGTAATAGGCAAGATTTCTTATATTTTCACAGAATTTTCACAGTGCTATGATCGTTCAAATGCACTTAAGAGAACTGAGTGATAAACAAAAACTTGACTTCACACGGGAGGTAAGCCCGCATTTACGCATTACGGGACGCGTTCTACCACTACACCACCGAGAGCACCACTTCGCCACCACTCATTCTTCAGCATTTCTATCATAGCTATCAGCCACAAACCTCTAACAGGTTTGGTCGGGTAGGCAGATATTGCTCTAAATAACACTGCAAAAAAGTAATAAGATACCCAATAAATCTTAAAGGTGCTTTTCCTTTAAACGGTGACAAATGAGTATTCGATCTTATTCACTGGACCAGAGTTTTTCGTAGGAGTTTTAGTGATCATTCAAAAGCTTAAATCTCTGGCAAGCGCACTACGTGGCCGTTTTTTGAAAAACCTTTTTATAGCGCCGTAGCAACCAGATTTGTTTTACGTTTACCACGCGCTTCTTTCTTTATCTCACATATATTTCGCTAGACAAAACCCCTTCGTTAGACAGCTAGTGCTCTTTCGATGGCACAAGTCTCGAAGAACTCGAAAATGTGTTTGCTTTTCTGTGAAAAAAAACTTTTTTGATAACTCTGCAGGAGAAGGAAAATATTTGTGCTTCAAACCTCGCCTGACAGGAAACTTTCCTCAGACTGTTAGTAATCACTCGATGGCGTAAGTTTCAATGATTTCAACGCTATGTTTATTTTCTGGAGAGACCGTCTCGCTGGAGCATAGCGGAGAAAATAGGATCGCCTTTCACTTATTCGGTGGCTTGTTCATCGGCTAATCTATGGGCTGAGGGTCGAGGCTATAGATCGGTGGTCTAACGCGTTAGATATGTGGAGTGCAACTTGTTATTCAATTGTAAAATTTCTCTACGCTTTGGAAGAAACTTCAAATTAAATGATTGACTCAGATACTACGGGAATTTCCCTACACGTTCGTACGCTTTTCGTGCTTTCAACGAGTTTATGCGCATGATAAAAACGAATGCGCGCGGCAATGTGTGAAATATAATTTTATTTTGTATGCTGCAGCGTTGTAAAAAAGACTTTCGAAAAGCGGCCACGTGAGGCACTTCCTAGAGACTTAGGCTTTTGAAAAACTATTAACTTCTTATGAAAAGTTGTTGCTCAGCAATTGGTTGAGGTGGAAAGCGATTGCCCTTACCCCACCAAACCTATTAAAGTTGGTGGCTGACAGCTATGATAGAGACACTGAAGAATGAGTGGTGACGAAGCGGTGCCTCGTTGGTGCAGTGGTAGCACGCGCCCCCGGTATAAGCAAAACGTGGGTTCAACTTTTGTCTGGAATCAAATTCTTGCTCAACCCTCAACCCTCTTGAGCATAAATGAGATAGATGAATAGATAGAATAAAAGATCTTTTTCGTTAAACGGTACGAGATGAAGAAACGACCCTTCCTACTGGGCAATAACTTTTCCTAAGAGTGTTAGTAATCATTCGAACGCCTAAATCTCTGGCTAGAGCCGTACGGGCTGCTTTTTTTTTGGAAAAACTCTTTTGCAACGCTGTACAATTCAAGATAAAATTATGTTGTACATGGACGCGACATTCTACTATAATTTTGCTGGAATCACGGAAAGCATATGAACGTGTAGGAAGATTTTACAATATCGATGTCATACGCTTAATCTGGAGATCTACCAAAGCGTAAAAATAAATCCGAATTGAATAGAAAAATTGGACATAACATGTTATCCGCCGAAGCGCCATGGATAGATGGCCGCGTTGAAGCGCGTGCATTCCCCTCTGCGCCCCACCCCCAACCCGTAGCTCAGCAAAAGAACACATGCCCGCTCATGTGAACCAATCTTATCTTCCATGCAAGCACTGCAGCGAGACGACTTTCCCAGAAAATGAACACAGGGTTGGAAATCTAAATCTTACGCTATTGATTGACTACTGCATTCCAAAAAAAAACTTCGTACTACGAGGAATATGCGTGCTTAAAACAAATTTTCTTCCTTTCATTGACGCGTTACAATATGAATTTTGCAAAAAATGGCCATGTACCGCGCTATCCAGATATTTAAGCTTTCTATTGATTACTATAGGCGCCACTGAAAGTCTTTGTTCACTAAGTGAGATCGTTTCCTGATCTTGTGCCGTTAGATTAAAAAGTAGCGAATATACATTATGAAACATATGGATAAACAGAATATGTAGTAAACGAAACAAGTAATCATACAAAACAAAGACTTACAAATTCAAGTAAGTAACAATACATAAATATTGATGTAGAAACAGTAGTAAATAAACGAGAATTTAACAGTAAGCAAATAAATAGATAATTACAATCACTTGTAACACTTTGATCCGACGAGCTCGATTGGCCGTACACCACCCATGAATTGACGAGCCGACGGCTTGAGATGATAATAAGATCGATTCTTCATTGCCGTCGATGACCCCACATCATCTCCTGTGGAACTCTCGTCACCACCTTAACGCCTTGTACTGAAATCACTACTTATTTCCTCAAATGCATAGGAAAACCACCTCCAGAATCATAGAAAGCCTCCGGGGTTTCACTATCATAGAGCACTGAGGAGGCATCATCGAACGAGTGCAATGAGGACGACGACTCCTCTCGCAAGTCCGATTCCTCAACTTTCATACTTCAAGTAGCCAGTAGTATCCTGTAAGACAACGAGAATTATTCAGAGACCGACAGGCGAAACTTCGAACCTCGGGCGGGAATCGAACTCGGGACTCATCCTCTACTGAGAAGATACCTTTATATAGCAGAAATAACGATATACGCAATAACGCAATGGTTAGCTTTCGCCCTGGAAAGATGGGACGCTGGATCGACTCCCGCGCGAGGATTTGAGGGTTGACGGTCCCGAAAAGGTTAAATATGGTAAAATATGATATAAAACAATACTGAACAAACAAATTACAGGACAATGAAAATTGACGCCAAAATATTTTATGCTGGACAAATGTTTGTGAACAATTTTGTGTCCGCCCATAAAGAATAACGGAATCATTTTACGGAATTGATAAATCGGGAGGCGATGGACAAGTGGTTAGTGAAGAAGGCTATCAGGAATCAAGGTGCTGGTTGTGCCTCCTCCCCCACCACTTTCTAGCAAGCAAAAAACGAGAGACCTACGAAACCTCTGAAACAGCAAGGAGAACTATCTTGATTACCATTCTACAACATTTATGAAGAAAGCGTAATCCGCCTAACCGCAGTAGAAAACGACAAGAGAAGTTGTCGAAGAGCTCCGTGGAGGACAACTGCGGCGGAACAAATCGACTAGAGCTAGCTAGCTAGAGGACTACATACTACTGTTTCTGAAATAAAAAAACCTCAGGTAAGGGATAAAGAGGGGCGCCGTGGCCGAACGGTTCTGATGCTCGCCGAGGCGCGCTCGGGCCAAGCCCCGCCAACAACACTCGCGTCAGTCAAGAACGAACGAATTATGGAACGCCGCACTCTGGATATCCTCGAGATTGCAAGGAGACTCGCTCAATGAGATTTATGCAACGTTCAAGAAAACGACGAAGAAGCGAACTGAATGCTAGAAGTACTGGGACCCATATAGTGAAAAAAACACTAGAAAGGCGAAGCAAAATAAATAAGACAGATAAACAGAAACAATTGGGTTCATATATAATTTCAGCTAAAGGATCATGAAAATTCTCGTTCAAACCACATTATACCGCTTGCTAAGAAAGCTGTAGAGTAGAAAAGTATCAGGGAAGGATTATATACAGTAATCGCCGTATTTTAAGCGATTTCACTTGGGATTTGCTGACAACAGTACTTAAGACGAATGTAAAACCCTGCACACGAACCAAATCCATCTTTCCTAACAAGGATTTCAATAAATGGTTATATTTAAACAAAAATATCCGTAAAAGGGATATGTGAGTCGTCAAACAAGGAAAGTCGTACGCAATTTCGGTTTCCTAGAATTACCGTATCTGTCAAAATCACTCTGTCCTGCTTTGTCCTGCTGATTTCAAACCATTAAAATCGCGAGATTTTCGAATCCCCCAAATTTCCCTGACACAAGTTCAGCAATTGACATACGTTAACGATGCATTCTAAGAGACTCAGGAACGTCATGCTGCCCAATGTTTCCCCCTTACTTCAATGGCTTTTCGTTTATTGGCTTTGTAAGATTATAGCTTGGAAAATACATAGGTTAAATAATTTATTATAATACACTCTCCACTAATTTCACACCTCATGTGACGGTGGCAACTGCCGTGACGAAGTGCGTTCTAAATGGATCCGATGTTATCATTCGAAGCACTCTGTTCACCAAACTTTGCCACATCTCCCTGCTCCAATTAGCCATGATGAGGTTTGAAGTCTAAACAAATTACTTTTGTTTTTCAAAGCGATGTTGCGCAGTTAAAACAGTTCAAACCGTGAGAGTTCCCGAGATTGATAAGTGTTAAGGGGGAATTGGGGTGAAATCCATGGGCATGTTTAGGATACACATTCCGTCGTTTGCCCCTTGTGGTAATCCTGGCGCTCCCCTTGCAAGACATGTTGTCGTCACTGTGTTGCCGAAGATGACGTCATCGTTGCCATCGCATCTCGACTAACTACGACAAACTACCTCATTCAAACACTGTTTTTCCACAAAGTCAAGCAAATTGAGAAATATGAAATCTGGTTTGTGATTTTTGTTTTTCGAAATTTCTATTCAAAACGGAATGGCTCGCTTAAGAATTCAACTGAATGAAATCGCCACATCATTTCAGAAGTAATTTTCTGCAACAGCATAAAAATTGGTTAGTTTCAAATTGTGTTTCTCGATTATGATTAGAGTGCCAATCTCTATCTGTCATGTGGATACCTCAATTTCTGCTTTGGGTACTAACATTTCCGCTCCATCTATCTTATAGCTATTGATAATCCACTGAAATAAAGTCGGCATTGGAGAAGACAGACACACCGGGACATCATCCTAACAAACATTTCTACGACATCTCCGTGTTATCTCAGTCATTCAAGAATTTGCTCATAAAAAACTCGTAAATTATGATTTACAACTTTCCCAAAACACTTGATAGCCATTTTCAGCATTTCTTCAACACAAGACGATTCGATACAGTAGCGGAGATATTCAAAAAATCTCTGGCTAGATATGGACAAATTGCGTGTAGTCTCCGCAGTGAATGCTGAAAGTTGAATACTTACCATTCGCTGATGGTTAACAGAAACCTTAGGACATGGCAGTGGTATGTAGAGGACGTTGATCCGAGCTGACCCAAAATGGCTGTTATACAAAATCAGGAAGACCAGCGGCTCGTCCCTGCTGTTCAAGAACGTCGAGTACCTATGGAACGAAGTTTTACTTAGCTGAGAAAGTCTTTTCGAAAGTGATTCGAATTTTTTCTTAAGTAGAGCCTTTTAAACAGCTCTATTGTCAGAATGGTGACGAGTCATACAACAAGGAGTGTCTATCCATGATTTTTCCTTCAAAAAACCTACTTTATGTAAAACTCGTACCTACCCCTTGTATTATAAGACGCTTCACGAATGCTTCTGCTGAACCTGAATTCGGTGAAATCTGGGGAACTGTGCCCGCGCTGCTGCATCTGTAGAGAACGCCATTGCTACTGGCAAAGCTGAAGCCGGTAACGTGAAATCTCCATGTCCTCGACGCAGTTGAATTTAACGGATTTGGCCAATGAGTTGATATTCAAACATGTTTCATAGTTTTTTTGATCTCACATATAATAACTGAGAGTGATGAAATATATTAAGCAATGAAAGATTAAATGAATGAACTTTAATTTAACTAGTAATAAGAGCAACGTTCGAGAAAATGGGTAGGTCAAGTTGTTTATTAGCAAACATCCTAGGCGGATTGAAATGAGTCGGAGGCAGATCAATAAGTCTGCATGTGTCCTTTCAACTCGATGAGAAAAAGATGTTCATTAATTGGGAATTGATTCAGGACGAGTCACAAGCCTAGTAGTCTCTAATATGTAATTCATAAAAAAGTGAAGTCGGACCAATTCATTAACTACTGGTAAAACAACACCAAGCTGTTTCTGTGGAAACGTCACCCTCCAGGTTACGACGTTTTTGATTTGTGATAAATTACTAAATATATCAAGATTAGCTAGAGATCCAAGTATATGGCTGCAAATGCACATAAATACAGTATCGGAAGGATTTTTTTTTTGTCTAAGACCTGGCCCACCTGGATCCACATCCCAGCACTGCACCCGTTGCCAGCAGAAGAATAGGGAGCGAACGCGTTGGAACCTTTGCCATATTTCCCAAACTGAGCATTGTAAGCAGAATCATTCCTAAATGATTATGGGAAAAATCTACTGTCCAAACTCAGCAGAGAGCACAACGATTCCGCTGTTTCGAGTCATGTGAAGGTTGTGATAAACCTTTTAATCGACTGTTTTGATGCTTCGTTTAGGATTACTATAATCTAATAATGTATTCTGAGCCTTTCATGCTGTCTATTATCTGCACTTAGACAGTTGCCGGGAGCGTATTTCGGCTTTACAGTCTCATCACTTGCACAGTGATTTTACAGGGCAGATCCCTTAGAGATTGAGTTAAAAAAAGGCATCCGTGCAACTGACTAGGCTGTCAAACTGAAACACCTGTCTTGCAGTGTATAAGTGTGCCATAAGAGATCGCATGAAAAGCTCAAAAATACACTGTCACATGTGAAGAGTAGTTAATGAGATAAAAACACCCGTCGAATTTTGAACCTCGGAAGATACATGTATGTAGTCGCTTAATAAAGAATTCAACGATTGTGGTACTGTCACAGATGCAGCGGACTATCTCTGTTATGCCTCTGTGACATGAAAAACTGTCTTGTCCCACATGCAAGAAATTTTGAAGGAAACAAAACACTGTCATTACACCATCCATTTTCTGCATAAAATATTTGAATTATGGAATCAATTGGAAAAGGCAATCTTCTTTTTTTGTCAGAGTTCTCCGCAATAAAAATCACGCTTATTTAGCCTTTCCAATTTGTTGCTGCTGAAGACAGCGTAGTATTAGGCCAAACATATCTGCGATGTTCCACTGGAGGATTCAAATATCGCACTGAGATTGTTTCTCAAAAACTACTGTTGGCGTGTAAGCGATAGACTGCCTAGACTGTTCTTTTGATTGCGCTGAAAGTTCATAAAAATGTTCGCAAAAAAGTGGACATACCTGAGAAGACGATCGGAGTGACACTATGCCGCTTCTTCTTTTGCCGCATCGCAATAGTTGAACTGCTCATCATCAAAAAGTTTCGCCCAAAACATCCTTCTAGCACCTCCCATACACCATCATAGCCAGGAACTGACCGCTTGCAAAAGGAGAAAATTTCAATGTTGTAAGTTGTCACTTCAGCAGCTATATAGTATTTCATTACTAATTCCACTTGTACACCATTTTCTTCTTTATGTGCTGAAAATGTCTAACATTCTAGAATTTTTGGATCTAGTAGTGTGTTAAAGACTCAATAACAACGAAAACGTGAGAGTGATGGACTGAAGTAAAGGGCGATATAATTCATTCTTCGGAGAGGGTGGTCCTGCGGCGCATAACGATGTAATGGGATTGTTGACATTGTTGAAGACATATGTAGAAATAGAGAATCGAGACGTATGGAAAAGGCCAGTCCTAGACGAAGCTGAGCATGCGTCTCAGCAACACAAGGGCGCGTATCTAGTACTACATCGATCATACGGCTTTGCACTACTCTTTTTTGACACATCCCATCGCAGTTGTCAGCAACCCACCTTCAACAAGTTCTGCCGCGTGAGCACATACCACATTACACCCAATCAAACTGAAAGCCGTCGTATATATGTATATATATATATATTTATATATAACTCTTATACATTCTTCGTTTTTTAGTGCTTTCCCGCAATGTTATGATGCTTCGATATCTCGGTGGTGTCAGTGGAATGGTAGCATGCGCCCTCGATATGAATGAGAAATACGGGTTCAGCTTCAGTCTGAGGTCATATATACAAATCGCGAATGATGTTCACGAAATGTTTTGTAAGTCTCTAAAATTCTCTTTTGCGTGTAGAAAAAACAGATTTTATTTTTAAGCAGCATGAATGACGTAGCAAGGATTTTTCGTGATCAAAAAATGTACAAGATACGGGCAGCGCAGTGGTGGCGATTCTGTTTTAAATGATTACAGCGGTTTTGTGATCACATTACAGAGTAACCAGTACTGACATTCGTTTAAAAATTGGTGTCGGACTTGTATAGGATTGGGAAAATTTCTCCATTTGAAAAGCCTTAGTATGGTTATCCTCTAAATCCATATCGCGTTGAATCGATCATTATTCAAGGACATTGCAGGAAGAGGAGATTATCTGACCGTGCAAAATGATGTTTAAAGAATAATCAACAAGCTGTGTTTCCAAGAAAGCTTTCTATTTTCTAATGCTTGAATGTTCTTAATTTTTTATTGTTTCACCTTTTGCTTTTTGCTTAATTGTCTTTTGTATTATGCAGTTATAGCACGGTTGTGATAGAATTTATTCTTGAAGACCTGTTAAATGATCGTGATTCAACTATTTTCAATTGACAGCTAGTTAAGGTAGCTCATGCAGTGAGTAATTATTTGCTGTTAGCGGTTCAAATTTCATCTATAGCAATGACTGTTCGACACTTTCTATCCGCGGAAAATGACCGTGCTCTAAAATTTGTTGTCTACTTGGCGATTATTTGATTCGGTTTCAAAACAGTCCGAAAAGACGACTTCAGAAAAGTACTGAGAACTTTTCTAGAAATCATCTCTGTGACCATGTGCATTGCCTTAAAACAATGGTCAACCCATTGAAACATCGAATATGTTCCAGTGTAGTGAGAATGCTCTTTACAGACCTTTCACAAATTATTTGCTGGTGCGTGACATAAATAGAACAGAATCGTCACAGTCGATCATCTGTCCCTCAATGAGTTTTTTATAAATGCGAATAAAGGTGAATAAGCATCTTCGTACTGCATTAGTTGAATTGTTAATCGACGGAAGTTTTCCCACAGTATTCTCTTTGCAACTCCCACACCATAACCAGGAAGCGTTCGCTTATAGAGAAAATTTCGCTGTCGCAAAGTCATCGACACAGCAGTCGTACAAGATTTTCTCGTTTTTCCATGTGCATGTGCACTGATTTAGGCAAATATCCATCAGACACTGCGCTTTCTAGGTTATTATAGAGCACCTACTATCTGTAAACCTGTTTTAAATTAGCTAAGCCATGTTAACCGGTGTATAATTTTTATAATTCAAATAAAAAATATATATTTTATAAACGGATTACGACAGAATAAGCAAACAGTAAGAAAATGAATTTGTGTCAGTGCATGTAGCCACTTACTTTGTTAAGCAGCATGATTTTCTCAAACGTTACAAAGGCCTCGTACTGAAAGGTGCATTTGCAGTCCATGTTATCCCTGCATATTTGGTTTCCACTTGAACAGTTCAGTGAACGTCCCATAAAAGTGAGGAGTGGTTGAAAAGTGTTTTGCGGTTGACACGATTGAAACCTTAGTTCTGATTTTTTCTTAAAGTTGTAGACGTTTTTGGATGCACTGGTTGTAGGAAGCCCGATCTTTGCAAGATCTGAAGAAAGCTGAACTGCCGAAATATCAGCTATTGCAATAAGTTGCTTTATAAAAATTTCAAGTTTCAGCTTACAAAGGAAAAAAATATCAACAATAAATCGAATTTTGGAGTGTATCAAACTCAATCTTGTTGCAAAACTTTGTAACGAATTACACATGTATGCAACACGAATAAAGTCTTTTCATTGATTGCAAGAGATTACTGCAATTTGCAGAGCGTTTTAATTTATATGCTCAGACTAATACTAGAAATTGTCAGTGCCGAAAACTCTACATTAACTACAATGGCAACAGTTGAATCGAAAGCCTCAAAGCTCATTGCCATACTGAACCGAACCGTCATCAGACAACTGCAATGAAGGTGATGATTTTTCCTACTATTCCATCCTCAACATCCACACCTCAAATAGTCACCGCCACTCGGCAAACTGATGAGAGTTCTGTGCAAGCGATAAAGAAAAAAGTAACTCGGTTGGCGCGTCTCACTCTACTGAGGGGATACTCGTTTCTCACAAAAAGCTTTAACAACATAGAAACCTTCATAGTGTAGTGGTTAACGCGCATCACTCTCAAAAGGGTTTGATACAGGTTCATCTTCACTGGAAAGCTCGGACTTTTGCATATCATCCCATATTTTTTCGCAACATTGCTATGAACGCATAAAACAAAAAAAAAATTCATGATTTTCTTTTTTAAGCAAAACACAAGGTGTTACATTATACTTTATTCGACAGCTGACGTTTCGGCAGTTCGCCTTCTTCAGAGCTTGAAAAGGTCAAAATGTTTGCAATCCAATCAGTCAAACACCGCCATTACTTCTTTAGAAAAAATCACCAGACCTATATTTTAATCGCATCGAACACAAAATTAACATCAACATACTCACCGCTTTTTACATGTGTTCCACTGAATGATCCAAGTGGAGATCACCGGAAGGAGAGACACATAGGCCCGCAATGCACCCTACCCATCAAAACAACAGTCTTTTATACTGGCTCATATTACGAGTGTTTACGAGGCATTCCTCCTGTGGTTTATGGATGGATTGGTCGTATGAATCCAAAACGCTTCCAAGATCTTTCGCGCTGATGTTTTTTGCTCTTTGGCAAGGATGGTCACTTCGATTTCAAAATCAGCTCCGTCGTGCTTCTGTGCTTGTCAGCTAGGTGTTCTTCTATGCGTGCATAGAGCGGCCTACCCGTTTCGCCTATATATTTATCACTACACGCTTTGCAAGAGATCAGGTAGACTGTACCTACGCTCATGCAATCACCGTCTCTGCCTTTAGGACATATTTTACAATCTTTCGTTATGCAGAGACGGTCATATAAGCGGTTTCGAACTAGTTGGCGTTTTAGAGTATTCGGTCATTGGAACACATATAAAAGCTGGAGAGGTATGTTGATGTTGATTTTGTGCTTGATGCGATTAAAATCTAGGTCTGGTGATTTTTTTCTAAAAAAGCAATGGAGGTGTTTGACTGATTGGATTGCGAACATTTTGGCCTTTCCATGCTCTAAAGAAGGCGAACTGCCGAAACGTCAGCTGTCGGATAAAGTTTATTATAACACCTCGTGTTTTGCTTGAAGAAGAAAATCAGGAATTATACTGAAGCATGCCGAGATTAATACACAGTCGGTCTTGGGATTTGTTACAAAAAAGAATTTCTAAATTTTATTCATCTCCGAAGGTTGTTGTCTCTCGTTGAATTATTTCACGCAGTGAATTGACCATAGGATTGCCTATTCTATATTACGAAATAAAAACGCAGATAGGGGACAGTACAACTTCTAGAGTGCGCTACAGTCTACATATTACCAAGGCCAGTAGCATGGAATAAGACACTAGGAAGTGGTGGTTGCAGCTTCTGAGTGTATTTTCAACGAATTTACTGTGTAAATTTGTTGACAATACTGACCAGGACGAGAGTGAAAACTTTCACACCAAGCACTGTCATCCCTCATGACAGAAATTTCGATAACTGAATCATTCGATAAAAATATCTACAAGCACGAATATTTGGTCATAAATCAACGGAAATCGTACGTAATTACAATGTGCGACGACTGTCGTACCTATCGAATCATAATAGCGTGACAATCTACAAAATTCTTTATTTTGCCTTTTTGTAGCACTCTTATGAAGTTATGACTATATAAATATATTCAAGAATGCTTAGTAGCATACACCTGAAAACCTCAAGCGGAAGTTGAAGCAGCAATCATGCGTGTTTTATGCGGATACGTGCTTACTAGACGATGTCTGTTAACGGCTGCTTGCTAAGAGCTTTGATACGTTGAATCGTAGAAAGAGTGATAGCAGAGGTAGAGCTTCGATAACGCATTCATTAGTGAACGCTTCGATAAGGATAAAACGCAGGTTCAGCATTTTTCGAAGATCAGAGTTTCGGATATCACTCAACATCGTTGTATTTTGGTGTCTATTCACCCATCTATCGGATGCGATTTTCTTCTCACAACTAACATCCGAAAGTGTTTTCTCGACTACTCTTCATAATTTTTGATTGAATAGTCAATCAACGAAAGTGATATGTAATCTCGGCGTACCATGAATACTGTATCAACGAATATCTTGTCAGTCTTCCGTCTATTTAGATTACCATCTTGTTCTCCTCACATCCACTAAACTAGCGAAGCTAGTTTTTCTGCTGCAGATAATAATTTCTTGATCATTAGAGTGTTTTAAAAGTTTGCAACTCTATAATATTACAAAGGAAACTTTGCTGTATGTCATAATCGTAGGTGTAACCTTCATACAACATTCTTTGAACCTCAAATGCGTTTCAAAATTTGAACTTCTAAGAACTGAAGACGACCTAGAATTATTCAAATTACCCTCGGACGTACAGCATATGCAAGCGTTGATGATGCATTTTGAGATGTTAACGTGTTCTGTTGCACATAATTCCGTCTATCCATTCAACATTACATAACATTTTCGTTTATTTGCTAAATAAGGCTACAATATACAAAATCATATGTGGATGATATATTCTGAAATGCTGATACAAAGCTCATGACTTAGTTGACATTGGCAACAGATGTGGCGAAGTGCGTTCCAATCGACAAAACGGTGCCTCGGTGGTGGAGCGATAGCATGCGTTCTCTTAGGCATATATAAGATAGCTGAACAGATGAAGGAAGCGGTTGTTTTCTGTTAGACGGTAATAAATGAAGGAACTACTTCTTTCGCGGTATCTGACTTATTCATAAGAGTGTTAGTGGTCATTCGAAAGCCAAGCGCTCGCCTCCTGTATGGGTAGAACGCCAGTTCAATTCCCTCTCAGGGTCGGAAGTTTTGCGTGCCATTAATATTTCTGTCTATGTATATCACTGCCAAAAGTAGTAAAGATTATGAATCTCTGTACATTATAGGATTATGTATGTTCAGGTGTTGGGTGATTTCAAGAAACGTCGTCAACCAGGTAAAAGTCGTGAGGACTATCTCACCATCCTTGTAAAGGATCTATGCTCTCAATATGGCTATAATGAATATCTGATGAATAAATTCCTGCAATTATTTCCGCAAACCGTCCGAGGTCATCAACTTTGTCATTTGTTCATCTGGTCATTCAGTATCTCCCATTATGATTACTTTTTTATTTCAGCTGATCGAGTTTTTGGATGCCAATGAACAGCAACGATCAGTCACTATAAGAACGAATACACTTAAAACAAGAAGGCTGGATGACTAAAAGGATATGGGAGGGGGAAGGGAGATTTTAACTGCGTCTATTAAGTCGATTCAGCTAGTGTTCTACTAGGTTATTCATGTGCTAATATGGTGGAGAAACAACTTATGTTTGTAATGGTCTATGGTGTTTTGATTCATCTTCCCAAGTTTGGGGATACCTATGATTTTTTTGTTGCAGCGGTGATTTGGCAAATCGTTGATCAGTCGAGGAATGAATATTGATCCTGCAGCTCCTTGGACAAAGTTGGACTTGTCGTTTACGATTCTCAAGTTCCCATCGGTTAGATTCCTCCACTTTTCTCATTAATATCTGCTTGAATGTATATTAATGATGCAGAAGCTACTCCGGAGGATCTCGCAAGACATTACATAATACAAGGTCTGAGTTCCTTATTGCCTGTGATGGCTCTTGCACCACAACCAGGAGACCGAGTGTTAGACATTTGTGCTGCTTCTGGTGGAAAGACTTCACATATTGCTGGTCTAATGAAGAACAGTGGTGTTCTCTTTGCCAACGATGCAAATGTATGTTTTTAATTTACGAGGAGCGACTAAATATTAGCCTCGGTATCGAGAGAATAATTCAGTGTTTTTTTTTTGGTGACCAGAGAAGAGAATGCTCATAATAGGGACGTACTGAATAGAAAATTCAGTAAAATGATGACCGATGTTTCGACGGTATTGCCTTATTGGGAGCCGTTTCATTGTTTCTAATTTTTTCAACCATACATTGGAGACAAACCGCACAGAGGCCTTTATAAGATAGTTGGAGAAAAAACAAAAGGGAAACCGCTCTGAAACAGGCGAAACCGTCGAAACGTCAGCCATTAGTTAACTGTATTAATCTGTACACAGTAAATCCTACTGTTTAACACTTGCTTTCGCTCGTCAAAAAAAGCAATGAGCTCCTAGTTCTCGTAGGATTCGAGGTTCAAGAATGAAAAAGGTTAATTGGACCATTTGGACCTTTTTCGATTCATTCAGATCGCTCGTTGCCGTGCTATTATTCGAAATTTACATAGATTGGGAGTGAATAATGCCATTGTCAGTAACTTGAACGCTAAGGTTAGTGAGAGAAGCCGCTAATTTGACTGTATCATACTCATGTCAGATGTAATAGCATTCATGTAGGCACTGATGTGCTGAGAATAGGAAATTTTTATTTTCTAAAAGTCACATCTTATCCCGAACTTTTTCTAATCTGTCATCAAGTCTGTAGTGGTTTTAAGCTGGCCCCCAATGGCTTTGATCGTGTCCTCCTGGATGCGCCATGTTCTGGAACAGGTGTGATTTGGAAGGATCAAACGGTGAAGACCAGCAAAGATAGCCAAGATATCCAGCGAAGGTTAGTTACCATCTTTCAGGAAACGATTCATTTCATTCGCTTCTACCATACTGCTCCTTTATTATAGGCATACTGTGCAACGACAGTTGATCCTTGCTGCTCTAGATTCTGTCGATGCTGATCTACCAGTGGTGGATACGTCGTGTACTCTACATGCTCGGTTCTTGTACGTTTTCTTCAGAGTGCTATGAATTTTAATGCATGTTTGCTTGAAGAGCTCACAAGGTCAGTGATGGACTTTGTGATAGAAGGCACAGAAGTGATACCCGTATGGCGCAGTAGTTATAAGTGCTCTTCGACACATGCGTGGATCGATGGTTTGGTTGCGCTCGAGGCTCACAAACCTTTTATCCCTTCGAGGTTGGAGACCTGGGACCAAACTTGTTTGAGAGTGTAGTAGCACTGACCTTATATATCGCTAGACCACCGTGAGTCGACGTGAAGGCCAGATATTCATTCAGTCACCTCTAACGATGTTCGATAAAGTTGAATGCATGACGCGTCCTCTGGAGATTGATCATCGCCGAAAGCTCTATCCTTTATCTCTTATTTTCCAAGCTTATATCAGTTTTAGATGTCCGCTTCTAACACTTTTCAATTCCATTATTTCCTCTGTGATGTGCGATGACCGAACTTTCTCGCTTGGTAAATCCTTTGTTTTGTCGCTCAAGCCAGTAAAGCTATTGTACTATGGATATTCTTGTTTTCCAACAGCAGCGAACTGATGAGCTTATTCTCATGTAGAGCCTTACCAAGCACACGTAGTTTTATCTTTGCTCTTACCAAGGTGGAAGAAAACGAGGGCGTTGTCAATTCTGCATTACAGAAGCGGCATTGTGAACTAGTGCCTTGTGGTCTGGAAGTTGGTGTTGAAGGATTTACAAGGTGAGATGTTCCATGTCTTTTCAATTTTTTAAGTGGAAAGAAAATCTTGTTCGTAAATGTTACAACTATATAACAATTTGATAACATATTTTGAGCCTTTAGTGAGGTCTATTATGACACTTGAACAATGGAAGACACGTGTTTCTCGGCATACAGCCTCGTTAACGCAGAGAGATATCCCCTAAATAGAGGAACCAACGCTGAAATATTTGCGCTTGCCGTTTGGTGAAAAGATCATCCAACGGCCAGTGTTGAACTGTCGATTGTTCATCACTGGTAGAACTTATATTGAAAACTTAGTTAACTTACTTATTATTGATTTATAACACCGTTCTTTTCGACTGTTTTTGAGACCTCGTTCAAGACGGTTCAGTCTGACGATGCATCTTGAGCATTTCATCAAATGGCAAGTGTAAATAGATCGCCGGATTTTTCGATATTCGAGGAATCTCCCTGCGGAACTGACTGGCACCATGTAACTGTCGAGTCTGAAATGCTGAAAGACGTGTTTTGCAACATATAAGTGTCATAAAAGAATTCATGAAAGGCTCAAAATATGTTATCAGATTGTATTGTTCTGAGCGAGGTCTCAAGAAACAGTCGAGAAGAACGATATACAGTAAGTAATGTCAAGTGATTTCTAAAACTCTGAATTTTGGGCCGCTTTTCATCTCTTACAGGAGCCGCGTACTAACCACTGTAACCGTTGCTCCTGTTCGGCTATTGAACTTTTGGCGATACAACCCCTTTGGCAATTGTTTGCTGACATCTCCGACATCTTGTATCACAGAAAAGTGATAGCAGGAGTCCGCATAATGTAGGGGTCACCACACGATCCTGGAAAAGATGAGAAACGGGTTCAACTCCCCATGCGAGGGTCAAAGTTTTGCACGACATTATCGGATATATAGTTGTGTGGCATCATATAACTGCTCAAAAAAGCTGTTGAACAAAGAATTTTGTCAGTTGCACAATGTTCACAGATTCCGCGAGTATCGATTCCATCCGTCGTTGAGTTTGACTCGCCATAATTATCCTCATGTGCACAACATTGATGGATTTTTCGTCGCAAAGCTCAAGAAGCTCTCAAATGCGAAGATGGGAAAAGCTAGCGTCGACATTGTTGGTTTATTTCTTATTGTCCCAGCCTATATTAGGATCTCATCTGCTCGATCTACAAGAATGCTAGTCATTTCAGGCACAACGAGAAAAGAGTGAAGTCTGGAGTTGAAAAGGAAGTGAAACAAAATTCGACCGACTTATCGTCTAGTAAGAAGGAGTGTGAGAACTCCGACAATTCTGAAAATGGTCATTATTGCAGATAATCCGTAAAGAAAAGGCTTCATCGGTAGTTTAGTTCGTTCTTTTTTTCAGAAAGTACTTCTGAGATCAAGAAAAAACAACGATCAAAAAAGAAACGACTCCAGCTAAAGAACAAGAAAAGAAATGCCTCTAAAGATCAAGAAGATGACGGTTTCAATACGGTGAGTTCTGATATTTTTTTGAATCTTTTATTACTTGAACCTCTTGAACATTTATCAAGCACGCGTCATTTAAACACAATATTTCTCAACACTTTTATCAACTGACTTGCTGTCATTTATTACTCGGCGTCGATT